>JAKGSA010000518.1:217982-337132 GCA_033558755.1 Philaethria dido
TATGCACAAAGAGCTCCCCGAGCGTGGCGCGGTTGGCGGCGCAGCGCGTGGGGGTGGGTTGCTGGTGGCGTGAGGCGTGGTGCGGCGTGCGCAGGCAACGGCAGCGCAGGCGCGGCTTTTTCGGCCTACGAAATACCACGGCATGCGTAGGACGATGGCGTGCGGCGCCGCGCGTCGTTGATCTGATGCGCGCGCGCCACAGCGGCGATATTACCAGCGGCCGCACGCGCGCCGATCCACCATGATTAACAGCCACGCCACGCTAACCTCACGCTGCCACTTTTTGCAGTACTAGGCTGAGGTGCCTAGTGTTAGACACTGCGTTCCATACTTTCCTTGAGTGAGGCGCGTGATGGTGGAACTCAGCACCGCGTTTTGCCTTGTTACTAAAACCAGAAAAATGAAAATACTATTACTGTATGTTGCAGTGAACTTTCATATTATTTAAAGATAATTTAATAATTTTAATTTTTATGGGCACGAGCGTGCGGCCGTGATCGCGACAGGTTGTGGTTCAATTTACTCAGAATTGCATAGAATTAGTATTTTCATTTCCTAGGTTCGATAACGAGACAAAGCGCGGCATCGAGTTCCTCTACTCGGCACGCGATGCCTCGATCCGGCGAAAAGTGGAGAACGGAATTGTTGACAGAGAATGGAGTGTCTTAACACTAGATTCTTTGGTTCCCTCTGCCTACCCTGCTATATGCGGGATACATTGTCAAACATAATTATAATATATTATATGTAAAATTATCCTTTTCAAACATGAAATTCCATTGTTTATCTTCACTCATTCCCCAAACGTACAAAAGATTGACAAAAGTTGTACATGTATAAATTATAATACTAAAATAATTGGTTCAATATTTTATACCATACCAGAAAATATTATTTAAGCCCAATAATTCCCAAGCAAACTTCACGTATTAACCCCAGCAGGATAATGAAAAAGAAAGCTTCTAGCCAATACCCATCAATCGTAATATAACATTATTGACAAAAATTGACTAACTCCTGGAGAAGCAGTAGAGCAGGTTGGTGTTGCGTATGCCGACCACGTTGTTGCAGTTGAGGTCCACCTGCAGGCCGTTGCGCTCGTCGCGGAACTTCAGGATAGGCACCTTCGCCTGGATCAGCTCTGCACCTGGATACATCACACTTTTTAATCGTCAATTTACAAAAGATGTTACGAATATCAGTCCTAACGGAAGTTAGCACCGGCTGGGAAGGTAGTTATGCTGAGAAGAGCCGGCAAGAAACTCAACATTTGCCCTTTTCAAATAAAATTTTATAATAGATTTACAGCAACGATAAGCCTCCTGAGCGAGCATCAACAGCATTTAATTCCACACATTACCATCTGTATAGTATTCTTGGACAGAATAATATACTTTCCTTAATAATATATTTTTAATTTCGACTTTGAATTTTTCAAATGGCAGGTCTGTATTTACTTGTGGAATACAACCTTATATTATTATACAAAAGTATATTGTAAATAGATGTATTTTATTCAATGTGGTAATATTATTGTCTATTTCTAAATTAAACAATTTAGATTAAAAAAAAGATAAAAATTAATAAACCAAAACAGTCACTTTAACATCTAAGCCATATTTCCCGTATAGCAGGGTAGGCAGGGAGACTCTCATGTGAAGTCATTCCATTCTCCATCTATCTGATCCAGTTCGATTCTCACTCAGAGAAATCTATATTTATTATTACTATTTTCAATTTTCCGCCCTAATAAGACAAAATGCCGCATTGAACTGCGCCACAACACACAATATCCCCCGAATTCGGGCATACAAATACAAATATTCTTTATTGCACACAAATAAACAAATAACAGAGGAATATAAATATAGTGTACAATAAGGCGGCCTTATCGCTTAAAGCGATCTCTTCCAGGCAACCTTTGGATATTGGAGTTGTATAAAGTAGTGGTAGGCGGTTCACTAACCAGGACATATACAAATACAAACTAATACATAATTACATACATACATACATATATAGGTAGATAAAGGCATAGATGGTGACCAGAGCATCATAACGCTAAGTTCTCTAGTACTATTTTCATACTCACTCGGGTCAAAACTCTTAATATAGGAGAGTATATAGTTGAGGTGCAGCAGCGCGTGCGCTCTGGGCTCGAGGTCTGCGAGCGCGCGCACGTACAGGCACAGGTCCATGTCCGACGAGTCCAGCCCGAACCCCGACATCGTCGACCCCACCACGTACAGCCCGTAGCGGGGGAAGATGGACTGCATGGAGGAAATATAGTTTTTTATATTAATATTCATAATAATAACTGAGGCAACAAGCATGCGACTGTAAACGCGACCGGTTGTGGGTACGATTCGCTCCAGGGAATGGAGATCAACGCCGCGCTTTGCTTTGTTACCAAACCCAGAAAAAGAAAAAACTAAACTTTACATTTCCTGGAGTGGGAATCGAACCCACAACCTGTCGCGTTTACATGCGCACGCATGTGCCTCTGCGCCACGATAGGCGTCAAAAATGAATGAAAATATTAAATATTTATAACAAAAAGATATGTATTTATAAGTCATATGCCATGTTTAAGAATGTTCACAGTTAGCTATGAATAAATGAGGTGTTTAATTGTATATAAACATGTCCTTAACAAGGAACATTATTGTAAAAAACGAATCTTATCAAAATGTCCTATTTTTCGCGAAAAAGTTATTAGCTGAATTATTTTCTAATAAAGTAACAAAAATACGATGATTGACTGTGATACTCCTGTTAGGTAAGTGAAGTTGGTAATTAATGGTAAATTTTTAATACTGTTAAGTATTTTTTTAAAAATTCGAATATAAATTAACTCGACATTAAAAATTTGCGACATACTCAATATATTTTTTCTTAAGCATTTAATTAAAAAGCGTTACTACGTCTCACCTTAATAGTAATATAGAGATATCTCCAGAGGTTCATCTTCTTTTTGAACGTTTCCTCCGTTTGCTGCGACTTCACGAACTTGTCCCAAATCTCTTGCGATAGTGTGTCGTATTTTGAACCTGTCAACATTAAAATAAATTATAATAAGGTATTTAGAGACACTCCGTTCTTCATTTTCCATCGGAAATAGACACATTGCACAGTGAGATGTAGAACTCGAAACTCAGAACGCCTGTCGTGGCGCAGAAGCATAAGCGTGCCACTGTAAGCGCGACAGGTTGTGGGTTCGATTCTCACTCCAGGAAATGTAAAATTTAGTATTTTGATTTCCTAGGTTTGGTAACAAGGCAAAGCGCGCCGTTGAGTTTCGCCACTCAGCACGCAATGCCTCAATTCGGCGAAAAGTGGGGAACGGAGTGTCTTAACACTAGGTTCCCTCTGCCTACCCTGCTATATGCGGGATACAGCGTGAAGCTATGAATGTATGTGGAACTCAATGCCGCGATCTTATCTTACCATTTACTAGAGCAAAAATTAAAAACAATTTAATTATGGCCCTTAGCCTTAACCATTCTCCCGAATGAGTATCGCCACCATGACGAATATATTAACATTAATTAAGTTTATAAAGGTTTTTATATATATTATAAAATTCTGTTCGTGACGTTCGTGAGTTCAAAACACCATGTGCCATAATATCGATATTTAAATTTCTGCTGAACATGAGCTCTAACTGGTCAATGGAAAAATTGATATTTTAACAAAATTTGAACCTGCTAACACCGCTCATTAACTTGCCATTCTATTTACACGTAGTGCATAACTAACGTTCAATCGTTAAATAAACTATAAGATCCTGTATTTAAAGATAATCTACGTTAAATTTAAGATAATATTGACCAGTTTGTTTTAAATATATGCTTTAATTTGCTTCAGCTTTGCCATAAATCTATCATAGAAAGAAATCACAACCACTTCTGGTCATACGATTTTATAATATGCACACGTGTCCTTAACAGACGTGATACAAAATTTTCATAGCCGCCATGGCGCAGTGGGACAACGACTGAAGGCACGACTAGTTGTGGCTTCGATTCCCGGGGAAATTATTACTTTGGTAAGACTAAGCGCGATGTAGACATCCGCCATTTAACACGTTATATATCGAATTCGGGCGGAAAGTCGCAAGTCCGAGTATCGAAGTGCCTTTTTTTTATTTATTTATTCAAGTAATACATTGCTACAGTATTTTTAGATTAAAGGTGCAAATCATAATTTCCTTCGAGCTTTACCGTGCCGTCAAACCTTTATAAGTACAAAAAATAACTTAAAACAGTAATTGTAGATATCACATTCACCCATACTACTACATATTTGAAACAATACAAGCTAAGAAATCAATAACAACTTAAAATGAAGGTAGATTTAAATTAACAAGTCTACCCCGTATAATAAACAAAAGACATGGATTGAATTCATCAATTCATTCATCTTGAGACTAGGATCTCTCTGAGCACCTCCCTACTGTGCGAAATATAGCGTGGAGCTGCTTTATAGATTTTTTATCGTTGTTATTATGATACAATTCGGTGGAAAATGGGGAACGGAGTGTCTTAACACTAGGTTCCCTCTGCCTACCCTCCTATATGCGGGATACAGCGTGAAGCTATGTATGTATGTATGTATGTTATTATGTTACTTTTGTAAAAGTAAATTGAACAGAACTTTCTATGAGGTACCGAGGCATTTTAATCTTGTTAGATTACTTATATAGTTTATACTAATAGTGTTTTAGATTCTCCGAAGCTACTTAGTTGTTGAGTTGTAAGATTTTTAACTGCGCACTATGATATTTTTAGGTTTCATAATCCTTATAAAGAACGCAGGAAAATTTCACATTTTACGATAATATTAATATATCTAACGCCTGTCGTGGCGCAGAGGCACAAGCGTGCGACTGTAAGCGCGACAGGTTGTGGGTGCGATTCCCACTCCAGGAAATGTAAAATTTAGTATTTTCATTTCTTGGGTTTGGTAACAAGGCAAAGCGCGGAGTTGAGTTCCGCCACTCAACACGCAATGCCTCAATTTGGCGGAAAGTGGGGAACGGAAATGTTGGAAGAGAATGGAGTGTCTTAACAATAGGTTCTCTGGTTCCCTCTCCCTACCCCGCTATATGCCGGATACAGCGTAAAGTTAAAAAAAATAATAATAATATATTTGTGGGGAGTGGGGCGCTCTTAGTTCATAGACCATAAACGCTTGTTAAGCGAAAACATAGCTTACTCCTCTTTGGCAATCATAAAAAGACCACATCGCCAAATTTGTTTTGCGGCTGTCATGTTTATGATCGATAAATTCAGTGCCCACATCGAATTCCAAAATAAAAGATGATATATGGATGAACGAATTAATATATTATATTTTTAAAACTTCCACTAAAGTAATTAAAATAATTATTGTAACTAGCAGCATCCCGCGACTTCGTGTCTGTTGAGTATAAAACCTAAACTGCCGTTTTTCTCGTTTTCATAGGAAAAAAACTTTTCTAGTGCTTCCCTACACTCCTTAAGCAAAATTTATGTAACGTATGGAATAAATCGCACTGAATGCCTCATATTTATACCAATATTTTAATTTCCTCGTTATGTTACAAAGGCAAAACGCGACGTTGAGTTCCGCCAGTCACCACACAATGCCAAAATTCGAAGGAAAAGCGAGGAACGGAAGTGTTTTAATGGAACGGAGTGTCTTAACACTGGGTTCTCTGGTTCCCTCTGCCCTATGCTATGCTATGTACCCTGCTATGTGCGGGATACAACATGAAGCTATAAGAAAACGGCTCATATATACATGCAAACTCACCATTAAGCAGATCATCCGGTGTAAACTTGACTTGAAATGGGTAGGCAGCGCTGAGGTACCTCTCGGGCGCGATGCGGTGGTGTCGCTGGCGGGGCTCGCGGCGGCCGCGCCCGCGCCACTCGCGCGACACGCTCGCCATGCTGCGCTCGCGACTGCTTTCACCTTTTAAAACCATCATTTAAACTTAATTATTGTTGGAATATCAATTGATTTTATAGTTGGTCAATTGAATTGTTAAATTATCAAATCCTTTTATAGATTGTCAATTGATTATTAATAAATAATAATGATTAGCCTTTCAAAATTGATTACAAAAAATATTACATGTGTGATTTGATCTCTGGTTGTGAGATATGAGGCTGTGCATGAGCGTATGTGAGAGGATGTAAAACATCTGAATGCACGGATGTGTGCGAGTCTGTGTGAGTGCGTGTGTATATGTATTAGTGGGTGTGTGTGTTTGTGTGTATGTAAATGAGTGAATAAAAAAAATATGAAATGCAACCTAATTTATATAAGCTAATAATTGTTGCTTTATTTATAAAGCAATTCTTCTGTTTCCTTATAGGAGAGTTCATGTAAGAATTTATATACTTTTAGTTTGCATGTAGTTTTTGTTAGAGGATATATATTAAGGATTTTGTTTACCTTGTTGTAAATGTACTGACCAGTGTAGTAGAAGAAATGTTTAATGAAAGTGGTTCTTAAATTGTTGGCTACTTCACAGACCATGTGGCTGCGACGTTTATTTAGAACATTGGAATCATAGATTCATTTAGAAAGTTGTATTAGGATAACATTTAGTTAATATAATTGTCTGATGATTTATTATATGTCTTTATATATGATTGATGATGATTTAATATATGTCTTTTATAATTAGTATGTCTTTTCACTTTTACTATAAAATGGTTGCTGCCACTCATGGTGTTCTTTACAAAAAGCAGTCCCTTTGAGTACTGTTTTTGGTGAAATATAATTAATTTATAAAACCGGATGACGATTTTATTTACCCTAACCTCCTACAATTATTAATACCTACTTTACGTACCTTTATAGATTTTTGGTAGAAAAATAAAGATATTTTTTTTTAGTTTCACGCTGTATCTCGCATATAATATAAATAGGGTAGGCAGAGGGAACCAGAGAACTTAGCGTTAAGACACTCCGTTCTCTTTCAACAATTCCGTTCTCCACTTTCCGCGGAATTGAGGCATTGCGTGCTAAGTGGCGGAACTCAACGCCACGTTTTGCCTTGTTACCAGACTCAGGAAATGAAAATACTAAATATTACTTAAAAAAATATTTCCTGGAGTGGAAATCGAACCCACAACCTGTCGCGATTACAGTCGCACGCTTGTGCCTCTGTGCCACGACAGGCGTTCAAAGGCGTTTAAAGGTATGTCTCGTAAGTTAATAATTAACTATAAATAACCTACATACAAATTAGAGACCATTGTGACCGTTTGATTGTAATCGAACGCGAATGGTTGTGGGTTTGATTTCCATTTCCGGGAAATGGATTATAGCTAAATTTTCATTTTTGGTAAGGCGATGTTGATTTCCATCACTTAACACGCAATGTTTCAAATTCGGGCGGAAAAAGGAGAACGGAAAGATTCGACACTACGCTCCTTGCCTATCTAACCTATCCGAAATAAAGTATATGAAGCTAAAGATACATATAATTTAATCCATATTTGACCTAGCTTATAATACAATGATGTGACTTTCATTAATCAGTCAGGGTTGAGAAAATAAGTGGAACATCCTCGAATTTTACATACAAAAATACATAATACTTTTTTGAAATTATATGAATGAAAACGTAATTATAGAAGAAAATTACTCATTAAAATGTCACGTTGTCCAATTACCGACATATACAGTTGCAATCAAGGGTTTTAGGTTCGAATACCGGTAAAGAAATGTTTTACTTCTTATGAAGATAAAGTGCGGATTAATATATCTCATTAAATACCACTAAGAAAGAGAGAATGGAGAGAAAATGGTGATGTGGTGGAGGTGATGAGAAACTAAAAAAATCATCTTCTATCTACCAAAAAGCAGGAAAAAGAAACATACGTACTTAGCTTCACGCTGTATCCCGCATATAGCAGGGTAGGCATAGGGAGCCTAGTGTTAAGACACTCCGTTCCCCACTTGCCACTGAATTGAGACATTGCGTGGTGAGTGGCGGAACTCAACGCCGCGCTTTGCCTTATTACCAAACCCAGAATTTACTACTGAATTTACTAATATTACATTTCCTGGAGTGGTAATCGAACCCACAACCTGTCGCATTTACAGTCGCAAGTTTGTGCCTCTGCGCCATATTGAATCTAATACACGCAACCTCTAAACGGGGAAAAAAGTGATCAAAAAATTGTTGTTAGAATCTTCTTATCTACCACACCTTCCCCTACCTTCTTACGTTTTTAAGTACATATAAAAGAAAAAAGAAAACCGAAATCTATAGTAAATCAATATTGCACGATTAGATAGACTAACATACATTATTTATTTTTAGCTCACAGCAAATAAAGAGACCGAGAGTAACGCTACGTAACAGTTACGTATGTATCTATTATAATAATTAACATTTTTCAAGGTAGCTTGTACGCTAAGAGTACGTTCCAAAATAATGACGTGTATAACACGCGACTTGTGATATTTTTTTTTTTTTTTTTTTTTATGGATAACGGATGGCAAACGAGCAGAAGGACCACCTGATGGTAAGTGGATACCTTCGCCCATGAACATCTACAACACCAGAGATGTTGTAGATGCGTTGCCAACCTAGAGGATACAGATGGAAGAGGAGGACAATGTAGTATTCCGTTCACGGAACCACCACATTTTGGGGAAAGGACGGGTGGGAATGGGAAAACCTGGCTTACATGCCATCGAACCGGAACACATCATAAGATATTTGGCGGTTCGTCTTTGACATGATAGTGGCCGCGAGCCAGACGGAGGACGAACCTCCTACCACCAAACCAAATGGAAAACCAAAAGGATAAGAGAAGAATTCCTAACTTATCATAAGAAGACAACTAATTAAATATGACAATTAAGAATAATTTGTGTCCCCGTTGACGCTTTAACAACGCGTTGTCTTTAGCAATGTATATGTCACTTTATATAAACATGGATGTCGAACCATGGTAGCGTGTGTAACATTTATTTTATTAATTTAATATATTTTTTATCTATTATTTATTTCAAATATTATCATTGTGCACTTCGCTATATAAACTATAAGTGTGCCAAGTTTCATGCTCCTCCGTCCGCGTAATTTTCGTAAAAAGGGGTACAAAGTTTTTGCTTCATACATTTATATATAGATTTAGATTTGAAAAAAAATCACTTGAAATAGAATGAACTAAAAATTAACATTATTATGAACTCAATAAACTACTAAAACTTAAGGAGAATCACATCCAAAAGTACTAGCTGTCATATAAAACAAGAATCATCAAAATTTGTTCATCCAGTAATACGTTATACGTTACACACAATAAAAATACAGTCAAAATGAGAACCTCCATATTTTTTAAAAGTCGGTTAAAACTAAACTTATTAAAAAATAGGTGGGGAGTGCCCTGCCCATCCTGCATGACGTAGGATGCGTGAAGATATATCATAATTTTTCAGCTTCACGTTCTTTCACGTATAACTAGGTAGGCAGAGGAATTAGTGCTAAAACACTCTATTCTCTACTTTCCAACCAAATTCAGCACATTGCGTGTTAAGTGGCGGAGTTACACTGCACTTTGTATTTCTAGAGGGCAGAAATAAAAATAATTTGAATATATTTACTCTCAATCGCTCTCCGCTTCAATGGATCGCAGCAAACAAGGTACAAGTGGCGAGGCGTCCATACAACTCGATTCCCACCGGCTTGCCTAACTTTTCAAAGTACAAATATGAGACCTATAAAAAAAAGCTCGCCAGTAAAATATTGAGCTTCAAAAAACAAAGGTGTCTGACATCTTTTAGACCTAAAAAAGAAGGTCATCGCCATAATTCAATAGTGAAAAGTATTCCACCTTGATACTAGGTTCTCTGACTACCCATGGCTATGCAGGATAAGGCGTGAAGCTACTTTTTATAATCATTCTTCCGAGCGGACATCGAACCCACTACCAACAGCGTCTACATTCAGACGCCATCCCACAGCAAGACTATCGCCTTATATATTGAAACCTCCCACGTTCAATATTGTTTTACGTTCAATTTTACAGTAAAACAATAGATTTGTATGCAGATTTTAAATGAGATTAAAAAGGCATTTGCGATGACAATTTTCATATTCGCTTTTTAAGCACGTTTCTATAACTCATACACGGTATTTAAACGGGAAAACAAAAAAATGCAGGTGCAGAGGCACAACCTTGTGACTGTAAACGCGACAGGTTGTGGGTTCGATTCCCACTCTAGAAAATGAAAATCTTAAATAATATTTAGTATTTTCATTTCCAGGGTCGGTTACAAGGCGAAGCACGGGGTTGAGTTTCGCCACTCAGCACGCAATCGGCCTCAATTCGGCGGAAAGTGGAACGGAAACGTTAAAAGAGAACGGAGTGTCTTAAAACTAGGTTCCCTCTGCCTACCCTGCTTTGTGCGGAGTACAGCCTAAAGTTGAAAAAAAAAAATAACGCTTTACGTGCTTTGCTATTACTTTATGCGTGTTAAAGTGGCGGAACTCAACGCCGGGTTAGACAATAATTATTATAAAAATATTTAAACAATAATATTTTTTCTTACATAGTATTCCAAAACACAAAATCTAACTTAGGGCTAATAATTAGGCAAAATCGAATAAAATTTCCAATAGAATGGAAATGACTCGAATATTTAAGTCAATTAAAAATAATGACGCCATCATGTCACTTAGTAATGACTAATCAATATCAGCTGCATGCAATGGTTATGACTTATGATATTCATTTTAACTTAGAGTAATGTTTATTTAAAACTAGCTTCTACTCGCGGCTTTGCTCGCGTGGCGTGATGTTAAAACCTATAATTTTTTTTCTAGCTTCACGCTTAGAATCTCGCAGTAATAATAGCAGGGTAGGCAGAGGGAACCTGAGAACCCACTGTTAAGACACTTCGTTCACCACTTTCGGCCGAATTGAGGCATTGCGTGTTGAGTGGCGGAACTCAACGCCGCGCTTTGCCTTATTACAAAACCCTAATAACAATCTTTATAAATTAAAGATTTTATTTTATACTAATGTACCTATAGTACTGTCGAAGTTTATTTAAATGCGTTTAGTAGCTTTTGTATAAAAGAGTAACCAACATTCATCCATCCTCGCGAATTTTCGCATTTATAGTATTAATAGAATATTTTTGTTTCCAGTATTGTTAAACAAAAGAAATAAGTAAATGAATCATCAACTAGAACAGCCTCTAAAATGGTTTGTAGACGGACATCAAGAAGAAACTTCTTAGCATTTCATAGAGATTAGCTAAAGCAGTGCCTAGGATTTGCTAGCTAAATGTAATCTTAAGATGCCCCTCTAAAATTAAAATTTTAAAGGGTCCTTTTAACATACACCTCTGCTTTCCAAATTTCTCTCTCTACCTAACCAATTAAGAAAATATTCTACAAATGACACCTTCAATATATGAGCTGATAAGATGATAGTTCTATAAACTCATCCATCATATACCACTTTGTATGCAAGAAAATTAAACATATTCATATTCTGCCAATATGTAAATATGAGCAATTATAAAAAAATTACAAATTTATTATTATTATCATTAAAAATGTTTGTAACAATTAACTACATACAAAACAAAATAATCAAAGGAGATTATTTTACGCAGTCTCGAATGAGCATCAACAACATACATAAACACTACATCAATATAATCTTATTTATAACTGAATCTTTAATCAGTTATCTTTTTAGAGGTGACAAGGCCAAATCAGTTAGATACAGCCATATCTATCGAGGCTAACATGTACCCTGTTAAGTTATAGGTACTAGTTGTTAGTGTATCAAAACTATCTTATTTTAATAATGTTTTGTTATTTTCTTTTACGTTATTTGTAATTAACTTTGCTGTATCCAACATACAGGTTAATTTAAATTCCAAATCAAGATTTTTTTTTAAATATTATTTTTTTTTAGTTATTGTATAATGGAATAGTGCAGACCCTGGCTAGCCGGGATAAATGCTACGAAACGAAGAAGAGGAGGAATAGTGCATTTTCTATAATATTAATAGAATAATTACAGTCAAATTTTAATAAATTAAAACAAAAACATTTCTATGTATTATTCAATTGTATTAGACAACATCCTATAGGAAATTGATTAAATAATAAAATTAAACCTACTGATACATGAAATTCGTTTTTTTTATATTTCTCATCATATATGTATTTAAAATTCATTTTAATGCTATTTAAACAATATTTATTAAAAATTAATTCATTAATCCAATTGCATTGCATGTTATTCCACAAAGAAAAAAATGTGGGTATATTAAAAAAGCCATTTAAAATAGCTATTCAAATTATTTATCACTGAACTGAAACAAAAACTATTCCAGAATTGTAAATAAAATATTCACATTTTTAAAAGTCCATCTAATAATAATATATTCTATACAAAACTTACCTTTATCACTAGATTTATTTGAGCCAGATGCATTGCTTGATAAACTGGAATCATCAGAATCATAGCCAAATGCTGTATTATCAGATTTATTTTGTCGCTCTTTACGCGCCTGCCATTTCCTAGGTGTCCCATGACGTGGAGACCCTCCACCCCTCGACCCAACTCCGCCCATCACCTGCAGCATCTCTAGAGGATAGCGTTGCGGTGTTTGCCTCTCTACATGATTTGGTACCATATACATTTCTGGTCCTTCCAACCCACCATTTCCATGATAAATTACAGGTGCACCTTCATTCATATTGCCTCGATGTCTGGCAAAATAATGGATAGAAATGAAAAATTAGGCCAAACTTCCGACTTCATTTTAAAGTACATTTATAACTAAAATACTGACCTGTCTCGACCGTTAAAATTTCTGACGTCTAGAGCCTGAGGTCGGTTATTGTATCATCCTAGACGTAATTTTATTGCGACGTCGAAATATAAATTTTTCTTATTTACTTCACTTCCGAAATTAGAGACGACTTGTCACACGTCTTTTTCCTTGATAATTCGGTAATTAACGCTTTTAATATTAAATAAGTCGTTTCACGGTACTTGTCGCTGGGCTCCTTACATGCAAACAGATCGAGCGTTAATTATTTCGACGCCGACAATAATAAATCTACCCACAAATTCGAATGTAAATCTATAAATTAGTGAAAAAATCCGCCATGACCAAAGGAAGCCAAACTAGCGACATCTGACACCGGCTAAAGAAATCTACACGTGATGTTTTACTTTTTTTCTTAATTCAAATCATGATCGTTCCATATTATGCCAGGAAATATTTTTATTATTTTTGCCTATGAAAATGAAGTACAAGTAAATAAATGAACACAAAGGACTAATAATATAATTCATTATTTTATTTATAAGATTATCTGTCGTTTTAATATGTTTTTTTAGGATTTTATATTAAAACATGTTATTAGTTCACTTGTCACATGATATTTTTTCTAACTCGCAACATGAAGTTATTAATTGACATTTGACGCAAAAAGATTTTGTCAAATCAGTATCAAAAATACTATATTATTATTGTATAAATTGTTAAGTAAAATAGATAAATAACTTTTCTCTCATAAAATGAAACTTTTAAGAATTGAATTAATTATGCAACTACCAAGCAAAATTATTTAGAGTAGAGTGATGACGTCGAAAGAGGACAATGTAACCTTAAAAGTGCAAAAAATATATAGAAACAATCATTGTTGTTCTTTTGTGTTGCCGTCGTTTGTCGTGCTTTGATATGTCTCATTTTGGTGACTTTATGGACGGTGTTCCCGTTAAGATATCAGAAAAATATAAGCGTCCGCCAAGAATTGAACTACCATACAGTGCTACAGAGGGCCCTATAAGAGCTCAAAATGTTGTTGACAGTGTCGAATATTGCTCAACGTTCGAGCGTAACATACTTTCTAAACTTAAAGAACTCAAAAGTGCGAAAGAGACGAAGAAAAATGAAAGGCGACATCGTTTACAGCTTTTGCAAGAAGCAAAACAAAAAAAATTAGATGCTATAGCTGCTGCTGAAGCTGAGGAAAAGTTGAAGCAACTGAGCGTGTCAGAGGTTTCGTACCCGAGCACTGACGAAATAAGTGCACTATCTCCAGATGACAAACCTGAAAAGAGCTGTGATATATGCCCTACTAATACCCAAGAAAATAGTCCTGAGTATGATAAAACTGTTAATGCAGATGTCGAATACACTCCTAGTTCCAACCAAGAGGCTCAATTAAATATTTTACAGCCTATACAAATTCAGTCCAGCTGCTATCCACAGAGCAGTTTGCTGGATGATCCAGATCCTCTACAAGAATATAAAATGCAAACTAAAATGAAGAAAGTCCCACAATATAATCAGAATATAGAAACATTGACTTATAAAGATTTTGAGAATGACACATCCAGCCCATTTGATAATGTAGAACTAAAGACTATAAATGATATGGAATTGCTTGCCCAAGTGTTACAGAGTCAAAGGGACTCATCAGTAAGTTGTGAAGCCCAAACCTTCAATCAAGATCAAGCATATCCTGGTTATACTAATTGTGCAACGCAAGCACAACTTAAAGGAGTATCATATGTGCCTAATGCATATGCAGAACAACAGATACAAGGACCGAAAGTGTAATGCTGGTAAAAATTCTCACCTCAACACTTCCCAGTATTTGGGCCGCCGATTTTATATTCAAACAGAAACTTGTGATAATGCTATGCCCATGGAGCAGAATGGCATATGCCAAACTACCAGTATTATGTTCCAACAGAGCCTTATGCTGGGCAGTATTACAGTCAGCTACCGGAAGTTCAGGGATTAAATGCCTAATGGGGACAAAATTTTATCCCTCAACCCTATTATTATTCCTATCCTAGGTACCTCTCCTATACCTTATATTGGAGAACCCTTTGAATACCAATACAGTGCAACAAGTTAATCAAGAAGAAGCACTCTAACACGTTCCAGACTCTCACAAACACCAACAGGTTAAGCTTCCAGGTCGAGTGGAGTGTACCTGATATTGAGCAAAGAATTAAATGATGAAATAGCATCAGCTAAGCAAAGGGCTCCATGAGCTGTTTTCTTACAATGCAAGTCCAGCTACTAATATTACCTCAGGCCTCTTCTCCCAGTACTGATAAAAGGGAAGAGAGAAGAAAAGAGCAGAAAAGTTACCGAACCCATATGAAAACCACCTTAAAATTACAAAGTATATGTCAGAAAGCAATATAGCATGGGTTTTCCATTAGATAGGACGGCCAGAGTGTGCAGTCTTGTTGGTATGTGGTTTGACAAAAAGGTACTTTTTTATTTATTAACAGTCTTAATAATATTAAAAAAAAGAATATTTTTTATTATTTTTATATTGTATTTTATGGTAATAGCTTGTATAATAAAACACTGGTGTATCATATACCTAGGCATAATATACACAAGTCTTTATAATGAAAACATATTAAAAATATACTTATTTTTATCTTTTAAATAAACCCTTGTTCGGCCAATAATACTGTTAAAGTAAACAAAGTATTAAATATTATCATTGTGAATATACACATAATCACTGGTCTAAAGTAAATACTAAACTTATACATTTCTCTCTAATTAAATGTATGTCATTTTTTAATTATTAAATACAGGTAAAATGAAACTCAAAATTTATTTGAAATTTGTTTTAGAAAAATTATTGTCTACAGCTACAGATATTGATGATATAGCATGACAAGATGTGGTGATTTGCCTTACCATATAGGGGAAACAAATACCAAAAACTTTTACAAGAGTGTACGTTAAACACATGATAGTGTGTAGTGCATAATATATATTTTATAGATTTAATGTATTTCTAATGTGTTATTAAAAGGCACAAAAAACTGAAGATTATATGTTATTGTGGGAAATTAAAATATCAACATTTTTCTCAGTTGGAATGAAGCTCAGAGGCTCATCAAGATAAACAATCTTACACATAAATTTCTCTATGACATTGGTCTCAAAAGTATAGTAAAACATATAACACCTTTACTTTTTCCCTCATAGTGGGATTACCAGAGAAAACCTAACCTGGGTAACAGAGTGTCTTAACACTAGGTTCCCTCTGCCCGGGTGGGATACAGCGTGAAGCTATGTATGTACCTAATGATAAAACAGTCCATTCTCCACTTTCCGATTAAATTCAAAACATTGTGTGTAGATTAGCGAAACTTAACGCCGCTCCTTGTCTTACCAGAACAGGGAAATAAAAATAATTTAAATATAATGATTCCCTTAAGTAGAGATCCATTTACTGTCTGACTACACCACAATGACTCTAAGAGTATATATAAATAATAAACTATTTTATTTCATATAATTTCAGGTGATAGAAGGTCTTCTTATCTTAGGAGAACTAATAGACCTGGGATTCTCCGAAACCAGAGTGTTAGCGGCTTTGGCCAAAAATGAATTCAGCAGGGAAAAAGCTTTAGATGAACTGATTTCTTAACAAGAATATAATTTGAATTCTTTTTATAATATAAAGGGTTGTATATAAACTGTTCTTAGAAAACACATTACACTCAAAAGAATATATAGATTATAATATTAGAATATATATATATAGATAAAATGAGATTTATAAATTTGCATTGTTATTGTTTTACATTGATTGTAAAAATATTCATTTGTGTATTTAAGCTTAAAATGGTTTTGCAAGAAGTTTGGTTTTCTGTGAGAGTGAACTATGCATTTTCTTAAATTTTAAATTAAAATAAGATAATTAATTGTTCAATAATTTAAAGATGATTTGGTGAGTTTATAAATTATATACTTTTTTAACAAACAAGGTAAATTGAGCTTCTTATAGTAGTTGTCAAAAAAATACGAATCTATGTTAATATTAAATTATTTTTTATCTGTTCTTCTTAACTTTGTCTTGCTGACTGAAAACAAATTATATATCGCACCTTTAGAATTAACGAGACCTAATCAAAACAAATCATGATTTTGATTTTTTGCCAAAATACGCCTTAAGACAATGATCTTTATAAACTTTGACTAAAACAAGAATATAAATTAAAATATAATTTAAAAGATATCATTTCTTTTTAATAATAAAATGTACAAGTCTTTATTTGACGTTTCCCAATTTTTTTTTTTAACTCTAATCTGGTCACTATAATTCTTAAGGTGTGATATATTTAATTTAAAAAATCTATGTCTCGAGGAATTCATAAGAAATGGTCATACTATTTATAAATAAATTGTGACAATATATATTTATTATAATAAAGCCTTTAAAGTGTTCTTAAAGTTTTACTCTTCGAAACTTGAATTTATAATTTTTATTATGATTCTTATAATTAATATGGTGTTAGTGAAACAATAATATATAGAAAAATGCATTGGTTGTAGGTATCATATTATGAAACAGATAAGATATTTATTTCAGAGAGAACCTCATGTTAAGACTCCTTTCTCCATTTTCTTGAAGGTCTTTGTCAACATTTGCTTATTGTATGAACTAAAGTAAAAAAACAGTTTTTGTTTTTTTTTTAATTTCGTTATTAAGACTGTCAATAGAAAGAAGATATTGGTTTAGTTAGAATTATTTGTATGACTAACACAAACCTATTACTAACGCATAAATATATTTAATGTGTTTAAAAATATAATCTTATTATGTTGGAAACACTGCCAGAAATTGTCTAGAATAGAAAAGATACACTTGAAAGCAAATAATTATATATATATTCGGAATATTTTGCGCGCTTTATTACCCTTTTTTTGGTTTTGGGGGCTATAATTTTTGTTCTAAGACTGGAACTTTGCCTTTTTTTTGGAAAAAAGTAATGTGATTGATTATTCATGTCTTGGTTTCATAATCAAAAATATTTAAAAAAATGTATAATTGAAATTAAGGTTTGGTGTGACATAATTGATCCAAGATGGCGGTTCCTTGATTTCACATGATATTCCACAAAGACTTTCATTTTTTATTAATTTACATTAATTATTTAAATTCTTGTGTAAATGCATTTTAAGTGATTTATTAGATTTATATGTATCATGGAAGAGTCATCGATTTTGTAGACTGTAGACCATTTTTTATGTTTTAACGTATGGTATACCTACATTTAGGATGAATGTCAATTGAAGAGTATGAAAATATGTATTATAAATGATTGTCATAGTTTTGGACGCTATGTATAGCAGATTTTTAATTTTAATAATATATTTAGGGGAAGGGAATTAGATAAAAAGATATAAAAATCACACATTTGTTAGAGATAAGAAATGCTTAGTCTTGTGTTTTTGGTACTTATATAATTTCTTACTATGATGATATTATTATACATGGATGAAGGTGAAATGTCACCAATCATCAATTTTGAGTACACTAAGTTTAAGATTGTAAGTGCATCAAAATTTTTAAAGTGATATTTAACAACTTAAATTGTTAAATATTGTTATAAAGTTATAAGGGGTAGGGCAATTAAATGGGTGAATAATAGAGAAAGCATAGATTATAATTGTCTATTTTACGATATTGGAAATTTTAATTGTTTTATAGAAAAAAAAACATTATTTATAAGAAAAAATGGAGATTTTTTATTTTTAATAATTTATATGCACTTAATATTATAACATACGATTGGAATTGTAAAAAAATGCGATATTTCACCTACATCTATGCATCTTCAATCAAGAAATTAAAATTCTGCTATGAACAATGACCAAAATCATTATCTAACATGTTTATTTTTTAATTATCTTAATAAAAAATAATAATTTCACTAATATATTTTGTGCAATTCTAGTTTTTATTGCGTTTCCACATTTTGCCATTGCACCATAATAATTATGCTTTTTTGCTGTTTGAGTTAGATTAGAAAGCTTATAAATATTTTTTTTTTATTTTATTTTTATTCTGTATACATATATATAGCGTGTATACTCTGTGGTCGTTGTCATTGATCGTCCATGATGCTTTCCGGCAACTTGTAAAGTTATGTAATTATAAGATTTTTAAATTGTAAAGAAATTATAATTAGATATATAAAAAGATAACGCAAAGTTTATATATTATTATGTAGTGTTGATTGTCTTATTTGAAGATGTGTTTGGATGGAGGAGGTGTGTTGTAAAAAACAAGTTTGGAGGTAATTTAGTTTGTTTTTCTAAAAAAAATTAAAAAGACTTGAATAAAAAGTTATTGTTATAATAAAAGAAGAATTATATTATTATATATATAATTGATTTTCAGAACTTTTTAAAAAAAATGCTGAAAATAACTTTTTTTCGGCTAACAGATTGTTTAGCGAAATAAAAAAAAATCAAGTTTTATTTATGCATATATCACCTCCTTACATTCATATCTTCAATTAATGTTGATCTATAACTATGTGTTTTGCAATATTTGTGCATTCCTATAAAAAATTTTATTTTATTTTTTTTGTCTCATTTAGTAATAGTACAAAGTGACAGTTTCCGTTGCTTTTGACTGATTCATTGTTTTTAACTTTTTTGTTATAGTGTTTTGTTTCTTTTTTTTCTGGTATGGTTTTTTATTCTTTCTTAACCCTTTTCTTATTTATCCACCCATTGATCTTCTCATTGGACTTCCAATCAATGCAGTTGGCTGTTTCTCATATATTGTTAGTCTTTCGTTTTGATAAGATTGACTATGGTGTAAATGTGAAAAAAAAAGTTTAAATATTTTTTTAAATTTAAAGTTATTTTATTTTTTTAAATTTAAAGTTGTTTGTAGCTAATCTACAATATTGCCCTAAGAACCATCTGCTGAAACGATTTTTTAATTTGATTACTATTATTATAGATCATTTCTACTACATATTTCTAAGGTGGCATTGGGAAGTTCTTTCCAAATTTTGTTAGGTAGAAAGAGGAGCTTGGACAGTGGAGGCGAACGTTTATGCATACTAAAATGGCCTTAAGCCTAAACTTACGTCGCAAATCCCAGGTACTGCATCGAGCTCCTCCCCTAGCAACGCGATGGGCATTCGCACTAACCATAGAATTCTAACAAGTTTCTTCTTAAAACTCTACGATCCTTATTATAATTTAATATAAAGCCACTCTTAGACACCAATTACAGTTAACCGGAATTAATAAATATGTTATTATCAATTTAATGTCAGTTATATTTTAATTGGCGTGTCTGAGTGAGGTTAATTCTTTTTTTTAAAATGGGAACTGTCATGTACGAAATGTATTGTGATCGTTGTACGTAAATATATTGTGTACTTATTATGATTTAAAACATTAAAATATGTTGAACAGTTGAATATATATAAATATAAAGGCGTGTATAAGTTGATAAATCGGAAATGCATACTTTTTGGGTAGGCGTTTTTAAGTTTAAATTTTATCTGTAAATTCTGTTTAAGCGTATGGCTGTAAACGCGATAGGTTGTTGGTGCGATTCCCACTCCAGGAAATGTAAAATTTAGTATTTTCATTACCTGGGTTTGGTAACTAGGCAAAGCGCGGCGCTAAGTTCCGCCACTCAGCACGCAATGCCTCAATTCGGCGGAAAGTGGGGAACGGAGTGTCTTAATACTAGGTTCTCAGGTTCCCTTTGTCTACCTTGCTATATGCGGGATACAGTGTGAAGCTAAAAAAAACTGTTTTAATATGTTTTTACCTGAAAATGTTAGATTTGCTTAATATTTTTTTAAATTAGGTAGCCGTTTAAAATTTTTATGTCTTTTATTAAAAATTGTACATGTAAGTTGATTTATCAACCTATTCACGCTTGGTACAGATATAATTTGAAGTTGTTTCATTCGTGGAGAATGTGATCTCATGGTAATGTGTTAACCGTATTTAATCTGTTTTACTGTTGTAAACTCTAATATTGTTTAAAATTTCTAATATTTTTATTAGAAGCAGAGGTTTCGAGTTATTCATTTTTTTTTAACTTCACGCTGTATCCCGCATATAGCGGGGTAGGCAGAGGGAACCAGAGAACCTAGTGTTAAGACACTCCAATCTCTTTCAACAATTCCGTTCCCCACTTTCCGCCGAGTTAAGGCATTGCGTGTTGAGTGGCGGAACTCAACGTCGCGCTTTGCCTTGCTACCAAACCCAAGAAATGAAAATACTACATTTTACACTTCCTGGAGTGGGAATCGAACCCACAACCTGTCGCGTTTACAGTCGCACGCTTGTGCCACTGCGCCACGACAGACGTTATTTAAAATATCATATAATTTTTCACATAACACGTTAACTATTACCTACATTAAAACATTTAACAATTCTTTTGATAGGATCTGTTCATACTTTGAAGTTTTTTTAATATTTAGGTATAGCTTGACGTATTTGATCGAGATCACAAATTCCATATACATTCTCTTGTCATTTGTCAACATCACGTTTGTACTAATATAGTAATATGTTTAATTTATTTTATTATAGTGAAATGAACCTGTTACTGATCAATGCTTGGGCATAAAGTGAGTTATATACGGCTTCATCAATGAAAATATGAATAAAACTTATTTTCTGTATATTTATGTTGTTATTTTATATTACACAAAGTTACTATAATATATACCTCATAAAACATCTAAAATCTTCATCTATATGTGTATATGTATTGATATGTATGTAAGTGTATATACATATTTATATATGATTGGCCTACTATAATTATATTTATTTATTTTTTTATTTATACTGAATTGCACTAGCGTTATTCCCTTTTCCTCTTTTCATTTCTCCCTATACTTAACGAAGGTTGTCTGTAAGAGATTGCTTGAAGAAATAAGACCGCCTTTGCATACAGATACATGAGTTCATATTATTGTTTCCTCTTTCTTTTATATTTTATTGTGCGCAATAAAGATTATAATATTCTATTCTATTCTATAACTAAGATTTTAACAAAATAGAAACCAACTTCAAATAAAATGCACAAAAAAAGTAACATTGTTACGAATAAATCAAAAATTACTTGTCAGATCTTAACGAAATTTAAATGGGATCACATCAGAAACACTGGCTATCATATAAAAAAAGTATTATCAAAATTGGTTTACCCAGTAAAAAGTTATAGGGTAAATAAAAAATTAGATTAAAAATAAAATTAATTTTTAAAATCAGCTAAAAAGAGTACTTAAGAGGAGTGTTATATGTATGTTGGCTCTAGTGGCGCAATGGCGACGCGGACTAAACGCCATGGTTGTCAGTTCGAGCCCTTATCGTAGGAACGACTGTTTAAATTATTTTTATGTTCCTACTTTAAAATACAAAGCGCGGCGTTGAGTTATGCCATTCAACACTCAATATAACGAATTCGGGCGGAAACTAGAGAACGCGGTATCTTAAAACTAAGTTCTCTGCCTACCCTATGTAGTTTTAATTATTATATATTTCATATAATAATAAGTGGGAAACGGATTTGTTGAAAGAGAACGGAGTGTCTTAACACTAGGTTCTCAGGTTCCCTCTGCATACCCTGCTATATGCGGGATACAGCGTGAAGTTAAAAAAAAAAGACATTGAACGTATGAAGATTACGCTTACCTCTTGGAAGGAGTTCAAGCACTTAAGTTAATTAAGCTATACGGTCCTATTGAAATTATGTTGTTCTTCAAGCTGGCAGAATGTGCAGAAGCTGTTTCTCAGTAAATAAAAAAACTTTGCCGAATTAGAACAATGGCGTTTTGATAAAAATAGGAAAATGACTGTTACACTCGTTTTCGCAGAAATCAACTGTATTAAAAATATACTTTCTATGAGGCCATCGTGGCGCAGCGTCTGACAGTAAACGCAATTGGTTGTGGGTTCGATTCCCCTCGGAGGAATGATTTTAAAATTATTTTAGTTTCTCCACTCTGGCCAGATAAAGCGAGACGTTGAGAAAACACACATTGAAGACACACAATGTTCTAGAGTTCCTGCCTTAAGGGGCAAACGGAATGTTTTGACGCTAGGTTCTCCTTTCTTACTACCTTGCCATGCGGGATGAATTTAAAAATTTAGATAAATAAATAAATAAAAATCTTTTCACATAAATAAAGTTCGATAGTAACTACTATAGTTTAGAACTGTGTTGTAGTCATTAACCTCCAAAAAAATTAATTAACAATTCTAAGCCAACATAAACGAAGAACTACTACAGTAATTATTATATTAAAGCTAAACAAACTTATTTTAATAACATACATATTGTGTGTGTGTGTATGTGTGTGTGTGTGTGTGTGTGTATGTGTGAGTTGCGTGTATTATGTATATATAAGGAGATTATCAAGTTCCAAATATAACTAAATTTAAAAATTACAGATATAAGTAAAGTAACAAAATTTCTACTTTACTGTTACAAGGTCAGCTATTGTTAAATAAAATAATTTATAATTTAATCGAGTTATTCGATTATCACATTATTCGAAAGGACTTTTGCAAAACTGCAATTTGTTCTCATTTTTTTATAACTTCTGTTGTAACAGTGAATGTATTAATGATTGTCACGAGATTTTGTTACTGAACGTGGAATGGCGAGAGCCTGTGTTACTGAGCGCTGAATTGACTAAATTTAAAAGCAACCATATTAAAAGCTATCATAAATAAAGAATCATCAAAATTAAAAAAAAAATTATGCGGTAAAAAATACAGTCAAAATGAGAACCTACTCTTTTTTTTTGAAGTCGGTTATAAAAGATAACTAACTAAATCTAATAAAACATTTATTTTTTTTCGTGAGGAATACGTTACGGATACCCGCCCGCGGATACTCGGACAGGTTATGTGGGACTCCGGGCAGGCTGTAAAGAGGCCGACCGTATAGCCACTAAAACCTCACGGTGTTATCTACCGCCACTGGCCGAGGTCCACGGGAACTGCCCCAACCATCCGTGGAACCTCACCAGAGTCAAAGAGAAACTAGTGACAGGGCACTCCGTCCGCTGAATTCGAGACATTGCGTCTTAAGTGACGAACTCACCGCCGCATTTTTTTCTTACAGAAACGATAAATATAATTATTCCCCCGAGTGTGGATGGAACCCACAACCTATCGTGTTTAGAGTCAAACGCTTTTTCACTGCGCCTATGGGCTCTATGTCAAGTACATACAGACTTAGCTTCACGCTTTATTCCACATACAGCAGGGTAGGCAGAGGGAACCTAGTGTTAAGACACTCCGTTCCCCACTTTCCGCTTTGCCTTGTAACCAAACCCAGGAAATGAAAAATAATATTTCCTGGAGTGGGAATCGAACCGACAACCTGTCGCGTCTACAGTCGCACGCTTGCGCCTCTGCACCACGACAGTTCAAGTTATAACGGTAATATTATAATTTACGATATTTGTATTCCTAATAGAATGATAACTCAATAGTCTTATTTGAAAAGGATGGAAGGCATGTTCGAAGCGGCTTTTGTTTATTATTTTTTATGTTACTGTGAAATGAATGACGATCTCGTTGTTTTCATTTTGTGTTCCACTAAGTAGCGGTATCTATAATTTATATGCATATTTTTAACCGATTTGAAAAAAGAGTAGGTTCTCATTTGTACTGTTTTTTTTTTAATGTTTTTACTATCTAACTTTTTATTGGGTTAAAGCAATTTTGATGATTCTTTTTTATGTGATTCCCAGTTAATTTTTTTTTTTTTTTTATGGATAACTGATGGCAAACGAGCAGAAGGACCACCTGAGGGTAAGTGGTTACCTTCGCCCATGAACATCTACAACACCAGAGGCGTTGTAGATGCGTTGCCAACCTAGAGGATACAGATGGAAGGGGAGGACAATGTAGTAGTCCGCTATCGGAACCACTACATTTTGGGGAAAGGATGGGTGGGATAGGGGAAAACCTGGCTTACATGCCATCGAACCGGAACACATCATAAGATATTTGGCGGTTCGTCTTTGACATGATAGTGGTCGCGAGCCAGACGGAGGACGAACCTCCTACCACCAAACAAAATTAGTTAAGATCTTAAAACATTTTTTAAGTGATTTCTAATTATGTTACTTTTAATGCATTTTATTTGAAGTAATATTTTTTTACGCCTTTCGTAGCGCAAGCGTGCGACTGTAAATGCCAGTTGTGGATTTGATACACACTCCAGGAAATGTAAAAGGTTAGTATTTTCATTTCCTGGGTTTGGTAATAAGCCAAAGGGCGGTGTTAAGTTCCACGACTTAGCAAGCAATGCGCGCACGCTTCAATTCGGCGGAAAGTGGAGAACGGTTGTCTTAACACTAGGTTCTCAGGTTCGATCTGCCTACCCTGCAATATTATTTTTATTTTTAATCTTCATATTGTTATTTTTTAGTATACATATCTGTAATAAAAATATTTATTTAGGCATAGTGACTTTATTTCATGAGATATATTGACTGAATATATCTTTCTTAACTGTCGTTTGTTCCAATAATTAATCGCATCTTATCTACAGGGGTGTTCAAGCTACTTGATAGATTTTAAAAACTTGAAATTTTTTCCTGAGCCGCTATTAAATACGTATTAAAAAAGAATACAAAAAAGTGATAAAAATTGTATTTTACAGAAATTATATTTATTGGAAATATAAATAAAAAATAACGATTGTCGTGGCGCAGAGGCACAAGCTCGCGACTGTAAATCGCGACAGGTTGTGGGTTCAATTCCCACTCAAGGAAATGGAACTTTTAATTTCCTGGGTTTGGTAACAAGGCAAAGCGCGGCGTTGATTTCCGCCACTTAACACGCAATGTCTCAATTCGGTGGACAGTGGGGAACGGAGTGTCTCAACACTAGGTTCCCTCTGCCTACCCTGCTATATGCGGGATACAGTGTGAAGCTATGTATGTATGTATGTATAAATAAAAATACAAAATATGTGTATTGAATTTAAAAACAAGAAAATTAATCACATTTACCTCTTTTACTGTTCTTGATAATTCTTTAAGAGGAATGGCGAATTGGTGACGTCACTTCTCAGTAATTCTATTATAATTAAATCTAAATGTAAAAATTTAATTTAGTTGGTATACTTATCAAGAACCACAAATCATTAATTTTTGGTATTTTCAATTCGAGGTTCTGGTTCGGTTGGTGACTTTTGTCACTTAGCACGCAATGCCTGAATTCGCCGGGAAGTGAGAAACGGTAATCTTAATACAACGGAGTGTCTTAACACTAGGTTCTCAGGTTCCCTCTGTCTACCCTGGTATGTGCGGTGTACAGCTAAAAAAAGTATGACGAGCCGCAGATTGACCACCCCTGTAGCCAAGTAGTAGGATGTGAAGATGAATGAACAAGATGAGTTCACAGCTAATTGCTGAGAAACGATAATTTATTGCACATGTTATGAATTAGGCCATATACGATGTTTGCCTTTGAATGTCCGAGACGTCTGTAAAAAAAAACTGTAACAAAAAAGAAAACCAACTTTAAATAAAATGCACTATTAGTAGAATTATTAAAAACAATTCAAAACCTGTACGTCCGATCTTAACTATATTTAATTGAGATCACAAGCATTAGCTATCATATAAAAAAAAAACATTTTTGGTTCACCCAGTAAAAAGTTATGCGGGAACACACATAAAAAAATACAATTAATTGAGAAACTCCTTTTATTAGCTTCACGCTGTATCCCGTATATAGCAGGGTAGGCAGGGGGAATCTGAGAACCTAGTGTTAAGACACTCCGTTCCCCACTTTCCACCGAATTGAGGCATTGCGTGCTGAGTGGCAGGACCCAACGTCGCGCTATGCCTTGTTACCAGATCGAGGAAATGAAAATACTAAATATTATTTAATATTTTCATTCCATGGAGTGAGAATCGAACCCACAACCTGTCGCATTTACAGTGGAACGCGCGAACTGGCTTTTTTTGAAATCGGTTAGAAATAAACAATAACAATTCGTAATTGCAACATGTAAGACATGTAACATGCAACTTTACATATAATGAACATTATATGTAACATGTAATATAATGTATATAACATGTAAAGGACATGTTACATGTTACATGATGAGTGTCTAAAAGATAAATACTAAATAATTTATTAGATACTTATCTCTACAAGTATTTTTTATTGTTAAATTACATAAAAACTTTTATGAATTGTAGATTATGTTATTTTAATGAATAATCTATGTTTACTGTAAAGTGTCATCATTTTTAGCGATATTTAGAAATAATTGATTTTACGTAAAGTGAAAACGTATTAGATATGTTGCCATTAGGTATATCAATTAAGTTATATCGGGTTCAAATCCGAAATTGGGAAATGTGCATAAAACAAATAGGGTATATGATTTTAGTGTATTCTGTTGAATAATGTATATATAGTTCATACATACATTTTCTCTTCATAGCAGGGTAACCAGAGAGAATCTAGTGTTAAGACACTCCTTTCTTTTTGTGATTTTGCGTGTAAAATGGCTGATTTTAATGCCGCGTTTTGTCATAACAGAGAGAAGACATGACCATAATTTAAATATTTATAATGAATTATTATATTTTTTTATTGGGTAAACGCCTGTCGTGGCGCACAGGACTGGATAGGCACTGGATTGTAAACGCGACAAGTTCGATTCCCATTCCAGGAAATGGAATTTTTCATTTCCTGCGTTTGGTAACAAGGCAAAGCGCGGCGTTGAGTTCCGCCACTCAGCACTGCCTCAATTCGGCGGAAAGTGGGGAACGGAGTGTCTTAACACTAGGTTCTCAGGTTCCCTCTGCCTACCCTGCTATATGCGGAATACAGCGTGAAGCTATGTAATTTATTAATGTTTACTAGGTAACGAAGTTACTGTATCCCATTGTATCTCCCATGAGAAATAGCTATAAATAAACAGATTTATAATTCACTCACGTGTCACTTTATCGGACCACCCTGTTAGTTTACATACTAATGTCCTTCTTACTCTAGGGATTTCATGAATTTAATGCGGTTTCTTAGTAACTAGCGGTATCGTCTTTAACCAATATGAAAAAAGGAGAAGGTTCTCAATTCGATTGTATCGTGGCGCAGAGGCACAAGCGTGCGACTGTAAACGCGACAGGTTGTGGGTTCGATTCCCACTCCAGGAAATGTAAAAATTAGTATTTTCATTTCCTGGGTTCGATAACGAAGCGAAGCGCGGCATCGAGTTCCTGTACTCGGCACGCAATGCCTCAATTCGGCGGAAAGTGGGGAACGGAAAGAGAATGGAGTGCCATTAGCACTAGATTCTCTGGTTTCCTCTGCCTACCCTGCTATATGCGGGATACAGCGTTAAAAAAAATTATGACACAGTAAATTGATTTAGTGTTACAAAGTGTTATTTTTGTTAATTATTATTCTATTTTGTTTTTTTAATTTTTTTTTAATGGCAAATATTATAATGATGTGATGATGATCATGTTCGTGATCTATTTTTTTTAGTTTTATATTGAATCTATAGAAATGCAAGAACCCCTCTAATGGAAGGTAAAGGCCTCCTCCAGAGATGATCATTGTTTTCTACCCTCTGCTACTCGCATCCAGTGAGTGCCTGCTATTTTTATAAAATCGTCTGTGTATCGTTTTTTATGTATGCACATAACTTTTTAATGGGTAACGTATTTTGAATTTTTTTTATATATATAATAGCGTAATGTATCGCTTTTAAATTTTATTATAAGATCTGATGAGCAGTTTTTGAGTTATTCGTAATTATTTTATATTGTAGTTGAAGTCATTTTATTAGAAGTCGGATTTTTTATATTAAAATCTTAATTATTATTTAAAAAAAACTCTAGCATTCCATGGATATATCGTGTAAGTGGTATGCCAGAGAAGCTTTAAGTTTTACTACCTAGGGGTAAGCATAAGGGGCCCTTTTAAAATGCGTATTGACGCCCGCCGCCACTTGAACCTTTCGTCTGAATAGTGTGGTAAATATAGAGATATTATTGTCTACTTTAAAAGTACCCCCTTCACGTCAATGTGTAATCTTGAAACTTTGAATTTTTACATATTTTGTTGGATTTTTTCAGCACAATTCTCTATATTTAATGGTTTTTTTTTTTTTTTTTATATATATATTTTTATTGATTAAAAATAAGGACTTCCAAAAAAAGGCGGAGGTTCTCAATACGTGTTTTTTACGTGTGTTATCGCATGACTTTTTATTGTGCTAATCAATTTTAATGATTCTTTTTTTATATGGCAGCTAGTGCTTCTCATGTGGTCTAAATTAAATTAAGTTAAGATCTGACAAGTAGTTTTTGAGTTATTCGTAATAATTGTAGTTTAAAGCGCATTTTCTTTAAAGTCGTTTTTACATTTTATAAAAATTGTAAATTATTGTATCACATCGACGATTTTGTTATTAATACTGTATCAATTGAAGAGCTGTATCGAATTGTAAAAATGAAAAAAATATTCTGTAATGCGACAGCGAAGAATATGCGTCATTGACTTAGTTGATATCGAATATATAGGTCTAAAATGGAGATAGCAAGAATGAAGAACATGCCCAGGTGATTTATGATTTGAATAAAAAAAAGGAAACCGACTAAATAAAATGTCCTAAAAATTTACATTATTATAAGTAAATATATGGCAGAATTTAACTAAATTCATATAGGACCACATTAGAAGCACCAGGTATGATAAAAATTATGCGAATGCTTTTTGAACCCCTTTAAAAATAACCCTATAATTTAAAAAAAAATAACAAATATCTCCATCACTATATTATCTGTCGTCACTTCAAAAAAAATAAAGAAATGAAATATAAGAAAAAAAAAACATTTAGCTTATAGTGTCGTTAACGACTGCAGCCCAGCATTGTCGTTACTCCCAATAAAGCCCTTCTCAAGTTACACGCCGATGGTAATGATCTTGTATCGCTCTGTATGTGACAATACGTGCCCTAAATACAGGACTTCCATGGAATTATTTTTTATTATTATTTAGTAATATATATATTTATTGTTTCCTTTTATCGACTTCAAAACAAAGGAGGATGTTGTCAATAAAACTGTATATTTATATCTATAACCGTTATAAGCGTTGAGTTCCGCCACTCAGCACGCAATGCCTCAATTCGGCGGAAAGTGGGGAACGGAGAGTCTTAACACTAGGTTCCCTCTGCCTACCCTGCTATATGCGGGATACAGCGTGAAGCTATGTATGTATGTATAACCTCATAACTTTTACTGATGAAACAATTTTAATGATTGTTTTTTTTATGATAGCTAATTTTTGATGTGATTCCATTTTAATTTAGTCAAATCTGACGAGTAATTCTTGAGTTGATTGTAATAATTTTACTTTTACTTAAACTTGGTTTTCATTTTTTGGTAAAATCTTAACTATTGAATATTAAGATGGGGAAAGAAGTGCTTATATTATTCTGATATATTGTAATATGATTCGGTAACAGAGCTTATGTTACCAAAAAAAATTATTTAGATCCGTTCAGTAGATTTTGCGTGAAACAGTACCAAACTACTCTTCACCCATATATATAGAGATAAAAATGACAAAAAGTAGAAAATTCTAATAATGTCAGTATCAGTATCTCTTTAAGATACTAAATATATAATAAGCTAAATTTTCGTAATTTTTCATATTAATGTTGTTGTGGAATGTTGTTGTAGTTGCGGAACTCAACGCCGCGTTTTACCTTTCTTAACTAACCTATCCCACTAAATTAAAACGCACAGTAACACTTTTTCAGTGTCCCATGTGTCAAGCAAATGACGATCCCGACGTCGGCGTCACAGTACAGACTACACACATGTGCGTCATTTCTTTGATTTTTATTATGTTATCGATAACTGCATCCACATAACCGTTCATTCATATTTCTAATTAATACCTAGAATTAAGTATTTAGATAAAGGGGGAAAAATCGTTTTTTCGGAATCTTTTTAAGGTATAAATAAATAAGTGAGTCTAGTGAAATTTCAGATTTTTTGTTTCTCATGAAAATTACGGGCTGCAGCCTACCCGCCATTTCAAAACAGTAATTGCACAATTAATAATATTTTTTTTACTAAATATATATTTTTTGCCAAGTTTAAATATGTAATTAAATAATGTGAAAAGTTCGCTAGATGAATTTATTCATTTGTACTCTAAAAAATCACCAAAAAACCTTTTTGATCCTCCTAAAGGGAAATCCTTCTTAACTAGCCTTCCCCGTTGACGAGTTAACAAAGCGTTGCCTAGCAACGTATATGTCACTTTATATAAACATAAATGTCAAACCATGGTAGTCTGTGTAACATTTATTTTATAACTTTAATATATTTCTTATGTATTATTTTAAAAATGTATTATCATTGTGTACTCCTTCGCTATATAAACTATAAGAGTGCCAAGTTTCATACTCCTCCGTCACGCGGACGGAGGAGTATGAAACTTGGTACATTTTCGTAAAAAGGGATACAAAGTTTTTGCTTCACGTGTTAATGTATAGATTATTAATGAGAGCAAATTTTTAAAATGCGTGCACACTGTTACGAAAAACCGACACCATGAAATTAGTTAGTCAATATTTAAGTTTTTTGATGATATTTAAATTTTACTTCCTTTTTAAGTATTAAATACCATTTTATATTAACATTGTCATTTTCTCTACAAATATGGGATAACACGAAAGATAAAAATTATTAGAAAGATGTTTATCTCGTTACGCCAGAACGTATATTTCTTACGTGCGTACGTAAGTACACACATACATTTTTATTTATTTTTCGCAGCTTTACCCTGTTTCTTGCATGGAAGAATTGTAACGTAAAGACACTTCATCCTACACTTTCACTCCATTCTTAAGAAATGAGAATAATTTAAATATATCTAATTTATCATCACGCTGTATCCCGCACATAGCAGAGGGAACCTGAGAACCTAGTGTTTATATCCATTCTCTTTAAGATTTCCGCTCCCCACTTTCCGCCGAATTAATATTGATAAAAGAATTGATATTGATAAAAATTTTAATATATATTCCACAAGTAAGAATCGAACCCATAACCAATACGTTTACAGTCAAATGCTGTCCAACTGCGCCACGATGGCCTCTGGCATATATTATGACTTGTGTGATAAATATAAACATACTGATATCTCACAATAAGTTATAACTTATAAGGTGTGCTACTCTTTTAGAACAATGGCCCATATAAATATACACATGATAAATATAATGAAATTCTTTATTAAGAACTAGGTCGTTATATGGAGTGCAAGATAAGTGAACATTATTGCGACTTATAATATTAATAAAAATAGCATTAAAAACTAAAATTATTACGAATAACTCATAAACTACTAGTCAGATCTTCTATTACATCACATTAGAAGCACTAACTATCAATGGCGAGACGTCCATACAACCCGGTTCCAACCGGCTTGCCTAACTTTTCAAAGTACAAGTACGAGATCTAAAACAAAGGTCGCCTGGAAAATATTGGGTATAAAATTGCAAAAAAACTAGCTGTGACATCTTAAAGACCTAAAAAAACGGTCATCGCCAAAATTCCATAGTGTAATTACTAAATACCTTCACATCCTATACCGGCTTCCCTAAATACACCGACTTCTCTAAAAATTACTGACTTCCCTTAATATACATCGGCTTTTTTAAATTTACCGGCTTGCTTAACTAAAATTTTCATCCCTCGCCACTGCTAGCTATCATATAAAAAGATAATCATCTAAATTGATTTACCCAGCAAAAATTATGCGGTCCTTTTTTGGAATCGGTTCATAATAAAATTCGTTGTTAAAAATGAGGTCGTTATATTGAGTGCAAGATAAATGAAGACTATTGCGACTTATAATATTAAAAGTATGTAATGTGAGAGGGGTGAAAATTTTAGTTTGGCATGCCGGTAAATTAAGGGAAGCCGATGTATATTTAGGGAAGCCGGTATATATTTAGGGATACCGGTATATATTTAGGGAAGCCGGTAATTTTTAGGAAAGCCGATATATTTAGGGAAATCGGTAGATGTGATGATCTTATTTCTTTCTTTTTAGGTCTCATACTTGTACTTTGTTAAGTTAGTTAGGCAAGCCGGGGAAAATCGTGTTGTATGGACACTTCGAAATACATACTCTTAGATTTTGTGCAGCCGACGCTGTGCAGTGTAACAGCCTGACCGTGGGTTTGACCTGCTCATTCTAAATTAGGTCTTAGTTTTTTAGCTTCACTCTGTATCCCGCACATAGCAGGGAAGGCAGAGGAAATCTGAAAACCTAGTGCTAAGATACGCTTCTCTTAAGATTTCCGTTCCCCATTATCCTAAATATCCTTTCAAATTCAAAATATTTTGCCATACCACCTACGCCTAGAGTTCAGTTTTAGTTCAGTTCAACTTATTCCAGCTTTCTGAATTTTTGTTTGCCTCATTTTTCCCATCTATCCCGATTTACCATACAGCAAGAAAGTAAAGCTTCATCAAGATTTGCTCAGTAATTTTTGCGTGGAAGAGTTAAAACATCCATTCATCCATAGCAACAAACTTTATATAAAAAATAGTTAATTTAAATTTTGTTTACCAAATTTAACTACGTAGGTGTATTCGAGATTGGCGTATAAATTAGGCATAATTCTTGCAATAAATGTTCCGTTTACGTGGAATCGTCATTGAAAATATATATTATATATTTTTTACATAGTTATGATACTTTAACTGTGTTTATAATAAGATGACAGACGAACGGATTAATTTGCGAAATAACTCATAAACTGACATTTTCTTGAAGAAAAAAATATAGGATTTATATTCTATTTTTATTATTCTTGAAAGCTTAGAAAAGTTGTCTAGAATGACAGCTATATTTTAGCCCAGAAAACTCCACCATTCATATACCTGCCGCGTAAACTCGAAGACGTATTCGAGAACGTCGGAAGCGCATAATTTACCTATATTAAAACAGTCACGCCACTGGCATTTACGAGATCTTTGACGTTGAACTAATCTTAAAGCGCAACACTAGCCGCGACTCCAGACAATGCCCGTGAAATTATCTCTTACGAATTACGATGAATGGATACGTCACACCGAGCTGAAGATAAGGAGCGATATATGACGGCCGGCCGGTGGAAGTGAGAAACGCTACGCGACTACAGTCTGCGCGGACCGGAATTTGTTTTGACTCAGACGGTCGGTGCTCAGTCGTCAGTAGCAGCGGCGCGCGGCGCACGAGTCGCCGGTTGCGGACTAACTTTAGCGACGGTGACTGTGACAACACGCGTCTCGTATCGAATTCGATAGCTCGTGACACGATAGTGAATTGGATGACACGGTGACCATTACAAACGAGGGACAACGGCTGATTGCTGAAAAAACAACGAAATAACCCCGAGGAATGCAGATTCGATAGTTCAATATTACCTTTGTAACTTCGATAATTCGTGACACAACTTCGGTTGTTCTGCCATGTGTGTGAAAAAGTGAAAGCGCTTAGTTATCGGGAAAGATAAATTCTGTAATGTCCAGAGGAATTGGCATTCGCGATTATTTAAAATATTTTATTTATTATTTCTTAACTTTCTTGTAATTAGTTCCTCTAATGGCTCGGCGCGGTGGTCTAGTGTGTGAATGAAATATTCATAGTCCATTAATCCACCCCGCCACGAAGAGTTCCTGGAATGTACACTCAGGTAACGGTGGGCACATTCTCTAAATCATATTTACGATGCCCCGAAGGAGCAAGTGGATGCATTTGGTGGCCGGCGTGGTCGCTGGCGTGACTCTCGGCGTATTTCTCAAGTTGTGCTTAAGACCATCTTCTAGAACTTCAATCGAAGCCTGTCCGGAAGCTAAACTGTATAGGGCACCGGATCCGCTGTCCATCGTGGACTTAGGGCCCGACGAGACAATTAACAATTCTAACAGAACTTTAGTGTTTGTGGGGGTGATGACGGCAGAGCAATACTTAACTACCAGAGCTAGAGCAGTTTACGAGACATGGGCCCAAGAACTCCCAGGACGCATTGCCTTTTTTAGTTCGGAAATATCTAAAGCGCCCGGCTTGCCTTTGATACCGTTGCGAAGTGTCGACGACAGCTATCCTCCTCAAAAGAAGTCCTTCCTTATGTTATTATATATGTACGAGCATTACGGTGAACGGTTTGAGTGGTTTATGCGTGCGGACGACGATGTGTACGTCAGAGGTGATAAATTAGGGGAGTTTTTACGTTCGGTGGACAGTAGGAAGCCTCAGTTCATCGGTCAAGCAGGAAGAGGTACGAACAACGAGAGGGACGCCTTAGCGTTGGATTACAATGAGAACTTTTGTATGGGAGGGCCGGGAGTTCTGATATCTCGAGAGACGTTAAGGCGAGTGGCTCCTCACGTGAAGTACTGTTTGAAGCACCTCTACACGACGCACGAGGACGTCGAATTGGGGCGTTGTGTCGCGAAATTCGCCGGAGTTTCATGCACCTGGAGTTACGATGTAAGTAAACTTTAACCTTTGCTGCATATTTTGTTTTTATGTGCAAATTATATGTAAATGCTTGTTTTTGGAATTATAGTCAGTGTAATGAGATATTATTTTTAACTATTTACGGTACTATTTTAGCTTGTAAGTTCGACCTTAAGACCAAAACTACACATTAGGCTTTTTGTTTTGTTCGCACATAATAAACGTTTTATAATTACAATAATTCACATTTCGTTGGAAGTCAGTCGAAAAAAAGAAAGAATTGCACGATAACTGGCTATTACATATCGTTTAAGGACTATAATTTTCTAACCATTTTATTATGCCTCAATACATATAAACTGTACTTTAAAATATGTATGAAATTGTTATTTAATTATAATATATTCTTCATTTAGTGAGATGAAGAAGAATTAATTCAATTTCTAAGTTCTCCACTTTCCGCTTATTTAAGTAAAGTTATTCTATGACAAGTCTAATAGAATCTATCTTTCTATATATCCGTACCTGGCGTGAATAGATTTATAAGTCGACTTACATGTTGCAATTGTTTAAATATTAGTAAAATTGCTTTATTTATAGGGCAAATAAATGGCTAAGCCAAAAACACTTTTAACTAAAAATAAAGTAAAAAAAATATCACTTAGAATTTAAATTTAAAATGCCTACAGTAAAAAGTACACATTTACGACTTACAGCTATAATTTAATATATACTTATAATAATTCCCACAAGCAAGAATTGAACCCACTGTCGTTCAGCTATGTACATTTTAAATAAATAAATTAATTTTTTTAAAAGATTTCAAAAAAGGAGGTGGTTTAGCATTCGACTGTATTTTTAATTACCTCATAACTTTCTACTCGCTGAACCGATTTTGATGATTCCTTTCTTATATGATGCTAGTGCATCTAATGTGATCCCATTTAAATTTTATTTCAAATTTGACGACTAGTTTTTGAGTTATTCGTAATAATGTTACTTCTTAGTACATTCTACTTCACGCTGTATCCCGCATATGGCAGGGTAGGCAGAGGGAACCAGAGAACCTAGTGTTAAGACACTCCATTCACTTTCAACAATTCCGTTCCCCACTTTCCGCCGAATTGAGGCATTGCGTGTTGAGTGGCGGAACTCAACGCCGCGCTTTGCCTTGTTACCAAACCCAAGAAATGAAAATACTAAATTTTACATTTCCTGGAATGGGAATCGAACCCACAACCTGTCGCGTTTACATTCGTCTTGTGCCTCTGCGCTCAGGCGTTATATATTCTAGTTTTCTTTTTTGTTGAGAATTTAATTATTTATTTACGGATCCCTTGGGAATATAAAAGGGTCTCGAACAGGTAAGCCGGTTCGGGGCCGGCTATTGAAAGTAAACGTGGCCTTTGATGTATCCCTCCTTTGTTATTGTTACAATTCTCGTGTTCTTGCGAATACGCTTCAAAGTGCAACTGTTGCATTTTACAAATATTTTTGTTGGCGCTTATTATTCTAGTAGTATCTATAAAAGTTATAATAATATAGATATAGTTTTAGTCTAACTTTAACACCTTTCGTGGCGCAGAGGCACAAGCGTACGACTGTAAGCGTGACAGGTTGGGGGTTCGATTCCCACTTCCGGAAATGGAATTTTTCATTTCCTGGGTTTGGTAATAAGGCAAAGCGCGGCGTTAAGTTCCGTTACTCAGCACGCAATGTCTCAATTCGACGGAAATTGGGGAACGGAGTGTCTTAACACTAGGTTCTCTCTGCTTACCGTGCTATATGCGGGATACAGCGTGAAGCTATATATGTATGTATGTATATGTATTTATAAAGAATTTATGTACAGATTTTAATTTAACCATAATGTAAATGCAATTTGATTTATTTTAATTGTTTTATTATCGATTTAATATATCATAAGTTGTAAATTTGTGTCTGAGAATAACTTAAATGATTATTGAGAATTACTTTATAAAAAACCAAAGTTTGAAGAAAAAACATGCTTCGATTTTATAAGTTTTTTAAATCTATATATTTATATATATTCAAATCTAACCTCGATTAAATCGCCTATAAATTTATGTTTACAAATTTTATATATGTTAAAAACAACTTATTATCGTACATAGTACGGTAGTCAGAGAGAATCTAGTGTTAAGACACTACGTTCACTTCTTCCCCACCTAATTCGAAACATTACATTATAAGAGACGGAACTAACAGAGAAAAAAATACAATTAAAGTTTTAACAAATAAAAGAGAAAACTGACTTCAAATACAATGCACTAAAAAGTAGAAATATTACGAATAACTCAAAAACCACTCGTCTAATCTTAACTAAACCTATATGGGACTATATCAGTAGCACCAGCTATAATAAAAAAAAATCATCAAAATAGATAACCAGTAAAAAATTATGTGGTACACATTAAAAAATAGAATCGAATTTATACCCTCCTTCTTTGAAGTCGGCTAAAATAGGAAAGAAGATTAAATATATCTACATAGCAACTTAATCAAAATCCGTACGGCAATTCTTACGTAACTGTAGAACTTAATACGTGATATAAGCCTATTGTAACTTAAGTTCACATGACGACTCATTTGTGCCGTTTTACTATAGTCAAAGTGCAATGAAAGTGGCCACAGTTAAATAATATATTTTGAAAGACATAAATATATAGAGGTGAAGCTAATATTATTAAGATTTTATTAAAAGAAATTTCTTGGGTTTGGTAACAAGGCAAAGCGCGGCGTTGAGTTCCGCCACTTAACACGCAATGCCTCAATTCGGCGGAAAGTGGGGAACGGAATTGTTGAAAGAGAATGGAGTGTCTTAACACTAGGTTCTCTGGTTTCCTCTGTCTACCCTTAGTGCGGGATACAGTGTGAAGCTAATAAAAATCTTGATTAAATTTAAATGGGACCGCATCAAAAGCACTAGCAGTCATAAACAAAAATCACGCACACCAAAAAAATACAGACTTGATAACCTTTTCTTTTTTGAAATAGGTTAAAATTATTATATTCAATGTATTAGTATAGTAATACATACATACATACTAGACTCGTACATAGCTTCACGCTGTATCTCGCAAATAACGGGGTAGGCAGAGGAAACCTACTGTTAAGACACTCCGTTCCTCACTTTCCGCCGAATTAAAGCATTGCATGCTGAGTGGCGGAAAACAACGCCGCGCTTTGCCTTGCTACCAAACCTAGGAAATGAAAAATTCAATTTCTTGGAGTGAGGAAATGATTATATATATTTAATTTTTTTTTATAGAAGTAAGACAAAACAGCGAAGAGTTTGTACACTCAAAATGCAATGTCTCAATTGTGGATGAAAAATAGAGAACGGAGTGTCTTAACACTAGGTCTTTCTGCGTTAATAGAGGCAAACAAGTCTATAATACAGTATATAATTAAATATATGAATTATTTATAAAATATGAAAATGATAACACTTTTAGTTCTACTGATAAGATTTTTGTTATTTATAATTGTTTATATTAAAACAATATCTCAATATTAATTGAATATAGTCATTTTGTACTATTGTATGTATCTTTAGAATTTTAATGTCCGATGTGATCCCGCCCTTTGTTTTTTATTCATATTTAGAAACATTAAATTGGGCATAATAATTAATCCTATATCTAATCTACTATTAATTTTATTATCATAGTTACATACATAGCTTCACGCTGTATCCCGCATATAGCAGAGTAGGCAGAGGGAACCTAGTGTTAAGACACTCTGTTCCCCACTTTCCGCTGAATTGAGGCATTGAGTGCTGAATGGCTTGTTACCAAACTCAGGAAATAAAAAAATCCATTCCCTGGAGTGGGAAAAAAAACTATTTTACAGTTATTTAAGTAAAAATTAAATGAGCTCATTAATTAGCAAAACACTTAACATTTAAGCAACAGGTAGTTTTTCTTATCACTGATTACAGAGACATAATGTGTAGAGAGTAATTAAAAATATCGATACTATAAATCAAGCTAAACGTTAATTACGCTTCGCCCACAAATTACCGTACAAAAACATGGTTGTACAAAAAAAAATCTTTTGAAGTATATAAATTCAATTTTTGTTTAAATTTTTATAGAGAGAACCTAGTGTTAAGACATTCTCTTTCAACAATACCGTTCCCCACTTTCTGCCAAATTGAGGCATTGCGTGTTGAGTGGCGGAACTCAACGCTGCGCTATGCCTTGTTACTAAACCCAAGAAATGAAAATACTAAATTTTACATTTCCTGGAGTGGGAATCGAACCTACAACCTGTCGTGTTTACAGTCGCACGCTTGTGCCTCTACGCCCAGACAGGCAGCTATAAAAATGACATATAATTATCAAAAATATATATATAAAAATATAAGTCGCTTACTGGAAATACCCATTTTTTATGACTCACCCTATCATTTTGAATCTATTAAATATAATTTTAACCGCTACTCTAAAAACTAAAATAAATATTTATAGATTTAGGCGCAGCGTTAGTGGGACAGCGTAAACTCGATTGGTTGTGGGTGCGATTCCCAATCGGGGTAAGACGAAGATATTTAAATTACTAGTGACCCCGGTGACGAAAGTACAAAGTTTTTGCTTCACGTATTTATATATAGATTTTCATTTCTTCGTTTAGGTTAGACAAATCGCAGCGTTGTGTTCCGCCATGTAACAAAAAATGAAACGATAAGTGTTTACCGTATATATGTGAATATAGGAGGATAAGTAGCCTTTACCCAAGAAAATGGGTTCCATATCTCAGAAATTTTCAATAATAACTAACACACTAACATTTTTTTAAAATTTTCTATACTTATTACGTTTACTAACATTACTATGGAGTGTCTCAGCACTAGGTTCCCTATGCCTACCCTGCTGTATGCGGCATACAGCGTGAAGCTATGCATGTATGTACGTTCTAACATTACTAACAGTCCTTGTAAAAAGAGGTATGTGAAAACAAAAGGGTTATTATTATTATGTGAATATATTATTATTATGTGACACCAGGAAATGGAATTTTTCATTTCCTGGGCTTGATAACAAGGCAAAGCGCGGCGTTAAGTTCCGTCACTCAGCACGCAATGCCTTAATTAGGCGGAAAGTGGGAAACGGAGTGTCTTAACACTAGGTTCCCTCTGCCTACCCTGCTATATGCGGAATACAGCGTGAAGCTATGCATGTATGTATACGTATATATCAATATTTAATAAATATTTATTTATCATAAATTAATAATTATCATACAAATAAACAAATTACAGTATTTTTTGTACAAATAAATGAAATTTATTTCAATTCGAAAACCAGTTATGTTCAAGAAAACAGAATGCTTTAAATGGTCAGTCCAGTTTTAGTTTCAATGAGTTTACAGTCAATATGTACATAAAACATTTTTTTAAGCGTTTATTTCTTTCTCACCTTTACATTTTTCGCCCTATCCCGCATAGCAGGGTATTCGGGACGAACCTAGGACACTCCATTCGTCGTTTTCCGTTCAAAATCAAAGTATTGCATTTAGGATAGCGGAACTCAACACCGCGATTGGATGTATTATGAAATTATTTTATAAATAGATACATATATTCAAATATAGACATGCCTGTCCCTGATGATCACACAAATTGGTCCTGAGACCTCCTTAAGTCCTCTAGTATTAGTTATTAACTCACTAGTAGATCTACAAAGCAGTTTTAATTAACTATAATAGTTATACATTAACAATAATCATTTTTTTTGATAAAAACATAACAAACCGAACGAATTCGAACCCGTGCGTTACTGAATCCGTCTAATATATCGTTTCTCCGCTCTGGCAAGACAAAACGCGGCGTTGAGTACCGCCACCTACACGGAGTGTCCTGACAAAGTCAAAGTCAAATAATTTTATTCAAAATAAGTAGTTACATGCTTCATTTTTTAAACGTCAGATATTAATCACCGATTCACTAAATGCCTCAGACCTGAGAAGAACCGGCGCAAAAAACTCTGCGGGACTTTTTTTTCTCGGTCAATACTTCACAATTATTTATTAGTGACAATGATACTTTTGAAATAGGCTGCACTGAGCATTTCCTTCCCAAGGCGTGTTATCATTTATAAAATCATTAATTAAGTAATAACCTTTAACACACAAACGTCTTTTCGCAACTTCTTTAAATTGTGATATAGAACATTTCTGGACGTTTTATGGGATACTATTGTAAAAAAACACTGTAATTACCCTGCTATAGGGAATAAAGAGTAAAACTTTTTTTTAAATATTTTTATAAATATATTTTGAAACCAGTAGACTTTAAATAATAAATTTCATGCGAGTATGAAAAATATGTTGTAACATAATAATACTTGGCAACTTTCACTGGTGTTCAATACAATGGACGCCTTACAAGTTACAACTTATGTAATCGAATCTGTCACAGTGTCAATAGAATTAAAATGCTATTTTCTACTGGAATGTATCTAAAATGTAGCACATAATTAAAAATAGTAGTGTCCCCGTAAATGCGTTAATAGCGCATTGCGTAGTGACGTGTATGTCACTTTATTTAAACATGGATGTCGAGCCATGGTAGTGTGTATAACATTTATTTTATTAATTTAATATACCATTTATGCATTATTTAAAAAAATATTAGCATTCTGCATTCCTTCTCTATATAAACTATCAGTGTGCCAAGTTACATGCACCTCCGTCCGCGTAATTTTCGTAAAAAGGGATCTAAAGTTTTTGCTTCACATATTTATATATAGATATTTTTGTTACACAAAAAACACAAAACGCAGCTTTAAATGGAGGTATAATGAGATATATCGACAATTCCTAAAATTATCGTAATAGAAAAACAAATATGTCGTCACGGAATGCTCGGCACATGTGAATAAAATATGTTAATATAGGTTAATTAAAGAAAATATGGAGTAAATTACTGAATGAAAAGTAGAATTCGGTTAGTAAAATAATATTTCAGTTATTTAGAAAAGCCAGGAAACGAATAATATGGAGGCACATACATAGAAAGGACGGTAAGCGTCGGTGTTAAAGGGACATAATAGCATCAGAGCGTCATGTCGTTTGCCGTGACGGTAAAGTATAAGGCATTGGCGTGTCTGAGCAGTAAAATCGGCTTTCGGCTCTGCAACGATTCATATCAAAAGTGCATAATTTGTTGTTCAGTTAAATAATGCATATAAATATATATACTCAAATGCATTGATTTTATAATAATATTTGCTATAAAAACCTGAATAAAGAATGCGCAAATTGACATATCTCCTTTTAAGCAATTTAAAATGTAATTATTAATTTATATCCAATTTACTATTAACAGTTACTAAGTTTAACGTGGGAAGTCGTTATAGTGATTAGACACTCCGCTTTTTGTCAAAAGTATTCCTGTACATACGTAATACGTTAATTGATCACTTTTGCACACACATATATATATATATATATATATATATATATATATATATTAACTTCACGCTGCATCCCACAAACAGCAGGACTCCATTCTCTTTCAACAATTCCGTTCCCCACTTTCCGCCAAATTGTGGCATTGCGTGTTGAGTGGCGGAACTCATCGCCGCGCTTTGCCTTGTTACCAAACCCAAGAAATGAGATACTAAATTTTACATTTCCTGGAGTGGGGATCGAACCCACAACCTGTCGCATTTACAATTGCACGCTTGTGCCTCTGCACCACGACAGGCGTAATAAAAAAGTATTTTCCTGAAATTAGTAATATTTATATATTGTTATCAATACAATTATCGTAACAAAGTTAGAACGAGCCGGACGAGAACTAATTAAATAAAGAAATATATTAATATTTTTCCTTGGTCTGCCCCAAAAAAATGGGTTTCTCCACCCATGACGTTATTTTCCCGTTATTTTATATTATTATATAGACATATTTGTGTTTAGGCTATCGTTGCGCAGTGAAACAGCGTTTGACTGGAAACACAATTGGTTGTGTGTTCGAATTCCATTCACGGTAACGAAATATTCAAATTATTTTAATTTCTAAAAAATTCGGCGCGGCGTTAAAATCCACCACATAACACGTCACACCTAGTTTAAGGCAGAAAACGAAATACGCAGTGTTATGTCATTAGGTTCTCATCGTACTCCAACAAAAAAAACCCTATAAATATATAAATATTATAATATTAAAATTCAATAATTCAATTTAGCATATGAAAACTTTTTGAAAAGGCCATACTAAGATACAAATTCTGAAAACTGCCGTTACATTAGGTTCAATGTCTTTGCTAAATATTACGCCAAAAACCTTCGAGTCGGCTCCGAGTAACCGGTTTTAAAGAGAGTAATGCGAGGTGATCGCAGATTGTTTAATCACAGTCGCAAAGCCGAGGACTTCTGGATCGAATTATTTTAAAACTAGATTTTTTTTTGAACTTCACGCTGTAACCCGCATATAGCAGGGTAGGCAGAGAGAACCTAGTGTAAAGACACTCCATTCCCCACTTTCCGCCGAATTGAGGCATTGCGTGATGTGAGGCGGAACTCAACGCCACGCTTTGCCTTGTAACCAAACCCAGGAAATGAAAAATTTCATTTCGTTATTCGTTATTGTATTGAGTAATTGTTTAGAAAATACAGAAAACCATGTATCGTTTCCGTTCATTTACATATAGTAGCGGAGTAGAATGCCGAACTTTTTTAATCAGATGATACCTCACATGATTTTACACTGCAAATCTATAATTGGCTGCAACATTTATCATAAAACTATATCGACGGTATGTATCTGCGTTTAGATATTACTAATATTATCAAGGAACGCAAGGTTTTTCTTATCAGTAGAATGCGTAAGGCACGTCAATACTAAGCGCCGACCAAATTGTGAAATTTACCAATTTAAATGAGGTTTAGTGGGATGGCTTTAGGTTCGATGCCCAGGGTGGGAAACAAAGATCGACGTTGAGTTCTGCCGCTCACCACGTAATGTCTTAAATTTTGGTATAAAATAGAGAACAAAGTGTCTGGACACTAGGCTCTCTCTGGCTACTCTGATATGCGGGATGAAACGTGAGGCCACTTTTCTTACGATGAATCAATGGATGCTTGTTAAAACATTCACCCATTTGTCCTTACAAATTTTTGCATTTACTATATTATTATGATAATGATCAGATACTGTTCAACACTTCCCATACAAATTCCAGACCTATAAAGTGACGGAACTCAACGCCGTCCTTTGTCTTACTAGAGAGAAGAAATGAACATAATTGAATATAATCATTTCATTTTATTCTTCTTAAACATATCGCGGCGTTTGTATGCGAATCTGACCTCCATCCAATATCGGTTGTTCGCAACGTCATTGAGTATGATAAGATAATCACCGAAATCTGAACTCGTTCGGCGCCTTGCTGATAACGTGAAGACGGAAGGCATGGTATGTTTAACCACTTTACTTGAAGAATAACTATGTTGCTATATTTACATGGTATTGTCGTTTTTATGTGTATATCTTAGGGTAAAAATTAAATAAATTAAAAAAAATCTGCCAAGTGATTGTTTTTATACGTTTTTAAAAGTGTCAAGTGTGAGACGTAAATATTAAAATATGTGAATATTTTACCAATATTATAAATACAAAGCGCGTGTATACCGATAAATTAAAAATATTTAAAAGTAAAAAAGTTAGGCAGATTACACAAGGTCCTGATGCTGCTTGAATTGATTTTATTTCAAAAAAGAAACGTATTTCATATCCTGAAAAAATATCGATATATCGAGATTTTAATATTGACAGTATATATATATCAATTATTTTCTAAAATATCGATTCTTAAAAAACAAAGAAATATCGAATAATATTCAAATATAAATATCAAATATCGATATATCGCAAATAAATATATTGACGAATTATAATATCGATTATTTAAAAAAATGACAATATGTTTTGCTCTTTTTTAGTATAATTAAAGTATCAATTATCTACAGTTACTCGTATAGTTTTTAAAATAATAAAAAATATATATGTATATATGTTATAAAGAGTTTTTATTACGGTACAGATAATTTATTATTAGATTTCAGTGGTACCACGCTAGATCACTTAAGGTTGTCAACCTCTAGTCAATTGATCTTAGGAGGACTTTCTAGGTCTAGTCCCCGCATATCCTCATTGACTAAATACGTTAAGCTATTGGGAAAGGAAATAAGATTGTACTTTGTGGATTTTATTAAATGTCATGGAAATGGCAAAGTATCTATACATATATTAATACGTGAAGAAAAAACTTTGGATCCCTTTTTACGAAAATTAAGTGAACGGAGGAGAATTAAACCTTATAGTTTATATAGCGAAGGAGTGCACAATGATAATCTTTACAAAATAATGCTTAAAAATATATTGAATTAATAAAATAAATGTAACACACACTCCATGGTTTCACATGCATGTTTACATAAAGTGATATATATTGCGTTGATAGACAACGGGTTGTTAACGCGTCAACGGGAACTCTAGTTAATATAGATATACTTTTTTACTTGCTCATTCTGGATGACACAAAGCGTGGCGTTAAGATCCGTCGCACGCAATGACTCGAATTTGGGCGGAAGTTGGCAACTGGAGTGTCTTGACACTAGGTTCTCACTGATTACGTTTTTCTCTTTCCGGTCAAAATCGATACATCACGTATTATTTGACGAAACTTAAAGTTAGGCTTTGACTACGGAACAAGGAAATATTTAAAAGTAATATTATTTTGAGCGAAAATTGAACCCACAACCACCGCGTTAACAGTCAGACATACTACTGTGCCACGATGGTGTTAAAAAAAAACAAGTTTTTATATTTCTTTACATAATTCATTATACAATTGCCATTCCCATTTACCTACAATGAGTGCCATAATTATCTTATTTTAACAAACATCTTAGGTATGAAAAATTATCTATACTTTTGTTTGTTGAACTCTCAAACCTTTCATCTTTTCCACGGCCTCTTGTGAATATACAAAAAAAAAAAAGAATGACCTCGTTCCTTTATGACTGAAATGGTCGATATACGTCCATATATTTCTAGGTAGTAGTTACATTATACTTACTGTATTTACATAAAAAGTGTACCTATATGTATAAATTTTAAAGGAGAAAAAATAAAAACTTGTTATCGTATTATCCATGGATATGCCCTGAAGTGGTCGAGTCTATCGCGTTGCAAAGAGAGGAGCTCGGAGTGCTTAGACTTCAGGAGCCCCTTTATAATGCATTTACGACGCCCCTTCTCTCTACCTAATTAAATTTGAAAAGGTTGATCAGATCAGTTTTCTAATTATGGCGTTACAAACGTGCTAATTAAGCAAATATAAATTCACCAATGTTATGTTGTATGGAGAGCACATGAAGAAGGATTGATCGGTAAGAAAGAGAAAATGATCCAACTAAAAATTTCGAAACACGTGCAAGAAATGAACTGATGATAGTCTTGGACGGATCGAGATCTAAAAGATCTCGTATAATATAGAGATATTTCGCTTATAAACCTCCACTTTTACGTCTACCTTGATTTATTCTTCCTTTGCCCTGTGACATCTTAATTTCTTGAACATTTACAGACGTTTACAGATTAAATAATAATATTATAATGTTTCAATTGCAAATATATGGACTTGTTAAAGCGATTGAGATATCGAGAAAACATTTTTAAGCGGACTGAAACATTTTTTAGTTAATTTTTTATACTAATTTGTGTTTATGAAGTTATTTAAATATGTGAAACGCTTTAAAATGTAAATTTACTTTTATCTAGCATTTATCTCAGTGTTTTATTTTTATATCAGCATGAAAAGCCAATAATCTGTAAGTCGATGATAATGTGTATGGTTATAACGATCATCCGGTATGCATTATTTGTAATCAGGGATCAATAACTTTTACCTTTGTGATATACGAGGTAGGTATATGTTTTATTTCTTTTATTTTCACGCTGTATCCCACATATAGCAGGGTAGGCAGAGGAAAGCTGAGAACCTAGTGCTAAGACACTCCGTTTTATTAAGCTTTCCGTTCCCGACTGTCCGCCAAATTGAGGCATTACGTGCTGGCGGAACTGGACGCCGCGCTTTGATTTGTTATCAGAGCGAGGAAATGAAAATACTAAATGTTAATTATTATAAATTTTTAATATTTTCATTCCCTGTATTGGGAATCGAACCCACAACCTGTCAGATTTACATTCGCACGCTTGTGTCTTTGTGCCACGACTGATCTCAATGTTTTAATGTATAACAAAAACAATACATTTAATTCTATTTAATAAAATTTTCAACCGAATTAGATATTAGATATAAGGCAACATCAATTACGAACGAATTAAGGAGTAGAAGGGTCAATCAATTACGTACAATCTTACGTCTAACGTTTGACTTTTCAAGATATGATTATATAAATAATTGATCTTTATTAATAAGCATGTTTATTTATTGTATGACGCGTTAATAACGCGTTGTCTTTAGCATTGTACACCCCTGCTCAAAAGTATGGGTTCACTCATCTCAATTTTCCGCTTCGATATAAGTTCTATATCTCAGCGAAAAATAGTCGTAACGGAATTTCAAAGGCACCATTTTGAAGGGGATAGATTCAGCTCCACTTTCCTTTTTTTTGAAAATTTTACAATTTTTTTTGTAGTCTCCACGTGATTTTGAAAAGGGCAATTTTTTTACGATTTAATTAAAGTTAGCAGATGCGTTGTCCGTCGTTTAAAAATATTCTTGGAGAATTTATTCATCACAGCTTTGAAGAGGACATCAAACGCTGCATTTTCATTTTTTAAAAAGTATCGTCCGATTTTTTTTCGCAAAGATATTCAAATTTTGGACGAAAATTGAACATTTTACTAAATTTGGTGTATCTTGAAAACGGCGGGAATTCGAAAAAATACCAAGGGGGTCAAAATTTGCATGAGAATATCATGCACCTGTGGGAATTATTTCAGAATTTTCTGATGACATTTTTTTCTCCTACTTTTGGAGTAAAAATAATTCTGATTTTCTTATGACGTTTTTTTTAGAGGAGCGAGACATTTTTTATTCATGCCATCGGCATCTTCGCGCTATATTTGATACTAGTCCTGCAACTAAACTGTAGAATTGTATAAATGTTAATGTTAAACCATGGTAACATTTATTTTATTAATTTAATGCGCTTTTTATGCACTCCTATATAAACTATAAGTGTACCAAGTTTCATACTTCTCCGTCCGCGTAATTTTTGTAAAAAGGGATCCAAAGTTTTTGCTTCACGTATTTATATATAGATATAAGTACATGCCATGAAATGAATGAACACATCTTGAAATGATCGCATTTCATCAAATGCCCAATAATCGTTTGGGCAGATCACAATGTGCGTTGACCAGTACAATGACAATCGTTTCAAGATATGATGATAATTACCTTATTTAGGCACGACTCATCTACGTAAGACGAATTTTGCTAATTTTAGTTTTAGGTCCGTAGTTTTATATTTATTCCGTTTCAAAATTTAAAAAAAAAACCTTTTACATAGCATTCCGTCGAAATTCAAGTCATATGAGTGACACTCAACGCCGCACTTTCTTATACCAGAGCGGAAAAATTTTAAAAAAATAATAATTTGATCTGTTACCCATGTGTGGACCGAACCTACAATCATCGCTTTTGCAGTTTGACATTTTCCCACTGTGTCACTATAGCCTATGGACTGTGTTTCAATTAGCAAATATAATTTATTTACAATCAAAGCCATCTTACGATGAACAATATTTGCTCAAGCGTTGTTTTTGATGTTAAGCTCACAGTCGTGAGTTCATCCAAACACTTGTTTGTTCAGGCTTGCCTTGAACATATTCCGCGGTTTTTACATCACTTTATATTTACGTAAACAAATTTGTTACTTATGCTTATATTTTTGTATAGATGTATATTTTAATAAGGAACAGAACGGAATTGTTGAAAGAAAACGGTGTGTCTTCTCCTACCCTACTATGTGCGGGATACAGCGTGAAGCTATAAAAAATAATAATAAGGCTATTGTAGCGTAGCATATTAGTGGCTATAATCTAATAAAATATGCTACTTTGCGTATTTTGAATATTGGAAAGAAAGTGGAGAATGGAGTGTCATTTTCAATGCGGGATACAGCGTGAACTTAAATATACTACACTTTATACACAAGCATCGTGGTACAGTGGGTGTTCGTCTGACCTTAAACGCGATTAGGTGTGAGTTTGATTCCAACTCAGAATGATAATTCATATTTAAACAATTTTAATTTCTGCTCTGGTTAAATAAGGCACTGCGTTGAATACTGTCAATTAAATCATTATTATCAAATACAATAAAAATTACGAAGAGAACGGAGGATCTTGACACTAGGTTTTTCTAACTACTGTGCGACAAAAAGCATGAAGTTGAAACAAAAATGATGTAAGAAATCAAAACTTACCTCATATTATACTCTTGATCAATATAAAAATAAAGATATTTTAACTTATGTTTTTTTAAAAAAAAAGAAAATTAAAAATAGTAAAATTTTAACTAAATACAAAATATTAAAGATCACCATAATTTTGTCGTACAGTGGACAAGTAATGGTGTGGAAGCGGATGGATTTTACGTGTACTACCGCGCGGTGTCAAAAGCGTGAAATATTTTTTTTATTAATATTGTATGTCGTGCGTAGAATGACGATAAATACGTATGTACATACGCAACGATGGTTTTTATCTAACAGAAAAAAATACTTACATACGAGTATATCATAAACATATTAATGAAGAAGGGAAACTTTTCCCAAGAAAATTATGCGGACTGAGAATTAAGACGATAATTGAAGAAAGCCATTATGTTTTAAATCAAATATTGCATTACAGACCTTTCCTAAGAAAAATATTCTGACTCAGGATTGAGAAACAGTGCAGAAAGCCAATACTTTTAAATAAAGCATTAGAAATGCGTTAAATTCATAAAATAAATACTACACATCCTTTGATATACATTTTTTAAGAAGGTCAAAGTCAAAGTCAAAGTCAAAAAAAGGAAGATATGTATTTCGGAGACGGTTATTAGTACGGACCGATAACTGAACGAAGCACGAGTTCCGGTGGATGGCAGCACCGTCGCAGTGTTGCGATTGGCTCGTGCTACAACAGAGCCTAGCCGGTGGGGTGACGTCGGACCAAGAGGGACTTACCATTTGGTCGTCATCGACCCTTTGGTCATTTGTCCATTTGGACCATTGGTCGGTCGACATGTATGTTATACAGTACGATGCTAAGGCAATACGTATTTTACGCGTTAACAAGCTTACTCTTTTTTATTACTATTAGTGTAGTTTAATTGAATTCAAGCTCACGTATATACATATTTTTTTTTTACAGTACCTTTAAATAATAATAATATTACAATATATAGATATTATTTATTGTAAATCAGTAGACTGTCCTGGCTTGGTCACATACATCGTATGGATAACAACAGGGTCCCTAAACGTCTGCTTGAGTCAAACCCAGATGGCAAACGCAAGGTTGGAAGACCTAAGCTTAGGTGGCTTGATGGAGTAACCAAAGACCTCAAGACCTTAGGCTTCAAAAACTGGAAGAGAGCGGCCTTGAAGAGAGAGGAATAAAGCGTTGAAGGAGGCTAGGGCCAACCGAGGGCTGTACGGCCACTGATGATGATGATGATGATGATATAGATATTATTAACTGACTTCAAACAAACTTCAAAAGAGACTTCAAAAAAGTTATTAATTCGACTGTATTTTTACGTTTGCTGGCGCAAAACTTTTTTCTGGGTGGATAATTTTGATGAATTTTTTTTTATGTGATAGATACTGCTGATGTGGTCTCATTTAAGTTAGTTAGTTGGTCAAGACGAGTAGTTTTAGAGTTATTCGTAATAATTGTACTTTTTTGTTCACTTTATTTTTGAAATCGGTTTTTTTTAGCTTCACGCTGTATCCCGCACATAGCAGGATAGTCAAAGCGAACGAAGAGCCTATTGTTAAGATATTGCGTTCTCTTTTAACATTCCCGTTCTCCATTTTCCGGCGGATTGAGGTACTGCGTGCTAAGTGGTGGAACTCAACACCGCGCTTTGCCTTGTTACCAGAGCGAGGAAATAAAAATACTAAATATTATTGTATTTCATATTTTCAATTCCTGGAGTGGGAATTGAACCTACAACCTGTGGCGCTTACAGTCGCACGCTTGTACCACTGCGTCACGACAGGCTTCGTTGTTCTTTATTTGTTACAATCTTAATTATTATAAAATAGATACTTCTTTATAGTCACATAAAAATTTTATTCTTTAACAAAGGGTATGTTGTTTTTATCATAAATTTAAGTTGAAGCCTTCATTAAGCCTTACGTTTTAGTTGTATTTTTTATATAAGATTACAGACATAATATCCGGCGGATGTTGTTTTTCAAAGGATACTGCTTGTTAGTATTTATTGCTCTTTCTATGTGTTACAGTTTGTAATATGTTGTTAACTTATATGTATTCTCCTTATATATTGATTTTAATTAAAATAGGGCAAGTACTTCATTTTTTATAGCTTCACGCTTTCTTCTCTATAGCAGGGTAGTCAGGAGAGAATCTAATGTTAACCTGTGTTTGGTTCAAACTCCCCGTTCCTACACTCTGCAAGTTGGTTAATAAGTACAGTGACCTATTAGATATTCATGTAGATTTAATCAATAAGATTCGATTAATGTTAAATACAAAATACCAGTCATCCTAAATATTTTTTTTAACGTCACACTTGCTTGTCACACTCTTGCTATTTCTTTTTTTTTTCTGCGTTTTTATCTTATCTTATTTATATATTATTCACACTTAGGAATTTATTTTGTTTTAACTAAGCATGATGTAAATGGCTTTTCGCGACCACTATCATGTCAAAGACGAACCGCCAAATATCTTATGATGTGTTCCGGTTCGATGGCATGTAAGCCAGGTTTTCCCCTTTCCTACCCATCCTTTCCCCAAAATGTGGTGGTTCCGATAGCGGACTACTACATTATCCTCCCTTTCCATCTGAATCCTCTAGGTTGGCAACGCATCTAGTACATCTCTTGTGTTGTAGATGTTCATGGGCGAAGGTAATCACTTACCATCAGGCGGTCCTTCTGCTCGTTTGCCATCCGGTATCCATAAAAAAAAAAAAAATGTTTGTTACACCTAGATTAAGTCCTGTGTACTGGTTGGTGGATCAATAAATAAATAAATAAATAAATAAAACACTCCGTTCTATACTTACCACTCGAAATCGAGAAATATCTAACGGCTTAGGCGAAACTCATCATCTCATCATTTTATATTATTATATTTTACACGAATGTATTTCTCTCACCTGTATCTATTTATAAATGTACGAAAAATCTTCAATGCTATTTTGACGTCCAAATAGCCTGGTGCAAATACTAATCCAATGGTAATACAATATTTTCATAGTATGACACTGCCAGTGTGACCAGAGCTAAAAAATATTTTTTCTTTAGTAGAAAAATATGATAATGTGAAGTCGGCTAGTATACAATAAATCATAATTTGGTAACTACATGCCAATTCTGCTGTGACGTCAATAACTATGAATATTGGGTACAGCAAAAAAAAAGTAACCAGCTACATATATTACCAACCTAACATTATTACGATCAAAAAGTACTCGTCAGATCTTAACTAGATTTAAATGGGATCATATCAAAAGCACTAGCTATCGTATAAAAAAGGATCATCAAAATTGGCGATACATACAAAGTTATGCGGTAACAAACATATAAAAAGAATAAAGACTTCTTGAAGCCGGTTAATCGTTGGCAACTTTATACCAATTCTGCTTTCACGTCAATAAAAAATTAGATATTGAGATAAGTAATTTTATTAGCATTTATAAAACAAATTTAGGGCCATCGTGGCGCTGCGAGACAATGTGTGACAGTAAACGCGGTTGTGGGTTCGATAATATGGCTATAAAGAGACAGTAGACAGAGAAAACATAGTGTTGAGGCACTCCGTTTCCTTTTATGATTATATTTAAATTATTATTTCTCTGCTTTAGTAAGATACGCATTACTGAGGCCCATCCCTCAACACTCAATGTTTCGTTTTCGGGGAGAACATCGAGAGCTAATGCACTTAGTTCAGTCTGAATGAGTGGGGAACGGAGTGTCTTAACACTAGGTTCTCTCTGCCTACCCTGCTATATGCGGGATACAGCGTGAAGCTGTATGTATGTATGTATGACTACGCTACTATTCAACATAAGCGTGAAGTTGTATATTAAAGGAGAACGGAGAAAAATCTGACGTTAGTTCTTAAGCAATAATAATTTCATAGAGAAATTTGTAGTTCGGCATACGATCTCTTTTAGAGGTAATTAAAACAGCGGGTAGCGGTTATTGATCTAATATTAACAACAATCTTTACTGATAGTTAATAAGCAATATAATTTTAATAATCGATTTTAGTATAATAGAATTTTGTAAGGTTTAAAATACTGTTGTTTAAGTGGTATATTCTCTTTTCTATCTGCTTTTGGTTTTTCTTATAGCAAGCTTATCAAAGAAAACCTTGTGTTTAGTCACTACGTTCTCCACTTTTTGTGCCTGAAAGAGAATACCAACATAACATTTTGGTCAATGACCTTAACAATAAAAAAGAAAATTGGGCCATTATTTGCGTATTTACATACGGGTACATTCTTTAATTCAGCTCTTGTTAGTTGTTATACTAAATTATAATAGCGAATAACTAAGATTTAAATAAAAAAAACCGACCGATTTCAAGCATAATATACTAAAAACTGAAACTTATTGCGATTAACACAAAAAACTACGTCGGATGTTACCTAAATTTAAATGGGGACTACATCAAAAGCACTAGCTTACTATATAAAAAAAAAAAAAAAAAAAAATAAAAAAAAAAAAAAAAAAAAAAAAAAAAAAAAAAGGGAAAAAAAGAATCATTAAAATTGGGTTCACACTGTAAAAAAGTTTTGCAGTAATTCACATAAAATATAGTCAAATTGATAATTTTCTCCTTTATTTGAAATCTAAATTAAATCAAGAATAAATAAACGCCTGTGGCGGCAAAGGCACAAACATGACTTTAAACGCGACAGGTTGTGGGTTCGGATTCCCTGGGTCCAGGAAAATGTTAGTATTTTCATTTCCTGGGTTTAATATAAGGCAAAAGCGGCGTTGAGTTCCGCCACTAACACGCAATGCCTCAATTCGGCGGAAAGTAAACGGAATTGTTGAAAGAACGGAGTGTTTTAACACTCAGGTTCTCAGGTTCCCTTTGCCTAAATTCCTGCCATAAGCGTGAATAAAAGCGTGAAGTTAAAAAAAATTAATGAATTTTTAATCAATGTTCTCTTTTGATGACGCGCTAAACTGCAAAATGATACGTTCACTCTTTATTATTCTTTTCTTTTATAATATCTTTATTATTTTCTTATTTCTAGCCATGAAGTTACTGTTAATAGCTAATCATCTGTCGCCAGACATATTTTGTAATAAAGATTTATCATTATACTATATTTATAGCGCTTATATATATATATATATATATATATATATATATATATATATATATATATATATATATATATATATATATATATATGTATTTATATATATGTATATGATGATTATATTTGTGTGTATATAGATTCTTTCATTTTTACACCTGCAACAGTTTTTTACTCTTGCTCATACCCATAGGGGTTGACTATAAGAAATTTCATTAGAAATAAGTCCACCTTTGCCAACAATATTGTTTATACTATATTACACTGAACTGTGGAATGCATCTACCTGCGGCAAGTTTTTCCAGGTCGATACGAAATGGGTACCTTCAAAAGCGCGTCTACCCACCTCAAAGGCCGGCAACGCACCTGTAGCCCTCCTGGTGTTACATATCGGGCCGTGGGCGGCGGGATCACTTACCATCAGGTGACCCGAACGCTCGTTTGCCTTGTCCTTTTCCATAAAAAAAAAAAAAAATAATTGTTCTTGCCAAAGTGCAATAAAGAATATATAGTAAATACTAAATAGTAAAAGCTGCTGCTACGCGAAGTATTAATAGAACTCGCTTCTCAAAAATAAAGACGGTGACAGAGGTCGAATTTCTTACATTCATACGTAATGTACCTGGTAAGTAGGGAGATGAAATGTAATTCATATTTTTCAATTGTATAATAATATATTTTCGCTCTTTTCTGGAGGCCACCGTTGCGCAGCTGACTGTTAAAACGAAGGGTTGTGGATCTGATTCCAATCGGGGACTATAATGATTATATTTTCAAACTATTTTACATTTTTATGATAATGAGGCCTGTCATGGCGCAGAGACAATCATGTGACTGTAAATGAGACAGATTGTGGGGTCTGGTTTCACGTCAGGAAAATGAAAAATATTAAATTATATATTTAATACTCTCATTTCATGTAAAGCTCGGTACTGAGTTCCGCTATCTAGCACGCAATGCCTCAATTCGGCGGAAAGTGGGGACGGAAGTGGTAAAATGAACGTGAGTATCTTAACACTAGGTTCTCTTGGTTACTTCCTTAATCTACCCTGCTATATGCGGTGGGTACAGCGTGAAGCTATATATATTTAGCTGATAAAATTTTTTGTTGAGTGACGAAAATTTACCCTTTGCTTTTGTCTTTCCAGATGCAAATGAAAATAATTTAAATATAATAAACCCTAGAGTGAACGAACCCACTACTAACTGGTGTCTCTTTGAGCATAAACTCTATTGCACCATGCTGACCCTTCATTGAAATCTCAAATTCTTCTTTTATTACTCTTGCAATTTCTTTTATTCTCACACGGATCATATTTGGTAACCACTTAGTTAATTTGGGGCAGTTACTACTTGTTAGTGACTACTTACTAAGCCAGATTTTGACCTTCTAGGATAAATAATAAGTAATATTTGTAAGATGGACAGGAAGCTTCATATTTTTTAAAAATTTAAACCGTGATAAAACATCTGCATTGTCGTGGCGCAGAGGCACAAGCGTGACTGTAAACGCGACAGGTTGTAGGTTCGATTCCCACCCAGGAAATAAAATTCTAGAGTTTTCATTTTTTTACTTGGTAACAAGGCAAAAAGTGAGTGTTGAGTTCGCCACTCAACACGTAAATGCCTCACCTGGCAGAAAGTGGGGCACGGAATTGTTGAACGGAGTGTCTTAACACTAGATCCTGGTTCCTCCTGCCTTTTCACCCCCTGCTATATGCGGGTTACAGCGTGAAGTATTTTTTTTTAATTTTTTTAACTCTCCGGCGCTGCATAGTTAGGTGAAGCGTGAAGTTAAAAGCAGAGGAAACCTAGTGTTAAGGCCCGTTCCCCACTCTCTCCGCAAAATTGAGGCATGGCGTGCTTAGTGGCGGAACTCAACGCCGCAGAGTTAAGGACTGCAAACAAAATAATGTAACAAACTCTAAAAATTTTTCAGACAAACCAAATTAAAGAGTATTTAAATAATGTATAAAAACCAACAATCTATAGTTAAAATTTAAAACATAAAAGTTGATTCCTTTGATTTATCAACTAATTCACGTCTAGTACAGATATATTCTTACTATGTAGTCAGTAGATTCTAAATTATACACATGTAAATCTTTTGTCAAAGACGAACCGCCAAATATCTTATGATGTGTTCGTCCGATGGCACATGTAAGCTGTGGCTTTCCCTCTCCTCCCACCTATCCTTTTCCCAAAATGTGGTGGTTCCGATAGCGGACTACTACATTGTCCTCCTTCCATCTATCCTCTAGGTTATAAACGCATACAACATCTCTGCAGGGCTGTAGAGGTTCATGGGCGAAAACCACTTACCATCAGGTAGGTCCTCTCTGCCTTCGTTTCCGCCATCCTTATCCATAAAAAAAAAAAAAAGAAAAAAAAAAAAAAGCATGTAAACTTTTTTAATTATAAAGCTTGGAAGTAACAAAGCTTAAGTATACGTACTTTTAAACGTCTCTTTACGGGACCCTCGAAGGTTTTATTCTTTTATGGGTCGCTTTATGTTCAAGAGAAACTGACTTTAAAACTTATTTTATATATAGTACGTATATCTTTTCTCTGTATTGCCTCATTCATCGCGTGAAACATTGAACATTAAGAGGACGAGAACTTTATGAAGTCCTTTTTATAGGTTCACGGCTGTATCCCACACAAAGCAGTGTAGGCAGTGGGGAACCTGAGAACCTTAGTGTTAAGACACCTGTCTCTATTAACATTTCAGTTCCCAACTTACCACCGAATTACGGTATTTTTGTGCTGAGTGGTGAACCTCAACGTCGCGCTGTGCCTTGTTACCAAAGCGAGGGAATCATATAAAAAAATAATTAAATATTTATATTTAATCATTTCATTTCCTGGAGTGGGAATCGAACCCACGATCGGTAACATTTACAGTCGCACCAATTATGTTAAAACGTTGTTGTGTTTGAGGTTTGGCACATAAATAATAATATGTAAAATAGATTGACATTAATATACTTCTTATGTTAAATAATTTCACGGACAGAGTGAAATGGCTGATTTCAATATCTACAATAAATATATTTATCTTTCACATGAACGAAACGAACGATTAACCGTAGAAATTATGCTTGTAATATTATTATCGAGTTGGTAAAACTGTCTGTATAAAATATGATTATAAATAATTATGATTTAAAAAAAAAAAGAAAATCGACTTCAAATAAAATGCACTAAAAATAACATTGTTACGAATAACATAAAAACTACTTATCAGATCTTAACTAAATCTAAATAGGAATACATCTGAAGCAGTTGCTATTATATAAAAAAAGAATCATCTAATTTTTTTTTCTTTTTTTTTAACTTCACGCTGTATCCCTCATATAGCGGGGTAGGCAGAGGGAACCAGAGAATCTAGTGCTAAGGCACTCCTTTCTCTTTCAACAATTCCGTTCCCCACTTTCCGCCAAAGTGAGGCATTGCATGTTGAGTTGCGGAACTCAACGCCGCGCTTTGTCTTGTTACCAAACCCAAGAAATGAAAATACTAATTTTTACATTTCCTGGAGTGGGAATCGAACACACAACCTGTCGCGTTTACAGTCGCACGTTTGTGCCTCTGCGCCACAACAGGCGTTATCAAAATTATTTCATCTATAAAAAAGTAGTTTTGTTTGGTGGTAGGAGGTTCGTCCTCCGTCTGGCTCGCGACCACTATCATGTCAAAGACGAACCGCCAAATATCTTATGATGTGTTCCGGTTCGATGGCATGTAAGCCAGGTTTCCCCTTTCCCACCCATCCTTTCCCCAAAATGTGGTGGTTCCGATAGCGGACTACCACATTATCCACCCTTTCTATCTGTATCCTCTAGGTTGGCAACGCATCTAGTACATCTCTTGTGTTGTAAATGTTCATGGGCGAAGGTAACCACTTACCATCAGGCGGTCCTTCTGCTCGTTTGCCATCCGGTATCCATAAAAAAAAAAAAAAAAGTAGAACCTCCTTATTAGACGTCGGTTAATAAAACAAGTTAACATTTCGTTATGCCACAGGTTATATCAATTATGTCATAAAAATAAACATACATAAGTGCTATCATACGTTTGTTTTTCGTAGTGGGTGAATAGATACATGATTGTTAGAATTTTGTTGGTAGTTTAGCAAGGTTAGTACGTAATGCGTGTAATATTTTATTTACTAGATATTATTTAGAATAAGAAAATGGTAGATATAGTTTTATTTATATAAATATAATAAATACTTCAAGTGTTATGTTTAATCTTCTTTATTTTGTAACTATTTTTCCTTAACTCAACCAACAATGTTCCTTTTCCCTGTCCAAAAGCCCGCCAATCTTTCTCCTCTCCACGACGTTCCGAAATGACAGATAATAAATAGTTAAAATATTCATCATAAAATATAGACAATAAATATTACTTACTAAATCTTACACAATTACTTTATGCAAGTATTTTATTATTTAACATAAATAATAAATATAGTATTAATTAAATAATCTAACAAATATATATATTTTTATATTTATAATTTAACATCAGTCCATCATCATCATCACCAGTCATCAATCCATCGTGGCGTAGTGGAACAGTATTTGAGTGTGAACGCTATTTGTTCTGAGGAAAGCGGAGAACAGAATGCACTCTTCTCTCTGCCTACCTGAAAATATTATTTAATTTAATAACAAAATAAAAGAATAATTAACACTTTTCAATAATTATTGATTCATTAATGTTTTATTATTACTAACAAATAAAGAGTAATTACCAATAACATGTGACGTCATAAGTCACTAGTGCCCTAATAAGTTCATACTTTCGAAGAAACAGATAACATGCTTCCTGTTAATATATAAAAATTCAAATATTATTTAATATTTTTTTTTTCATAATCTTTGGTTAATCGAATTTACAAAAAAAGAGGTTCAGTTTTTTTTTTGTTTTTTTAGCTTCACGCTGTATCCCGCATACAGCAGAGTAGGCAGAGGGAACCTGAAAACCTAGTGTTAAGACACTCCGTTCCGTCTGTTTATTTTTTATTTTTGTTTCTACAAAACTTTTTACTGGGTAAACCAATTTTGATGATAATTTTTTAATATGATAACTAGCGTTCTTCTTCTCCGATGTTCTCATTTAAATGTAGTTAACATTTAACGATGAGTTATTCATAATAATGTTACCTTTAAGTGCATTTCATTTGAAATAATTATTAATTATCTATTTTTTTAAAAATAGAGACATATTTATATTTCAAACAATCAAAATTTACAATAGTCATTATCAAAATTATATATATATATAAACTAAATATAATTTTTGAATTAAAATAAAAATACTAAACGACCGTCCAGTACACGAGTGACCCCTCAAACCTTGCCTACATTACTTATCTTACCGTACATGGTAATTTATGCCCTATAAATATTTAATATTAGGGTCAAACTTGCGTGAATAGTTGAGATAATATCGAAGCAGTTTTCACGGTCGCCGAGGACGCAACGTCACCTACATCTGCCAGGTCAGTGGCCTTTGGAATTGGTTCACCAAAAGTAACTCACAAGCTAAAAAATATTTATAATTGGATTTAGCTTACTGTTATAGTTAAAAATAGTGTAATTTATGGTTTTAACGTATTTCAAATAAGGATGGAGATAATTATTCGACTGTTTTTTTTTTATGTGTGTTACCGCATAACTTTTTACTGACTGAACCAATTTGAATGATCCTTTTCTATAGGATAGCTAGTGAATTTAAATTTAGTTAAGATTTAACTAATAGTTTTTGAGTTATTCGTAATAATTACACCTTTTAGTGCATTTTCTATAAAATTTGGTTTTCTTTTTTTTTAAATGTTAATTATGATATGCATAATAATTTGAGTCTATCGTGGCGTAGTGGAACAGATTCTGACTAAACATAATTCCATCCGGGAAATGATTATATCTTTTTTTTTTTTATAACTTCACGCTGTATCCCGCATACAGCAGGGTACGCAGAGGGAACCAGAGAATCTAGTGCTAAGGCACTCCATTCTCTTTCAACAATTCCGTTCCCCACTTTCCGCCGAATTGAGGCATTGCGTGTTGAGTGGCGGAACTCAACGCCGCGCTTTGTCTTGTTACCAAACCCAAGAAATGAAAATACTAAATTTTACATTTCCTGGAGTGGGAATCGAACCCACAACCTGTCGCGTTTACAGTCGCACGCTTGTGCCTCTGCGCCACGACAGGCGTTATATTTAAATGATTATATTTAAATTATTATTTTTTTACTCTGGTAAGATAAGCGCGGCGTTGAGTTTCGCCCTCTCAAGATGCAATTTCTAAAAGAGCGTCTCAACACTAGATTCTTTGTGAATACCCTTTGCAGGAAAAATTATGAAACTGCAAAAAATACTGCATAAATTATAATTGTTATAATTATAAGTTTATGTTTCATAATTGAATTATAAATGATAATATTAATGAAATAATATTCTATTTTTTACAATAATTAAATTTATTCCATACGTTTATGTTAATAGAGGTTCGTCCTCCGTCTGGCTCGCGACCACTATCATGTCAAAGACGAACCGCCAAATATCTTATGATGTGTTCCGGTTCGATGGCATGTAAGCCAGGTTTTCCCCTATCCTACCAATCCTTTCCCCAAAATGTAGTGGTTCCGATAGCGGACTACTACATTGTCCTCCCCTTCCATCTGTATCCTCTAAGTTGGCAACGCATCTACAACGCCTCTGGTGTTGTAGATGTTCATGAGCGAAGGTAACCACTTACCATCAGGTGGTCCTTCTGCTCGTTTGCCATCAGTTATCCATAAAAAAAAAGAAAAAAAATATATAGTTCCGTTTTATTTTTACACAGTTAGTAGATGATTAAGACGTAAGGCAATACAAAAATAGGCATGAGGTGTACATTAGTATGCCTACTTAACCTGATTTCCTAGCGTAATTTAATTCCAAGATTAACAGATAAATTACATAACGTTAGGCAGTTTGCGTTGATGCTGTGGTCAATAAAAAAAAAGTTATTACACGTGGTTTGTTTGCGCGGGAAAGTTTATTTTTAAAAGTGCTGAATATTTTTAAGTGATTTTTACTTTCACTTCAAAAAAGGTGGATGTTATCAGTTTGACTGTATTTTTTATGTGTGTGTTACATATGATATAAGGTTTTACTGGGTGAACCAATTTAGATGTTTTTTTTTTTTTTTTTATAGTACTTCTGATGGGACCACCCTGACAATTAGTTTTTGATTTATTCGTAATAATTGTACTGTTAAGTGCATTTTCTTTCAAGTCTGTTTCTTTTTGCCTTAATTATTGGTAAATACCAGGCGTGAATAGGCTGATAACTCGACTTGTGCGTTTTATTAATATATAATAGACATTAGAATTTATTTATAGGATGAATAAATCAAAAAAAAAAATTAAATAACTAAAAAAACAGAAATTACACATAAAATTTCAAAATTGCCTGAACATTTGGTGAAGGTAAAATACTTGCTTTTTGCAATAGATCCGAATGATTTTGATTAGAAGAACAGTTTATTTTTTAATTTAAGGGTTCAGACACATTATGTGGGTTCGAAACCCACTCCAGGAAATATAAAAGTTTGGTATTTTCATTTCCTGGGTTTGGTAACAAGGCAAAGCGCGGCATTAAGTTCGGCTACTCAGCACGCAATGCCTCAGTTTGGGGGAAAGTGGGGAACGGAGTGTCTTAGCACTAGGTTCTCAGGTTCCCTCTGTCTACCCTGCTATATGCGGGATACGGGTGAAGCTAAAAAAAAGTCATAAACATTGTATTATTTCATTTTCTCCATAACAAGGTAGGCAGAGAGAATCTTGACTCGAGATACTCAGTTCGCCGCATACTGTCCGAATTTCAGACGTTGTGCACGCACTCAATGCCATGCGTTGTCTTACCAGAGTCGGATAATGAAAATAATTTTAATAAAATTATGCCCCTGGGTTGGGATCGAATTCACAACCAAGCCAAGCCTTTACAGTCAAATTATTTCACTGCGCCAAGTTTCTTTTTTGAAATTATTATATATTTTAAATGTTTAATTTTGATCCACTTGAGAATAGAAATGTTATATGTTTTGACGTCAATATGTAGAATGTTATTCAGTACTAAATTTGAAACATACATTGTTTTAAGAAAATATACCTTATTTTTTAAAAAATAAAGTCCAAAATCACTATTAATTTTGTAGAGGTGTAAGGGCCATGGAACTGTTAGCTTACATTCCAAGAAACGAAGGTTCTACTAGTTTTGTTCACACCAAAAAAGATATAAATAGCATTTACGTACTTGAAACTTATGGACACTAATGTGGTGTAGTGAAACAGTGTTTTTAACGTTATGGTTGTGGATTCGATTCCCATGCGAGTAGAGTTGCCTTAACTCCAATTTAGCCGGACATGTTTGGTTTTTTTTAGGATGTGTCCAGCTAAATAGCTAGCCTTTGTTCGGCTTTTTGGTAGTGTGAGACGGTTTTTACGTAGTACACCTGCAGAAAGGCGCAGGGAAAAGGACAGTTTTTATAAAAGTTAATATAAAAATTACAGGCAGTGTTCCTTTTTATTCAGAAATAAAAAAAGAGCCAAATGGGACCACAGAAATTCCTAAACGTTTTCGCCTCGTAGTAGGCAGAAAGTTAAGTGTCCAAAATTAAAAGTAAGTTCTTTTATGGCAAACTCAGCCATTACAGTGCAAGGGCATTTTTATTATTTCATAAGATGTGCAGCACTCCATGCAGAACATGCTTATATGTACTTAAAATTATTTTTTATTTTTCCCGCTCCTGGTAACTCAAAACGTTCTTTTTTTAATTTGATCGAAATATAGATCGAAAATAGAGTGTTTCGACACTAGACTATCTATATCTGCTCTACTAATGCTATAGAATGAGAACAATTTAAATAGAATGATACCCTCGAGAGTGGGGGATCAGACCACAACCCCTCGCGTCTTTCTGTCCACTGACCCACTGCGCCACCCATCCTTCAGTTAGGCATATCAAATTATAATTTGATTACTTGGAAAAGATTACAGTTTTAATGAAAATTTAGATGAAGCAATGCAATATCCAGTTTGATATTCAAAATTCGTGGGTAGTTAATTCTCGTGAATGTCATACGATTATTATGAAACAACACACTGTGGGTTAGACATATGAGTACTTACATTGACATTAGGGATACAAAGGTTACATTCATGTGATAAATAATAAAGATGTAGAAATGTTTTTGCTGGTTGTGGATTCAAATCCTGGTTATAGAAATTATATCTTATTTTACTAATTAATATTAGAAATACTAAAGTATGTAAGGATGGTTGGTTGGACGCTTGTGAAGTACTCTTTCATGCAAAAAATATTAAACAGATCTAGATGAAACTTTGTAATTTTATAGTTTATACATCAGAGTATGTAGAATACGTAATTTGGCTACAATGTTACGCTACATTCGAACATTTCAACCAATTTCACGCATTTTTCCATGCAAAGAGAATATAGTATCAAGTTACTCCATTTTTCATATGAATTCGAGACTTTGTCTGTTTAGTGGCGGAACTCAACGCCGCACTTTATCTTACCAAAACGGAGAAATAACAATTTAAATATAACCATTTCCTCGACTAAAAATTGAACCCACAACCTATCGCATTTACATTTAAAAAGGAACTCCTCCACTGCGCCATAAGCGACCTCTATTTTTAAAACATAATAAAATTATTATATTCAATAAAATAATAAATCGGCAGACATGAATCAGAATCAGACGTCCTTTTAAATTACACCGAATTAGTAGATAACGGTTTTTAACAAACGCTTTCTGAGAACACGCCGAAACTATACGCCGTAATATAATCCATATAGTAATATTTAGATAACATCTGTACTTCAAATTAATTTTTATTATACTTTAAAAGGGGCGTCGTTTTAAGCTGTTTTAGAAATATATAGGTTTCATGTATTCTAGAAATAGTGTTAATGAAAGATTTAAAATAGATACCTATACTAATCCGCCTCAATTTCACCATAATGGTCCGATTTTTGTCCTGTATAGAATTTGTTTTTAGCAGGGTAGGCAGAGTGAACCAGAGAACTTAAGAGCTAAGACACTCCGTTCTCTTATAACATTTCCGTTACCCACTTTCCGCCGAATTGAGGCATTGCGTGCTCTACAGGTTGTAATATTTTTTTTTGCGTGAACCTGATGTCCTTGTCAAGACGACCAGCTGCACTATGAAGGTCTTTTACATACATATTTAATGAATACAAATAACATTTTATTAAGAAGTTCGGATCTTGTTGTCAAGTTGATATAAATAAGGCGAAAATAAAACATTGCTGTTTATTTTTATAATCACATAATAAATTACATGATTTTTTTTTCTATTCTGCTTTACGCTTTTTCCCCCATTGCAGAGTAGTCTGAGAGAATTTAGAGATATTATTCTAAGCTTTTTGCCCGAAATCGACATATAGTTTCAGTAGAGGAAGAAGTTGGCACTAGGATCTTTTTGACTACCCATCTGTACTGATATATATTAGACGATTTAAGACCATCGTGGCGCTGTGGAAAACGTCCGACTATAAATGCGATTGGTTGTTGGTTCGATTTCCACTCGGGGGAATGATACTTATAATCATTATTAATTTAAACAATTTCTATTTCTACGTTCTAGTAACGAATGCGCGTCGTTGAGTCCCGCTACTTAAAGTGCAATCTCACGAATTTGGGCGGAAAGTGGCGAACAGATTGCCCTGGCACTAGGTTGTCTCTTCTCTCTGACTACCCTGATATGCGAGATATATCATGAAGCTATACTTTTGTTACGTGTTAAGATGATCATGCTCCTAATTATTACAACGACGATGAATATAAAGGGCCTCATATATGAAATAATTCTTATTCTTGAAATATGAGTTAAACAAATGTACCCCATTGACACCAATATGCTGTCTGGTCATACATTTATATCAAGTGGTCAAACATTGGCCTTAATAAGACTTACAAGTTAATAAACAATACATATATAAAAGCAACCAATCATTTTCAATAAGCTTCTCGTTTTGCGAAATATTAAGGTATATGAGTCTTAGAGGCCATCACGCCTCAGTGAGACGACGTCTGACTGTAAACACCGTTGTGATTTAATTCTCATCCAGGGAAATTACTATATTTATATTTAAATTACTTTCGATTTTCTTGAATTTGGGCGGAAAGTGGAGAACGCGGTGTCTTGACACTAGGCCATTCTATGATTGCTTAGCTCTGCGGAATAAAGCGTGAAACTGTAAAAAAACAGTCTTGATAAATTTGGCTTAGACTTTACGATTAATACCAGAGACAATTTAGTTTTTTACAAAACGTTGATTTTTTTAACTGCATCAAATTATTCTACTCAAGAATACTATATTGATGTTGTTATGTGAAATTACTATACTCACTTACTTACTTTCACATCCTCGATCTGGTAATAGCGGCGTCGAGTTACGACACTTAACATGAAATATCTCTATTTCGGGCGGAAAGCGGAGAATAGTGTCCTAGTGACACTAGATTATCTTTGATTATCTCGCTAAAAGTGTGAAGCTGAAGCAATAACTTAAATAAAAACAAAATGCTTCAAGGCTAGAACATAAATTTCAACGCTCGTCATAGAAATATGTCTATTATTATATAAGAAATAAACAATTTGCAGTTTTGCTTAAACGAAAATGAGCTAATTTAATATGCAACGCAATTTAAAATAGAATACATAAGAAGTAAATATTTTAGATTCTGCAAACTACACTTGAACGTGAAGTAGCCATTCACTTTGTTCACTTTGTTCGTTGTTGTTTTAGAGATAATTGACAAGTATTTAGCACCTTTTTTTTTTTTTTTTTTTATTGATAACGGACGGCAAACGAGCAGAAGGACCACCCCTGATGGTAGAGTGGTTGCAACTTCGCCCATAGACATCTACAACACCAGAGATGTTGTAGATGCGTTTTTAACACTAGAGGATACTGATGGAAGGGGGGACAATGTAGTGATCCACTATCAACCACATTTTGGGGAAAGGATGGGTGGGAAAGGGGAAAATCTGGCTTACATGCCATCGAACCAGATTTCTGGGTGAGATGATAGAAATATCATAGTTTTATCATAAGTAATATTGAACATATTTTTTTATATATGATAATACACAGACAGGGTTAGAACACAATTTCCGTCAGTTGCTAGGTAGCGTCCCGTAAGAGGTGGGTATAGTATACAGGGGTAAGGGAGTTCGTCCTCCTACAGGCTCGTAACTACTATCACGTCAAAGGCGAATTGCCAAATATCTAATGATGTGTTGCAGTTCTATGACATGTAAACCAGGTTTTCCCTATCCTTTCCCCAGAAAGTAGTGGTTCGATGGTTATGAATATATGCCTTGGCGACTACATTGTTTCCTCCCACTTTCTTCTGTATACTCTAGGCCGGCAGCCCATTCATAACTCATCTGATGTAGCAGATATCCATGGCTGAAAGTAACCACTTACTATCAGGTGGTCTGTTTACTCGTTTGCCGACTTTTATGAACAAAAAGCTAATTACAAAAATTAGATAGAATCTCCAAATTATCGAAAACGTCGAATTCAGAACCACCGCATATAAAGTCAAGAACGTGCGACGCACAATATTATTATATATTATATAAATAAAGAATAATTAATATGTTGATACAAAAATCGATAAAATATTCCATATTTCTCACCTCAACTAGCCAAATACTAACAAAATCACTATACCATTAGCAAATATGCATACATTTAAAGTAATCTAACCAAAAAAACAAGCAGATGAAGTAATTTTATTCATAAGTTAGCATATTATCGCATAATCGTGCAATCTGCTTTGAAATTTCAACATTTACACAGGCATAACAAACGTGGCGTGACTCTGGTGTATACTTACACGCGTAGACCACGCATTAATGTTAAATAAAATTAATTATTAATTAGGTAACTGTATTTTAATATTTAAAAAATATATATTTACGAGTATATATAGTTTATTTCCGCAACTCAATATGAAATGTCTCAAAATTGAGTGGAAAGCGGAGAACGGAGTGTCGTGACTTTACATTTTTAAGAATGACTTCCAAAAACCAACCTGCAATAAAATCATATGCTTCGGATAAGTAAAACAGTTTAGAATCGTAGGAAACTTTAAAAAGTAGAATTAAAGAAAGTACAAAGTTACAAGATTCATCTAAAAAGTAAAATAAATATTAAAAAGTACACGAATAATTCAAACGTCAGATCTTGAATCCATTAAAATTGGACCACATCAGTGCCACTAGCTATTATAATAATTATTTGTTTTTAACTTCATGCCGTATCCCGCACATAGCAGGCAAAGGGCACTAGGTTCTTAACCTAGTGTTAAAACACTCCGTTCTCTTATGATTTCCGTTTTCCACTTTTCGCCGAATGGAGGCATTGCGTGCTGAGTGAAAACTAATTTACATACATACATAACTTCACGCTGTATCCCGCATATATTAGGGTAGGCAGAGGGAACCTAGTGTTAAGACACCCCGTTCCCCACTTTCCGCGGAATTGAGGTACCGAACTAACTTACTTAGTAAAAAGCGGTAACACACATAAAAAACATACAGTCAAATAAAAAAACCTTTTCTTTTTTGGGATGTCGGTTAAAAACAATATCGAATATCAGTCTAGCCTTGTCGCCCTACAAAATATTGTTGATCTACTATTCGCTGTTAGAGCGAATTCGCGTCCCAATTACGTGTGTTACGCGTAAAGAATATCTAGAAGTGTCGATATGTCATAATATACATTATTTAATTGTAACGCCATCGTGGTGCAGTGGAAGTATCTGAGAGTAAATTTGATTGATCGTGTGTTCAATCCGTAGTTGGGATAATGGTTACGTTTAAGTAAGAAGCGTTGAGTTCTGTCACTCGACATGCAATGTCTCGATTGAGAAGATTAGGCGGTAAGCAAAGAACGGAGTGTCTCAATAGATTCTAACTACCCATGCCCATACCCATGCTATGCAGTAAATCTCGACCCTGCATTTTATGTTACCAGAGCGAGGAAATTAATATAATTGAAATTTATTTATATTAATAATAATATAATTATTTAATTTAAATGTATTTTCATTTCTTGGGTTTGGTAACAAGGCAAAGCGCGGCGTTGAGTTCCGCCACTCAACACGCAATGCCTCAATTCGGCGGAAAGTGGGGAACCGAATTGTTGAAAGAGAATGGAGTGTCTTAACACTAGGTTATCTGGTTCCCTCTGCCTACCCCACTACATGCGGGATGCAGCGTGCAGTTGAAACATAAATTTATTTAAACTTTAGTCTTTAGTCTATAACATTCTCTTAGTGGGAATCGAATCCGCAATTTATCGTATTTATAGTCAAATGCTATCACTGTGCTACGATGTCCTCGAATTATCGATATAATAGTGCAAAATAACAATTAACATAACATGATACACTGCTGACGATATTGGCGTCATTATTACACTACTACTTTCTCATAATAACATACGGTATACTAGCTGTAAGTCCAAGGAGTAGACCTATAGCCAACAATGGGTGATGAAGGCTTGAGAAAGGGAGAGAAGAAGCTTGTATCCCGTGACTTCGTTTACGTGGACTATAAAAGCTAAAATCTAATACATTTCTCTCTCCTTTTCCTCTGCCTCTCCTACACTCCCCAAGGAGCCTTTATGCCAAATTTCTGCTTTCCTTGGGCAGTAGTTTCGCCTGTACGTTGTCTGTCAGTCATTGAGTAATGTGAGCATTTTATATACATAAGTATATCGGTTTCACGCTTTATCCTACGTAACAGGGAAGACAGAGAAAATCTAGTATTAAGACACTCCGTTCTCCGCTTTCCGCCTTAATTTAAAACATTTCGTGTTCAATGGCGGAACTTAACGCCGCTTTCATTAGGTAAGTATAGAAAATATATTATTTTAAAGTTAATGACATTTTTAAACTTATACCAGTTTACACTAAACCAGATCCTTTAATTTTCTAACATGACTTGCGTTATTTGAATCTTTTGTATAATCAAAGTCAGGATTTAAATGTTTAAAAGGGACTCCAAGGTCGATAAAAATACCCCTTTTAACTGTTCCACGTATTGAAAATTAAATAGGGGGAATGTAACAATAAATTCTTTATAACTTTTAAGCTTAGTTAAGTAACAACCGAGAAATGATCATTACAATTACATTTTTCTGCAACTAATTAAACGCCTGTCGTGGCTCAAAGGCACAAGCGTGCGACTATAAACGCGACCGGTTGTGGGTTCGATTCCCACTCCAGGAAATGGAATTTTTCATTTCCTGGGTTTGGTAAAAAGGCAATGCGCGGCGTTGAGTTCCGCCCTCAGCACGCAATGCCTCGTGTATGTATGTACATACTTAATTCCAAAATTTCTATTTTTAATTCAGAATAAGCTAATAAAAAGCAGGGAACAGAGATAATCATAAAAAATAAGTTCTTTATACTTTGACTTACTCAATTTTTTATTATAAATATTAAAGTTAAACTGCCTACGAATCCTACTAATGTTATAAATATAGAAGTTTTTGAGCATATGCTCATGCATAGCTGTTTATTATTCTTTCACACAAAAGGCACTGAACGGGTAGATGAAAGTTTATTGTAACTAGTGTCCCCGTTGACGCGTTAACAACGCGTTGTCTTTATCAACGTATATGTCATTTAATATAAACATGGATGTCAAACATGGTAGTGTGTAACATTTATTTTATTAATTTAATATACTTTATACATTAATTTAAAAAGATATCGTTCTGCTTTAAATCGCGTCCGCGTATTTTTCCTAAAAAGGGATCCAAAGTTATTGCTTCACGTATTTATATATAGATACATACATTAGAATAACAAATAGCCCACAATTTATCGATATTTTTAACTTGGCCATAATATAACTATCAAGTAATATATATTTCTAAATAAAATATACTTTCTTACATAATAAAAATAAAGACAACAACAAAAAAAGCATGTCTTATTCGCAATTGAAACGTAGACAATGGCTGAAATGCTTATTGATTGTAAAATTATAACAGCGAACCTAGCAAGTTGGGAACCAAAACCAAAAATTATCAATAGCAAATTATCCTTTATTAATATTAGACTTAAAGATCAAAATACGTTAGCAATCTTAAGTAATAGTTGTGCAATGTATGCAAGACCATACCAAGGCCAGTCTAAATAGAGACAGGAAGCATGATTATTTTAGAACAATTTGTGTTGCCTAGTTAAGCACCCAAGCGATATGGACACTAATTGAACGGTTTAACGTACTCAGGGACGTCATTTTAGTTTTAATTTAACTTAGCTTCACGCTTTATTCCTAGCGGGGTAGTAAGAAGGATAGAATTTATTTCAGTTCAGCTCAGTTCTTTAATTATGGGACTTCGAGCCTGTCGGTTGAGCACAATGTCACGTTGTATGGGAAAAATTGATCGGTAAAAAGATATTAAGTTAATTTACTTAGAAATGATATCTAAGTTAAAACAGATATTATTTAATATAAATTTTTGACTGACTTTAAACAAAGGAGGTCAATCCGACTGTTTTTTTATATGTGTTACTGATTAAGTTTTTATTGCGTGTATCAGTTTTGATGATTCTTTTTCTATATGATAGCTGCTTCTGATGTATGTGGTGAATTTATTTAAGATCTGATGAGCTGTTTTTGAGCTATTTGTAATTGTTATATTTGTTAATTCATTTTATTAGAACTCGGTTTTCCTTTTATTGTTAAAATTTTAATAATTATATTACATACATACATAGCTTCACGCTGTGTCTCGCATATAGCAGGATAGGAAAAGGGAACCTAGTGTTAAGACACTCCATTCCCTACTTTCCGCCGAATTGAGGCATTGCGTGCCGAGTGAATATTTATATTGAGTTTTTATATACGTATATGGTTTCCGTTAGTTAAATTTCGGATGCAGGCCAAAAACACGTGACATATGTAAGTGAAAAATATAAATATTTCTATTAAATAAATACTTGTCGCGTCTGGCGTCACCTTACTTCATCGAGTCAAAATAATCAAGTCAACATTTAATGACACGAGCACGGCTCCAATTACACTGGAACTACTATTTTGAATCATTTAACAAATATCTATACGTTAGCTTGACTAGAATAATATTAAACAATATATAAATTATATAGATATTTCTGTATGTATGTATGAATGTATTAATGTATTTATGTTTGTATGTATGTATTTGTGTAGTATTGTATAGTTATGTATTTGCTATAATAAATCTATAAGTATGCTATTGTTATTCTTTAAATATTATTATTTCTTTATTTTTCACACCCTATCTGAATTTTAATTTGCGCTTTCTTATGCCTTAAGGTTGCTTGAAAGAGATCGCTATTTTAGCGATAAGGTCGCCTATTGTATATCTAATCCTTGTGTGTATTTTCTATTTTATTTATTTTATGTGTGTACAATAAAGAGTTATTATTATTATTATTATAGATACATATAGTTACTTTTATTTGTAATGCATATTATGCATGTACATACATACAAAGATAGCTTCACGCTGTATCCCGCATATAGCAGGGTAGGCAGAGGGAACCTGGTGTTAAGACACTCCGTTCCTCACTTTCCGCCGAATTGAGGCATTGCGTGCTGAGTGGCGGAACTCAACGCCACGCTTTGCCTAGTTACCAAACCCAGGAAATGAAAGATTGAATTTCCTGTAGTGGGGATCGAACCCACAACCAACCACGTTTACTGTGAGACACTTACCCACTGCGCCACAATGGTATTTCATACTTGTAAGCAAAATTTACGACAATCGCATACATAAATATCAGTACTCTGTCAGAATCGAATTGATTACCTCCGGCTATATCAACCACTCCTTAGTTATAGTCCATAAACTTCGTTAATTACCTTTTATTAAAACTTTTGAGGTTTCATGCCCTTCCCGCATAGCTGGATAGGTAGAGAGAATCTAGTGTCTATTGTGTAGGCACTCCGTTCTCCATCCGAATGCGATGTTCGATGTTAAATGATGAACGTCTATGAGACAAGGTAATTAGAATAGAGCTCACGCCATTGAATTCCACCGCCCTACACATAATATTTATAAAATGAATGAAAAATGAACAAACGAAAAAACGGTAAAATTATGTTAATTCTGGACAAGAGAGTACTGAGACACTGTCAGTTGCACACTTTATATAAATTAGTTATTGTAACTAGTGTCCCCGTTGACGCGTTAATAACGCGCCCTAGCAACGTATGTATATACCACTTTAGATAAACGTGCATGTCAAACCATGGTAGTGTGTGTTACATTTATTTTATTAAATTTGTATATTTTTTATGTATTATTTTATAAATGTGTGTGATACTATGATTTTGCACTCCTTCGCTATATAAACTATAAGTGTGCCAAGTTTCATGCTCCTCTGTCCGCATAATTTTTTAAAAAGCAGTCCAATGTTTTTGCTTCACGTATTATTAGTATATTGCCAAATTTTACAAAATGTATATAAATTGCAGGGTATGTGTTATTGTGATGTATAAGCTATAGTATTACAAAAGTTTCATCTAGATCGGTTCAGTAGTTTTAGCGTGAAAAAGTTAAAAAATTATAATGTTAGTAGATAGAATATAACAATTTTATGAATAAGTATAAACAATCTGTTAAGCTTCAGAAGGTCGTATTAAGTAATTTAAATGTATTGGTATTTCAAACACCGGTTTTATACTTTGTGAAGATCACCACAAGCCGAATAATTAGCAAGTGGCTGTGATGTATTGCGGCCTTATAAATTATGCTAATATTTTAAAAAATATACCTTTTGTATAATTAAGCAATCAAATTCCTTAATTTGAAACTTTGAATAGATATTATCGCTTCGCTTCGCCCGAGGCGTATCGATAAAAACTAACATCTTAATAAATTGTAGATATTATGTTATTTTGTTGTATAAGCTATAACCCTCATTGTCGTCGCACTCAACTCCTTGTGGCTCCTTACAAAGAGTCGAGAGGGGAGGATTCTAGGCTATGCCCTCTGTCCTCAATGGTCTGCTCCGTCCACTAATATGGACAGGCCCCCAGAGTGGAGGCCGGTGATTCCACATTGTCTATGTCCCTGGTTGGGGGACGGAGGTTATAAGCTATAAATTTGTAAAGTTTCATTTAAAAAGGTTCATTAGTTTTTGCGAGAAAGATTAACAAACGTCCATCCTCACGAAATTTTGCATTTATAATATTAGTAGGATAAGATGTAACGAAGGACATAAGATACTGAAAACTTCGTTCAATTTTTAATGATCATAGGCTATCATTTAAATGCCGCGGATCCTAACTTGTTACATTATAAAGAAGAATGCACATAGAAACAAATAACATAACATGATTAATATACATTTTCAACATTTTTAAAGTATTATTCACACACTTAAGGTAAGAAAAATTCAAAAAATGTTATTCTTGTCCCAAGTATTTAAATAATAAAAAACTAGTTCATATAAATACCATAAGAGCATCCGGTATGTAATGCGCGTGGCATAAATAAACTAATAGAAATAACTACAAACAACAATCCACACGTGTTCATACTCAGGGTATGGCATCATAAATCATTATTCATTTTTTTAACACCTGTATCTATCTGTCTTGTCTTGCTTTTACGCTTTATCCCTAGCGGGGTAGTCAGGAGGGTGTACCTGTCAGTGCATGCTAAGACAATCTTTCTCAATTATTTTGACCCACTTTTTGTCGGCTTGCTCGGAAATCGGTATTCGTTTTCGATAACAATATGATATTTTTATAGTATAAACCTAATGTCCAGGATAAGGCCAGAATGAAGAAGATAATCGAATGGTTCTTCATAGTTACGTACAAAATAATTTGTTTATTATTCTAATGAATCTCCTAGGTGAAGCGTAGTTGACAGTGACTCATTGCGACGTGTTTTTCTTTTTTGTCTTTTACAATAAATAAAATAATTATAAAAATATATTTTCATAAACAAACTCTTGAAGCTATTTTGGATTTATTTGTTTATGGCATACTGTGTTTTACTATTCAAATACTTGCATTTCACACCAATATTGAACAGATTGTAGAAAAATATATAATCCGCCATTTTATTGCGGCGACAATTTTGGATTAACAAAAATACTGATTATACATATATCATTACATACTTCACGCTGTATCCCGCATATAGCAGGGTAGGCAGAGGGAACCTAGTGTTAAGACACACCGTTCCCCACTTTCCGCCGAATTGAGGCATTGTGTACTGAGTGGCAGATCTCACCGCCGCGCTTTGCCTTGTTACCAAACTGTAGTGGAATGGGAATCGAACCCACAACCTGTCGCGCTTACAGTCACATGCTTGTGCCTCTGCGCCACGACAGGCGTTATACCATTACATTATAATTAGAACTAAAAGTGTATTTCAAATTTCACTTCAATGGGTCAGGGGCTGAAATTTGGCTTGCAAAACTTACAAAACACACTATCTGAATATGAACTTAATTTGCACAAGTCAAATAAAACCTTGTAAATGTTCCTTTCTGTGTGGATATTGAACCCTCAACCACTGCCATACTATAATCATTGGTGAAATCTATAGATATCATCTCCACTGCGCCACAATGGTCTGGTCTATCAATCTAACACTTTCAGTTTTATGTCTTTTTCATGGGATATGATCGTTTGCTATTTTTTTATGACCACGGTCATTGCTCTCGGCCATTGCCTCTAAATACGTTAGACTAAATGACTAAGTCCCCAAATTACTACAGAACATAAATTTTAATTTTTTTATGTCACTAAGAAATTATTTCTTAGATTTTTTTTATTAATGTCGTGCGTTAGTAAAAATACAATTATTAGAAGTCAATGACATATGGTGTGATTTTTTTGTTAAAGTAATATTTTTGTTTATATATATTTTATATTAATATTCATACTCTGTTATTTACTTATTACGTCCCTGTAAAATTGCAAGCGCTATGTGGCTGCTTGAAAGGGAGTCGTTAGCCGCAAAGGCGGCTTATAGAACTGGAACTTCGGCTTGGGGCCTTCAAACTGGGGCTTAATTTTTCGAAGCTGGCTATTTTTGAAGTGAAACCTTTGGCGGCATGGGCACTTTTTGTGATGGGTATGAAAATGTCAAAATCGTGTTAGGACAAGTGACCCTGATCGAAACTTCGTCAGACATAAACTTTGACAATTGAATGAAAATCAAGCTGTCTATTATATTATTGTGGTAGCTATTTATTTTATTTAAATTTTGTTTGTATTTTGTTTTACTAACGTAGTTCTTAAGTAATTCTATTTTACTAACCAACTATGAGCGTATGTTGCTAGTCAATAATATATATATATATATATATATATATATATATATATATATATATATATATATATATATATATATATATATATATATATTAATTATTATTATTCTTAGAATAAAAATCAAGCAAGTGTTTTGGTGATGGTTTTCTAAAGGGATTTTTACGGAATCGTTCAACCCTATTAATAAATCTTCTCGATGAGTTGGTTGATCTCTCTATGATTTTTTGTTGTGTGCCTCTGCCATGATAAAAATTTTTATTTTCGCCGCCACCCTGGAGTGTAACCTGTTGTTTTTTTTATACCAAGCAAAGCCTGAAACATAATATCATAATATTAGTTAGTCAAATATTCATCCCGGATTTTCAATTGCCAATATAAGCGAATGGAAATTACGACAACGAAGTCATTAGATACGTGTTTTTTTGTCTGTCTTCGCCTGTTAGCTAACAAATTTATTAAATGCTAATCTATATTGTACCGTATTTTAAATAGCATAAAGTTTGAAATTACATTTTTTCATATTATAATCGATAAGCTATAAATTGAACTCTATCAAGTAATTATAATAAAGTATATTATTTTTGCATATTCTTAGAAATTTATTAGTTACTAACTTTTGATCTTTATTTTGTTAGGTTCCTGTCTAACGTACTATTATAAAAATTTTACAGAAAAGCGAAACGGCTTTTTTTTATATGTAATTATAATATTTTGAATGAAGGTTTCATGTTTGAGGATAAATAATCTTTTTTAAAAATCGTTAGTTAAGATAAGCATACATAAAATGTTTTAAATTATTTATTACATACATACATACACATTAATAATTATATTACGTTGTATCCCCGCATATAGCAGGGTAGGCAGAGGGAACCTAGTGTTAAGACACCTGTTCTCTCCACTTTCCGCCGAATCTGAGGCATTGCGCTGAGTGGCGTGGGACTTGCCTTTTATTACCTAAACTCAAGAAATGAATGGAATCAACCCACACCTGTCTCCATTTACAGTCGCAAATGCTTGTGCCTCTGTGCTACGACAGGCGTTATACTTCTATTTCAACCACATATATTTGTAGTCTACTCCAGAATGTTACGTCGAGTTTTCTAGAATTAGAAATATTTGTAAATACAAAAATAAACGCGATTAAATCTCGTAAAGGTTAAATGGTACAAAGGTTTCAAATCAGCTAGAACGGTATTACTACGATCTTTCCACTTAGTTAGGTAGAGAGGAGCGCAGTGTGACGAAGGAACTAAACGTTAATGCTCATTTAAAAAGTACCTCAAACCTATTCTTACATAATTTCTTGTTAATTTCCATTCATAGTAAAAATAAAATATTTAAATATTATAAAAAAGGGATATAAAATTAACGTAGCAGACTTAGAATTAAGCCTTTGAGTTAATATTCAAAGCGCTCTTAGTAATTAAGCTGATATGTCCCAATCGAATTACGTCGAAAATTCCTTGCCATGCCTCTGTTGCATTTTATTTTTGCTGTTAGCGTCTCTGTTGGGAAGACATTTTTTTATGATTTTGGTACTCAAAGATCATTTCTAAGAGGATGAAGCTTGGTGGTGGGAGGAAAGCTCGTCTGGCGTTGTGATCATTATCATAATAAAGACGACCGCCAAACAGTCTTATGAAAGGCAGGTTGCCCGATGGTATGGCCAGGTTTTTCTACGCCTTCACCAAGGCCTTCCCCCAAATGTGGGTGGTTCCGAGAACGGAATACTAAGCATTGTCCTCCTTCCATCTGTATCCTCTAGGTTATAACGCATCTCAACATTCTGGTGTTGTAGATGTTCATGGCGAAGGTATCCACTTTTACCATCAGGTGGTCCTTCTGCTCATTTGCCATCCAAGTTATCCATAACAAAAAAAAAAAAAAAATTTCTAAGAATGTTATTTTGGCATGTGTAATGTATTTGAATAATAACATTAAAACATAAAATATTGAACCATTGTTGCACTTAAACTAAACGTTAACAAAGAACTAATATCAAATAAACACCTTAAAAAGTAAAATTATTACGAATAACTCAAAAACTACTTATCATATTTTAACTAAATTTAAATGGGAGCACATCAAAAGCACTATCACCAACATGTAACTAAAGAATCATTAAAATTCATCCAGTAAAAAGTTATATGGTGTGAACTCCTTCATTTTCATTTTCATTTCATGCAGCAAAATCAAAATTTTATTTTATAGGGCTGTATCCTGTATATAGCAGGGTAGGCAGAGGAAATCTCCAGAACCCAGCGGTGACAAGACAATCTTGCTCCTCTTTTCGTTCCCCACTCTTTCTGGCCTGAATTGAGTGCATTGCGTGCTGGAGTGGCGGAGCTCAACACTGCGCTTTGCCTTGCGGGGTTCAAACCCAGGAAATGAAAATATCGACTCTGAGGAAAAGAACGAACCCACAACTCAAGTCGCGTTTACAGTCGTACGCTTTGCCTTCGCGCCACGCACAGGCGCATTTTATAGGTACATAGATAAAAAAACAATTTCTTTGTAAGCATAAATATGATAAAATCTTACAATTTTACTATATACCTTACATAGCTATATGATACCTATTATGGATAGTCACAATTTAACTACTATGTCAATAAATGTTTTATTTGATGTTTTATGACAAGATAAAACATATGAATACATTATGATAAAGACTATCTGTTATAATTATCATTTAACAATTATTGTGTGAATTGTAAAGGAATTTGTAGGTACTTCCTTTATTTTATATACTATGGATGTTATCTTTGATCAAACATAATTTAAATATATCTAACTATAGAAAGTTTTAGATTATTATCAAAAATCGACATAGGAAATAAATATGAAATGGAATAATCGTTCATCAAGTTCCTATGCCTACCTGTGTCCTGCATATATGTAAGAATATGCGTGGATACAGTAGCGTGAAGCTAAAAAAAAAAAAAAATACAAAATATTTTATTTAATAGACTATATTACAAGTACTTCTGAATCGTCGATTTTTTTTTTTTTTTTTTTTATGTGATAAGGGATGTAAAAACGAGCAAGAAGGACCACCTTGGATGGTAAGTGGATACTCTTTCTTTATGAACATCTACAACACCAGAGATGCTTGTAGATGCAAGGCCAACCTAGAGGATACAGATGGAAGAATGTCCTCCTACATTGTAGTATTCGTTCTCGGAAACTACCACATTTTGGGAAAGGATGGGTGGAATGGGAAAAACTCCTGGCTTACATGCCATCGAACCGGAACACATCATAAGATATTTGGCGGTTCGTCTTTGACATGATAGTGGTCGCGAGCCAGACGGAGAGGACGAACCTCCTACCACCAAAGACTACTACAGATTAACCTAAAATGTTAGTACTGTCAGTCCTACCGGAAACCAATACCACCGGTGAGGGTGGAAGATAGCGTTTTGTTGAGATGCAGAGTCGGCGAGAAATTCAACAGTTGCCCTTTCAATTGTACTTCAAGTTTAGTTTACATTCACTTCATTTGAACATTATTATCATTTAATTCACACATTATCATCTCATAGCTATATCTCCATATTCTTGGAGTAGAAATCATGTACTTTCAAAATACTCTGTGTAATATGACTTTTATCTTGGTTTTAAACTTCTGTTCCTGATTTAAAAACAGCAGAATTGAAATAATTCTATGATACATGGCCATGTATTCATTGTATCGTAAATGATTTAGTTTCTGCGATGGTAGCCGAAAACTAGGACCTCAGTTTGTTTTTACTTGTATATATATTACCGTAAAGGGCTTGGCGCTTCCTTTTCTTCTCTGACTACCCTGTGCTTGGGACAAAAAGCGTGAAGTTAGGTGGTAGGTGTATATTTTATACCTTTTGTATTTGATATTAAAGCTCCATGAGTATTTTCTCTTTTATAAAATTGTAAATATTTTTGCGTACAAACATTTTTGATTTATTAATTCACGAGTTGTCGTCCACATTTTTTGTTTACGTAGATTTTATGATAATGAGCAAAAATTTTTTCGGGTTTCCAGAAATGTGTTTCCGAATACTAAAATATACGCGATTAATTCGGTTAAAATAGTTTCATTTAATAGACTTAATGATCCATAAGAATTTTAAGAAATTCTCTCTCACTGCTCCTCTCCGTCAAAGAACACGGAACATACATTATAAAAATTATACAAATCTACCTCAACCTTTTCTTTACCAGCACAATTTACCATAAATTAACAAAAGTAGTTCAAATTTTATTTTAGTACGTTTCAACATAGTTACTTATAACGTGAACTAGGCTAATAGACAGGACGTACGCGTAATGGTAAAACTCACGCCAGATACAAATGTAACGCCTTATAAGTTATAACGCTCTTGTAACCTCTATAATATTATTACGCCTGTCGTGGCGCAGATGCACAAGCGTGCGACTGTAAACGCGACAGGTTGTGGGTTCGATTCCCACTCCAGGAAATGTAAAATTTAGTATTTTCATTTTCATTTCCGCCACTCAGCACGCAATGCCTCAATTTGGGGGAAAGTGGGGAACGGAGTGTCTTAACACTAGGTTCTCAGGTTCCCTCTGCCTCCCTTGCTATATGCGGGATACAGCGTGAAGATAAAGTTTTTAAAGCCATAAAATTTACTTAAATATGTAACTCTTTTTAAATAAAAAAAAATCTGCTTAAAATTTGATTTGCGTGGACTTTATGGCCCCTACAATACTATTTTTGATAATTACTATCAGTTAATCAGTGGGCAAAGAATAATATTTTTTTTACAAATAGAGGATACCGCCGCGTATTGTTTTACCAGAGTAGAAAAAAGCAAATAGTCTAAATTCAATCATTCCCCTACGTGGGAATCGAACCCACAATCATTCGCGTTCACAGTCCGACGCTGTTCTACTGCGCCACGATGGACTCAATGTAAACAAATGTTTGACTATTTAATTTATATACTAGCGGCCTTTTAATATTTGGTACAAAGTTATCACAGTTTCATTTTCCTGGGTTTGGTAACAAGGCAAAGCGCGGCGTTGAGTTCCGAAAAGTGGGGAATGGAGTGTCTTAACAGTAGATCCCCTCTGCCTACCTTGCTATATGCGGGATACAGCGTGAAGCTAAGTAAAGTAAAGTAAAGTTACCACGCCAGAGTTAGAACAACTCTTTCGAAAATCATAAAAAAAAGCAATAATAATAAAATAAAACAAATATTTATACATTTTTCATAACCATCGTTGTATGGTCATTTTACTTTGATACAATAGTGACTAATTTACTGCCAGTGGACACGCCTCTAGATCGTTGAACTGTAAAAATAAAATACAAGTGATTGTCAACTTCAAGGTCACTAATTCTATCGTGATTTCGCTTATGTCCTTTTCTCCGCTCTTGATAAACCATAGCGTTGAGTTCAGTCTTGAATTAGAGTGGAAAATGGGGAACTGAGTGTTTTGACACTAGGTTCACTCTGCTTGCCCATAATAGGACTACATACATAGCTTCACGCTGTATCCCGCATATAGCATCCCGCATATATTTGCCCACTTTCCGCCGAATTGAGGTATTGCGTGACGAGTGGAGGAACTCAACGCCGCGCCTTGCCTTGTTACCAAACCTAGGAGATAAAAGATTCCATTTCCTGGCGTGGGAATCGAACCCAGAACCTGTCGCGTTTACAGTCGCACGCCACGACAGATGTTTAATAATAATAGGACTATATTTATTTTAAAACAATATTTTTTCTTTAGTGAACATGTATTTTTGTATGTTATTCATGCGTTCGCATTTCAGTCTATTCTTAGCATCGGTCTTATCAGTGCTGTGATAAAGTAATGATACCGCTTTTTTAAGAAGTAGGCCACAACACTCGAATGTGCCGAAATTACGAAAGTTCCAATTGCCACTAAAACTATGACAAATTATAAAAAACATAAGCTTCACGCAGTTTCCCGTTTAGCAGAGTGTTCATAGGAGAGGAGAGAATGATCACTCCCTTTCCCACCCTCCCCCCGAAATTAAGTGTTGAGTTGCGGAATTAAACGTCGCGCTGTCAAAGGTAGGCCTTTGATAATTGATAGAAAAATAAAGATAATTTAAATATAATTTTTTCCTTTAATATGGAGCTAATCTACAATCAATCGTATTTACTGTATGACACTGTCCAATTACTCCACGATGGCTTTAATTATCTTATGATCTTTTATTACAAATGCATAAATAATAATAGGCCTTAACTTCTACGCTCTAGAAACACAATAATATTGTTAAATCAGATTTAAAATAACGACCATCGCGCTAGCAGCAGCTCCCAACCACTGCACATTCGGGAATGATTATAAATATCTAAATTATTTTAATTTTTTCACTCTGATGGGACAATGCGCGACGTTGGGTTCTTTCACTCAACACATAATGTCTCTTACTTATTTACCTTCACGCTGTATCCCGCATATAGCAGGGTAGGCAAAGGGAACCTAGTGTTAAGACACTCCGTTCCCCACTTTCCGCCGAATTGAGGCACAATGTCCTGAATTGCGAAATTCAAAAAAGTGGCGAACGGAGTGTCCTGACACTAGGCTCTTAGTGATCCTTGAAGTTGATGGTATATTATAATAACTAAAATTAACCTCAATAAGCTTTACGCAAGGTCGAGGAAGCTGGCTGGTCCAAGATTGGCGTTTCCTTACGTGCTATTTCGTCTGTCTTTGCATTACCGGTGGGGGGCAAGTGGGTGCTTCCTTTTCTCTTATGATTGATGTTGCCACGTATAGTATCATAGTTCTATATATACAAATATGACATACTGACATACATAAAAACATTCCAACTTTTCTAAATATAATATTTTTTTTGTGGCATTAAATGTGTTTTTATTATTATTATTAGTCGTTTAAGAAAAGGTAACAAATAATATATTTAAGAAATGCTATTAAAGAGAACTTAGTGTCAATACACTCAGTTCTCTATTTTCCACTCGAAATAGATATATATTATATAAATCACTTTTAACCTGAATTCAAGACTCGTAGGCTAGGAAGAGGGTATCTGAGAACCTAGTGTTAAGACACTCCGTTTTCCACTTTCCGCCGAATTGAGGCATTGCATGCTGTGTGGCGGAACTCAACGCCGCGCTTTGCCTTGTTACCAAACCCAGGAAATGAAAATGCTAAGCTTTTACAATTCGTGGAGTAGAAATCGAACCCACAACCTGTCGCGTTTACAGTCGCATGCTTAGAGAAATTTAGAGTGTATGTAGAGTGGCGGAACTTAACGCCACGCAATACATATATAAAATTATACCAGAACAGAAAAATGAACATAATTTAAATATAATCATACCTTGTGCGGTAAACGAACCTCAGACAATGTTTTCAAACTCTGTACCATTGCGCCAAATCGCCTCAACTATCAATTCATCGTAATATTATCCTTACTAATATTATAAATGCGAAAGTAACTCTGTCTGTCTGTCTGTTACGCTTTCACGCCTAAGCCACTGAACTGATTTTGACGAAATTCGGTATGAAGGTAGAACTGAACTTGGGAAAGGATATAGGATATATTTTATCGCGAAAAAATTTATGACAAATAGTCTAGATCTTGGGAAAGACTATAGGCTACTCCTTACACGTCGCGCGATATAACCGAATTCCACGCGGGCGAAGCCGCGGGCGGAAAGCTAGTTTTATATAATATTAAATATATAATATTATTATTTTAGATAATTGTAATAGTAAAACAAATATTTTAAAAGCAATGCTCGTAATTTTAGTTATCAACAGATAGTGATAAGATTTGAGTAAAATATTTTGTCATACTTATATCGTTCGATCTTATTATGTTGAGTGATTTCTTGATTATGATTATGAAGTATGGTAAATATGTTACCTTTTAATGTTTAGGTTATGTAAGTGCTAAGTTTATAGACGTCAGTGGCGAAACGTCCATATGACATGGTTCCCACAAAAAAAAGATCGCCAGAAAAATGTGGATCTGAAATTTGTAAGAATGTTGGGTATATAATTGCAAAAAAAACAAGCTCTGACATCGAAAACTCCTTAAAAAAAAGGTTATCACCAAAATTCGATAGTGAAGTTACGAAATACCTTAACATCCTAACGGCTTGCCTAAATATAATCGCTTCTTTAAATTTATCCGCTCGCCTAATAAAAAATAATAAAATTTTATCCCCTGATAGAAGCAAACGTAGCGGTATAGTGGTTAACGGTAAACACGATGGTTGTTGGTTCAATCCCCACTCGGACTATTTAAATTATTTTCATTACTTCGCTTTAATAATACAAAGTGCGATAAATTCCGCCACTACCACTAAATTCCAGTAGAAAAGACGGGGGAACTTTGAAAAGAACTTGTTTTTTGGTTGGATTAAACTATCTGCGGCGTTGAGTTCCGCTACTTATCACGCAGTTTCAGGGTTCTTCCCGACAACTATAGTATACGGGAAACAGCGTGAATTTGCTGTTTTAACTTGCTATAAATAGAAATACGTTTGTAATGAACTAAAGCGAGTATCTTCATTCACCTGATTTCTTGAGATAATCGTGACAGTTGCAGACGGGTAAATTGACTTTGCAGTGCTTATCAGCTACCTGTTGTTGATTTAGTTGCTATAATGTACATACATACTATATATAGAGTAGTTTTTCTACAACTTCACGCTTATCCCACATTTTGGGGATTTAAGACACTAATATCCTGTCGTGTCGTGCGCCTGTCGTGGCGCAGAGGCACAAGCGTGCGACTATAAACGCGAAAGGTTGTGGGTTCGATCCCCATTGCAGGAAATGGAATTTTTCTTTTCCTGGGTTTGGAAACAAGGCAAAGCGCGGCGTTCAGTTTCGCCACTCAGCACGCAATGCCTCAATTCGGCGGAATGTGGGGAACGGAGTGTTTTAACAGTAGGTTCCCTCTGCCTACCCTGCTATATGCGGGATACAGCGTGAAGCTATGTATGTATGTATGTATGTATGTATGTATGTATGTAAGACACTTCTCTTTCTTTTTTCCTATGTAGTCGGAATATAGTGTATCGAGTAACGGAACTGAACGCCGCAGGAAAATGAAAATAATCTTAGTATAATGGTTTCCTTGAATGGAAGTTTAACCCATATCCACTCGCGTTTACATTCAGGCGCTTCGACTACCTATTAAATAAATAAACAGGGGCTACTAATAGCCTCATAGACGTGTAAAGTACACGTTGCCTTAGCAACATGTCAACATGTCAATACAAAAGTGTAGGGATATCAAACAGTAGTGTGATAGATTAATATTTATTTTACTAACTTTAATAAATTTGGACACTTTGACACAAAATATATTTTCATGTTTGTCCGTCCGCCTGGTTTTCATAATAATATATATAAATAGAACCACATTAGAAGCACTATTATATAAAAAAAAAAGTATCATCAAAATTTGTTCACTTAAAAAAAGTATGCGGTACACATAAAAAAATTCAGCCGAATTGCGAACTTTTTTTTTTCACGTCGGCTAAAAACTATAGCCTGATCTAAGTGGTATAGGTGTGTTTTAACACCTTTAATGGATATTTATCCAAGCAGCTACAAGAAAGTACTTTCAATTTGCAGATAAATAATTTTGTAAGTGATAATTAGGAATAAACAATATGCTTGGAGGAAACATTGTAAATGTTTATATATTATTATTATTATTATGTATCTCATTATAAGTTCTCGGGTTCAATGGAAACCCGGTCCTTTGGAAGGCTTGCGTGGGGACAAAGGTCCAACACGTAGAGGCCCCTTTGAGACAACAATATTTTTTAATCTGACGTATTGACCGGGATCCATCTCTGAGTAACCATAGGCAATTGCTCAGAGATGGCCACCGGTCAATGCGTAGGAGCTATGGAACAAATGGAAAACTAAAACAGGGCCATTGAATGGAGTTTGGATGGACTAAGTACTGGGCTATTGATTGAGACTATCGTACGTCCACCTTTTCAACAGTCTCAAATTGAAAGGTTAGCGGACGGTGACTCGCCTCTCACTAGATGGGCCCCCACAAAGCGGCGTAGTGCCTCGGGCGCAACATCGGTGTGGTCGGCTAAGGGTGTCGAGAGGTGTGCACCGGTTTCACCATCGCGAGTGAGCTCGTAAGCGGGTTTCCCCGCTATTACGCAAATTGAGCACTTCCACCCTTCCGAGCATATAGCTCTTGCGCTCCACTCTGTTGAAGGCAAGCCAGAGGCGGGGGATAAATTACAATTCCCCTCTGGAGGTCTCAGGTCCGTGGGGTCGCCACTCCCCAACAGCTCGCCACAAGCTGCCCTGCGGGCTTATTATTATTATTATTTTTTTTTTTTAGCTTTACGAATATAGTAGTCGTTTTTATGTGAATTCTTCATAGAAATAAGCTATAATGTCAATTGATGACTATAAGCAGGTTTAGTTCTGGATTCGATTTCCACTTGGAGGAGGGATTACATTTAAATTATTTCTTTTCCTCAACTAAACAACACACGGTGTTGAGTTTCAATTAGGCAAGCCAGTAAATTTAGGGAAGTCGGTACATATATTTAGGAAAGCCGGTGTTTTTTAGAGCACCCGTTATATTTAGGAAAGCCGGTATATGATGTAAAGGTATTTAGTAATTTCACAATCGAATTTTAGTGATGGCCTTTTTTTATTTTTATTAGGGGGTTTTAGATGTCACGTGTTCTTTTAGCTCTCACACCTTTCTTGACTTTGTGTTTTTGCAAATTTTATTACAATTTGGGATCATCACTTTCCTGGCGATCTTTTTCTTTTAGCTCTTTAACTTGTATTTTAAAAATTAAGGCAAACTAGTGAGAACCATGTTGTATAGATGCCTCGCCACTGATATTTAGGTATTAAGTAGATCTAAGTATTTTGTCATGCTTATATCGTACGTTATATCTTATTGTATGTTGATAGAGTTCTTCATTATCATGATTACAAAAAACAAGAGGCCATCGTGGCGGAGTGAGCCAGCATTTGATTGTAATTGTGGTTGCGGGTTCGATTCCCCCTCGCAGTAATGATTATATTTATTTTTTCATTTCTCCTCTGAGAAGACAAAGAGCGGTATTAATTTCTGCCACTTTAACACGCAATGTCGCATATTCCGGTGGAAAGAAGCGAACGGAGTGTCTTGACACTAGGTTAATAAGTAAAATAACATACATACATACATTTGTATATATATAGTTTATATAGAATATTTCAAATAATTAATGAATAGGCCGTCTAGGACAGACGTTACTTTCCCGTTCGGATTTCACTCGCCTAGGTCACACAACCGGTCTCGACTACCTGTACTTGCAAAACTATTGCGATTTGTTAGACACTAGGCCTAGATTATTATAACGCTAGGTATTATCTGCATATATTTTTTCAGCTTCATCCCTTTTTCCCGCAAAGCAAAAAAAACTGCATGGCAGAAATAACTAGTTTGAAAATGCTCCTCTTTCCTCCCACTCCCCACTCCCACCTCTGTCTCCTCTTTCCGCTTAAATTATAGACATTTCGTATGTGTGCAAATCTTAACACCGCGCTTTGAGTTACCAGAGCGGGGAAATGAAAATAATTCAATAAACCAAATGTGAATCGAACCCACAACCCACGTTTACAGTCAAACACTATCCAACGCGACGTCACTAGGGCCTCAGCTTGTTATTTTTAATATAAATTATTGAACTATTTTAGTATATATTTTTTAATAATCAATTAATTGATCCCAATATATCTCTGTAAATCTGAACAAAATATTTCATTATTGTGACAAAATTCCAATTCACGTATGAACCCTTCAGTGCACATTCAAAAAAGTTTAGATGATATATTACAATAGAAAACTGTTTTCAAATATAATGCACTAAAAAGTAACATTATTACGAATAACTCCAAAACTATTCATTAGATCTTAACTAAACTTAAATGTAAAAAATAATATTAAAAAAAACATTGAAATTGGTTCCCCAGTAAAAAGTTATGTAACCACATAAAAGTATACAGTCAAATCGAGAAACTTCTTCTTTATTTGAAGTAGCTTAAAAAATCGTCAGTAATATTACACACATACACATTATATCAACGCCTGTCGTGGCGCAGAGGCACAAGCGTCCGACTGTAATGGGTTGTGGGTTTCATTCCCACTTTAGGAAATGGAATTTTTCATTTCCTGGGTTTGGTAACAATGCAAAGCGCGGCGTTGAGTTTCGCCACTCAGCACGCAATACCTGAATTCGGCGGAAAGTGGGGAACGGAGTGTCTTAACACTAGGTTCCCTTTGCCTACCCTGCTATATGCGGGATACGTGAAGATATGTATGTATGTATTACATTATATGTTACATATTCAGATTGTGGAGTTATTCAAGTGTACTGAATGGCACATATACAAAAACAGGTTAAATCTTTAAAGATTGAATCATTGCTTCTAACAGTAGTTGCGCCTCATTACCACACAATTGCTAACATCTGTTGGTCCCGTTGCAAAAACTTGTCGCGACGTCTATCCGTGTCCCCGGGTCAGACCGACGAGTTTAATAATAAAGTTACCCCACTTTTATGTTGACGTTACAGATGGCTTAAATAATAGTTAAAAGTACTTAAAGAAGCCCGATTTTGATGAAACTCAATATGCTAGGTAGATAGTTATTAAGGTTTTTTTTTAACTTTATGATTTTCTATATAGAAGGAAAATAAAAGTAGCCTAGTGTCAAGATATTCCGTTCTCTACATTCCAACTAAAATCGAGACTGCCTGCGTGTTGACTGGTAAAACGCAAGGCATCGTTTCCATTGCGGCTGCTTGCGGCGTTGAGTTCCGCCACTCAGCACGCAATGCCAATTCGGCGGAAAGTGGGGAACGGAGTGTCTTAACACTAGTTTCACTATGCCTACCCTGTTATATGCGGGATACAGAGTAGCGCTTTCCTTGGCAGAGTGGAAGAATATAAATAATTCTTCCAAATGGGAATGAAACCTTAAATTAATCGTTTTACTCTTTGTTCAATTCAATATACGATCCAATAAATGCGATTCATGTGTGGAAATAAAGGGCCCAGAGCCTTTACTTAATCAAATTTGAAAAGATCCTACTAGATCTTAATTTTTTTTTAACTTCACGCTGTATCCCGCATATAGCAGGGTAGGCAGAGGGAACCTGAGAACCTAGTGATAAAACACTCCGTTCTCATACAACAATTCTGTTCCCCACTTTCCGTCATATTGAGGCATTGCGTTTTGAGTGGCGGAACTTAACGCCGCGCTTTGCCTTATTACTGAACCCAGGAAATGAAAATACTAGCATTTCCTGGAGTGGGAATCGAACCCACAACCTGTGGCGTTTACAGTCGCACGCTTGTGCCTCTGCGCCACGGCAGGCGTTATCATAATCCCTCTTCTTAAATATGTGCTAGGTATATTATTTTATTAATGATACGTTGTAAAGTGGATAGGTAGGCTAGATAGGTATTTTTGTTAATATGTAAAGTATGTTACATATACGAATACAATAGTGGGCGGACTAAGAGAAAGTTTGCAGATTTCAGACTATAGCTGTGTTTTGCTAAATGGACTCGCCTAGAAATATCTGCCTTGAATACTATGCATTTTCCATTTATCAATTCTACTCTATTCTAGTACTAGATGGATATGATGACGTCAAACTAACTAATAATTTCGTTAAAATGATGTAAACTAAACGGATAGTTTATAAATATTCTTCCTACTATTTATAAATGAGAAAGTTTGTGAGAATGTTTGTGCAATAACTACTTAACAGATCGAAATGAAACTTTACAGAAGTATAGCATTTACACAAAAATAGCATAAAATCTCCACCACTCAGCACACAATGCCTCAATTCGGCGGAATGTGGGGAACGGAGTGTCTTAACACTAGGTTCTCTGGTTCTTTCTGCTATGTGTGTGGGATAATGGGAAGTTAATAACATTATGATATATTTATTTTTAGTTTAGCTTTTCTAAATACACCACGCGGGCAAAGCCGCAAGTAAGAGCTAGCATGAAATAACAAAAATTGGGTCTATTCATCCGTTAACGATTTTCTATAGTTGGGTAAAACTGTTTTTTCATGTATTCTTGTTATACAAATAGTTGTGTTTGGGTTTGTTGTTTACATTATGTATCCTTGAAGTTTCAAACCATTCACGTGTTGCTCATAGCGAATGTATCTTACTTAGTCATAGAAATATGGTGATATATTCAAAGCTCGGTGGAAAGTGGGGAATGGAGTGTCTTAACACTAGGTTCCCTCTGCCTACCCTGCTATATGCGGGATACAGCGTGAAGCTATGTATGTATGCAAAGCTTTACACTCTTTTCTGCATAACACCGTACAGACAGAAACTAGTGTCAAGACACTTTGTCCGTTATTTTCCGTTCTGCGTGGTTTGTTTGTACCTTTTTACTAGAGAGAAATGAAAATAATTTAAATATAATATAAAAAGTCCCGCTGAGTTTCTTACGCCGGTTCTTCTCAGGTCTGGGGCGTTAAATTTAGTTAACTGGTGGTAAATTATTTGTTGTTCAAAAAATGAAGCTTGTAACTTCTTATTTTGATTAAAATTATTTGACTTTGGCTTTGACATTCCTCCGAGGGGGGTATTGGGCCCACAATCACTCGCGTTCACAGTCAAACGCTATCTTACTGCCCTACGACGGCACTAGACAAGACGGAACCAGAAATTCTTCTTTATATAGGACGTGGAAAGCAGCAAAAATTACGTTGTCATATTTTGTATTAAAATTTAAACAAAACACAATCGGAACTCGAATATAAATATAAAATAAAAATATTGTTTCCTCAAGTTTGGCTTATTATTCTACCAGTCCATTTTTTTTTGTAGAATTTCATGTTAAGTTATTCAGTTCTGGTCATACCAGATTAGAGATGTAAAAATGATTTAAATAAAATAATTTCCCTGACTGAGAATCGAACCCATAATCGTTTAGTATTGCAACCATACGTCCCACTGCGCCAAGATTGCATCACACTAAGTTATATAACACATAGTAAGTTATTAGATAGCTGCACGATCGCTATCGAAACAACGTTACTTAGATAAAGTTAATTGAATCATATAATTAAGCGATCTTTGTAGGTGATGTTTGATTAATATTTATTAAGATAGAAGAGAAATTTAGATTAATTTAATTAATAGAAAGAAAACTCTGGTAACAAGAACAAGCGCGGCGTTGAGTTCCGCCACTCAGCACGCAATGCCGCAATTCGGCGGAAAGTGGGGAACGGAGTGTCTTAACACTAGGTTCCCTCTGCCTACCCTGCTATATGCGGGATACAGCGTGAAGCTATGTATGTATGTATGTAAATAATCATTTCATACATATAATACATCCGTTCATCGTATTCCGCTCCAATTCGAGACATGACTTGTTAAAGGACGAAATTAAGCACCGTCGCTTTGTCGTAGTATAGCGGAGAATAAATATAATTTAAATATAATCATTCTTCCGAGTGGGAATCGAACCCACAACCAATCGCGCTTATAGTCAGACGCTCAACGCCGCGCTTTGCCTTGTTACCAAACCCAGGAAATGAAAAAGTCAATTTTCTGGAGTGGGAATCGAACCCACAATATGCCGCATTTACAGTCGCACGCTTGCGCCTCTGCGCCACGAGAGGCGTTATTGATTATTTGTTTATGTTATATTGATATTATACATACATATATATCATTTTAAATTTCATTTTACGCACCTATATTTATTTCCTATATAAAGAAGGTTGGTTGGTAGAGAATGCTAGTTAGCGTTAAGCCCACCCTTTGTACATTTTTATTTCAATTGTGCAATAAAGAATTTATAAATATACTAGCTTTCCGCCCGCGGCTTCGCCCGCGTGAAATTCGGTTATATCGCGCGATATGATAAGGAGTATCCTATAGTCTTTCCCAAGGTCTAGATTATTTGTCAAAATTGGTTAAGTGGTTTATGTGGTGAAGTTGTAAACAGTTAAACAATCTTACATGATATTATGTTTGACAATAAGGAACTTCCATACAAACTTTCATCCCCTATTTCAACCCGCTCTGTCATTTTTTTCACGATAAAAAGTATCCTATGTCCTTTCCCAAGTTTAGTTCTATCTTCATACCGAATTTCATCAAAATCGGTTCAGTGGTTTAGGCGTGAAAGCGTAACAGACAGACAGACAGAGTTACTTTCGCATTTGTAATATTAGTAAGGATAAATAAATAAACGGAGTGTCTTGACACTAGGTTCACTACCCGGGGATAAAGCGAGAAGCTGTTTTTTTTAATTATATATTATAATTAATCGACCTTTGTATAAATAATGTTTCATTCAAAGTTATTTAATAGACACAATAATTAATTACATGCTTTGTGTACGTGTATTGTTCGTAATAACGTGTTAACTAACATTAATAATACTTGATAGGTATAATAAAAAGATTGTTTAAGAATAATTATTGAGATTTTAACAAAAAACGAAAATCGACTACAAATAAAATGCTCTAAAAAGTGAAATTACGTATAACTCAAAAATTATCTTAAATAAATCTCAATGGGACCATCAAAAGCACTAGCTATTATATAAAAAAAGAATCATCAACATATTATATAAAAAAAACTTCACGCTGTAACCCGCATATAGCAGGGTAGGCAGAGGGAACCCGAGAACCTAGTGTTAAGACACTCCGTTCTCTTACAACAATTCCGTTCCCCACTTTCCGCCAAATTGAGGCATTGCGTGTTGAGTGGCGGAACTCAACGCCGCGCTTTGCCTTATTACCAAACCAGGAAATGAAAATACTAACATTTCCTGGAGTGGGAATCGAACCCACAACCTGTCGTGTTTACAGTCGCACGCTGGTGCCTCAGCGCCACAACATTTTATAGGGTGAATAAATGGCTAAATCTACAAATATTAAAGCAAAACAAGGAATTTCAAGTAAAAAAATAATTAAATGACATAAAAACAGAATTTTATCTGACTGGCTAAAGCGTGAAGCTAAATACAAACTGAATTTACAGAAAAAAACGTAAATTTAGTCCTAAAAAATTGTACATATTCGATATATCAACTTATTCACGCTTGGCTCGAAGTATACGCTATCTAATTGTCGGCAAAATGAAAGTAAACATGTAACAAGCAATTTAATATAAATTCAAAACATCGTGTACAGTTAATTGATTGATAGTTATCATACCGTTTTATGTTCTCTGATCCGATGACATTAATGCTAATCGATCATTGCCTATATTTTCCATTGAATCATTTCCTTCATAATATTAAATATCTATATATGTATATATAAAATATGTGCGTTACTGAGTGACAGACAGACAATGTACTGGTGAAACTACTGTGCGTAGAACTTAAAAATAAACATTTTGGCTCTTTGGGGAGTGTAGGGGAGCACTAAGGATTGAGGAGGATTTCTTGAAATTTGTACGAACACGGGAAAGTAGTTTTTTCGGATTTATAGTACAAGCAAACGAAGTCGGGGGATACTGCTAGTATATATGCTAGTATATAGGAATAAAATTAATTATAAGTATGTAATAATCGTTTTAGATTTCTCTCGCTTGATTGAAAATAATGTGTTAGTTATGGCATGAGTTATGAAATTAGATACTTACTTCCATATTATGTCCAAATTAAACACTTTTTTTTAATTATTGTCTATATGGTAATCTGATGTATAAGCTATACTATTGTAAAGTTTCATCTGGTCGCGAGCCAGACGGAGGATGAACCTCCTACCACCAAACACAAATCCACCACTATCATGTCGAAGACGAACCGCCAAATATCTTATGATGTGTTCCGGTTCGATGGCATGTAAGCCAGGGTTTCCCCTTTCCCACCCATCCTTTCCCCAAAATGTGGTGGTTCCGATAGCGGAATACTACATTATCCTCCCTTTCCATCTGTATCCTCTAGGTTGGCAACGCATCTAGTACATCTCTTGTGTTGTAGATGTTCATGGGCGAAGGTAACCACTTACCATCAGGCGGTCCTTCTGCTCGTTTGCCATCCGGTATCCATAAAAAAAAAAAAAATGTTTCATCTAAATACGTTGGGTAGCTCTTGCGAAAAAGTAATAAATATTCGTTCACTTCACAATTTTTGGCATTTGAAATATTAGTGGGATATTAAAAAACGCAAGAATAATAATAATAATTCTACAATGAAAAACAGCTTCGTTTTTTCCCGCATAGCAGGGTCAAAGAGAACCTAGCCTTTCTGCCCGAAATAGAGACATTATATGCTGAAAGGCGTAACTCAACGCCGCACTTTGTCTTACAAACGCGGAAATATGAAAATAATTTAATCATAATTATTTTCACGAGTGATCAGTTCGGTCTCATCACAGCCAATGGCATTTATAGTTAAACGCCTGGTTTATAGTTAGACGCTGTCCCACTGGCCTTTCTTCTAAATTTCATATATAATTTTAACATTTGTTCAAATTTTTATTTATATACACAAACTAGATGCCTAATATTATGCAATATGTAATACTCTCATAAAGACGGAGCGCGGCGTTGAGTTCCGCCACTTAACACGTAATGTCTCGAAAAGCGGTTAACGAAGTGTATTGAAATTAGATCCTCTCTGCTATGCGGCAGTGGCGAGACGTCCATACAACTCGATTTCCACCGGCTTGCCTAACTTTTCAAATTACAAGTATGAGACCAAAAAAAAAGCTCGCCAGGAAAATGTGGAACTCGAAAAACCAAAGTCAAATAAGGTGTTAGAACTAAACAAGGTTGCCAGGAAAATATTGGGCATAAAATTACAAAAAAACAAGCTCTGACATCTTATAGAAAAAAAAAGGTCGTCGTCAAAACTGTATAGTGAAATTACGAAATAAATACCTTGACATCCTATATCGATTTCCCTAAACCGGCTTCCTTAAAAATTACCGGCTTCCCTAAATATATATCGGCTTTCCTTAATTTACTGGCTTGCCTCACTAAAATTTTTACCTCTCGCCACTGCTATGCGGCATACAACGAGGAGCTGCTTTTTTAACATTTAGTCAAATTATTAAGATAAGTTGCCTAATATTACTCAATAAATGACTTCAGCAATACTCGTACATTGTGTTTCACAAACTTTTGTACAAGGAAATCTAAACACGCGGATGAAGAATATTCTTAGAAGAATAACATTTTCCTGTTGTTTTCTTTTCATATTCTTGGTATTTGAGTTTTTAAACGCATATTGTTGGGTATAATTTAAAATTTGGAGCTTTTTAATGGTTTCTTTCATATTAAATTGTTAACCAGCTTAAAAAAAGGAGGAGGTTCGAAATTCGACATTTTTTTATGTTTACATACATGAATATTACATACATAGCTTCACGCATATAGCAGGGTAGACAGAGTGAACCTAGTGTTAAGACACTCCGTTCCCCACTTTTCGCTGAATTGAGGTATTGCGTGCTGAGTGGCGGAACTCAACGCCGCGCTTTGCCTTGTTACCAAACCCTGGAAGTGAAAAATTCCATTTCGTGGATTGGGAATCGAACCCACAACTTGTCACGTTTACAGTTGCATGCATGTGTGATGTGTGGGCTTTTATGTGTGTTCCGCATAAGTTTCTTTTGGGTGAAAATTATTAATTTTTATATAGTTCCATTTTAATGTAGCTAAAATCCGATGAGTTATTCCCAATAATTTTATTCTTTAAAATATATTATTTTAATTTGTAGCCAAATATTGAGAACGAAGTGTCGTGACACTAGGGTCTCTCTAAACCTTAATGCGGGATAACAAGTTTTTTCATAATAACTTATGAAAAAACTTTTTTACTTTTGTCATAAATTAAATAATGAAAATAATACTAGGGGCTATTTGTTTTATAATAAGCAAGTAACTAATATAATGTACCCATATTGCAGATGCAGACCATACTGCATCACAATGGCAGCGGCGCCGCGGCATACACCGGCAGGCTGAAGAAGAGGGAAGTGCATCGCGCTATCACACTGCATCCGGTTAAGGATCACCGACAGATGTACAGATTGCATACCTATTTTAAGGTAAATAGTATTTATTTATTGTTTTTTGCGCATTATGAGTTCTAAGGGTTCAAGATTTCATTTTTCACCTGAATCATATGGTCCAAGATTTTTGATATTTTTAGCATAATAATACGCGTTCCTATTAAAATAGGTGTCCCACTATGAAAGTAGGTGAGATAGGGATCTCAAATATATGTTTTGTTGTACACATACTTTAATAGGAACGTTTAACGTTTTATTATGCCAGAAGTGTCAAAAATTTAGACCAAAAGATTCAGAATACGCCGAAATCTTGAACGACGCTGACGCCTGTCGTGGCACAGAGGCAGAAGCAGAAGCATTCTCACACCAGGAAATGTAAAAGTTTATTATTTTCATTTCCTGGATTTGGTAACAAGGCAAAGCGCGGCGTTGAGTTCCACCACTCAGCACGCAATGCCTCAATTCAGCGGAAAATGGGGAACGGAGTGTCTTAACACTAGGTTGTCAGGTTCCCTCTGCCTATCCTGCCATATGCGGGATACAGCGTGAAGCTAAGTAAACGTAAGTATATTTAATGTAATTTGGCTACTCTTTACCACAAACATTGGCGAAGTAATTTGTGTCCAACTGACGCACTTGATACACCATAATTCCCTAAACTACACTGAACTAATTGTAATCCCATTAAAAAAATTATTAAATTTAATCGATAAGAAAATCACTAAAACCGCAAACTCCTTGTTGGTTTTAAACCATTATATTATAGTATGAACACTAATAGTTAAATTACAATAACTATACAAAATAATTAAAAATAAATATACATACTTTATGCTAGTTCAATGTACAAGCATGAGATAATCCTCGACACGATTAACATTGTTACTTGTTAGTTATTCATAATTGCATCTCATTAAACTGGACGCTTTGAGTGGTAACAGTAGGGTTACCTTTTATAGCTTTAATATTTATTAGTATTTCTAATTTAATTTACAATATACATTTTTTTTTTATTGATAACGGACGGCAAACGAGCAGTAGGACCACCTGATGGTAAGTGGTTACCTTCATAACGTTGCCAACCAACGCCCGCGTTGCCAGCCTAGAAGGATACTGATGGAAGGGGACAATGCTTAGTAGTCCCACTATCAGAAGACCACCATTTTAAGGAAAGGATGGAATTTAAGGGAAAGGGGAAAATCTGGCTTACATGCCATCAGGCAGAACACATCATTAGATATTTTGGCGGTTCGTCTTTGACCTTTATGATAGTGGTCATGGAAGCCAGACGGAGGACAGAGCACTCCTACCACCTAACAGAATACACATTCAAAACTCTGTCTTATCACCTAAGTATTGTAACAAAGTATTGTATTGTATGCTTAACTTATAGAATTAGTATGTCATAGCTAAACTTATTAATAAACTACCACAGACAATATGAGAAACACACAAAAACAAGAAACAACTACCAAGAAAGAATTAAAGCTTATGAAAAAGGGATGTGTAAAATGTATGTATAGGGTGTCCCAAAATTAACACCGAATTTGAATTAAATAGAAAATGCCATTTTAGTCTTTTAATAACGAATGAATAATGAATATAATAGCAAATGGCAGCAAAGTCAAATCTTGGTAAAATTTTGGGACACCTCTCCATCAAAAAAAAAATTAAAATAGTAATAATGTAGATATTAGTTGATTTAAAAAGTTGAACAACCTGTATATACCAGTTCAATCCATGTCTTTTGTTTATCATACATAGTAGACTTGTTAATATAAATCTACCTTCATTTTAACTGGTTATTGATGTCTTACCTTGTATTGTTTCAATGTGTATTAGTGCGGGTGAGCCATGATATTTAAAGGGTGTCCCCAAAATTAACGCAAGATTTGAATTCGAACTTTTGGCCGCTAAGCTTTCACTATTTTTGAAATATTCTTTAATAATGAGAGAGCACGTTGTTCTATCGTGTAACGCTCCATTTTTAATAACCCTATACTGTTAGCTGTCAAATTGCTTTTTTTTTCAGGGTTGCCAACGCCACTGCACAAATGGCTTGAGAGTCAAATCTTGCGTTAATTTTTGGACACTCTATATAATTATTGTTATAAGTCCTTATTTATATAAGTGTTTGACGGCTCTGTTAAAACTCGAATGAGTTTATGATTTGCACCTTTAATTTGAAAATACTCTAACAGAAATATATTACTTCAATAAATAAATAAAAAAATCTATGAAATGATTATATTTAAAGATGATCGTAGCGCAGATGCACACGAATGCGACTATAAAACACGACAGGTTGTGGGTTCGGTTCACTCCGGGAAATGTGAAATCAGCCGGGTATTAGTTGCGAAGCGGCGCGGCGTTGAGTTCCGCCACGCAAACGCAATGTCTCGGGTGGGTCGGAAAGCAGCAGGAATGTCTTGATTCTTTATATTTGCTATTCAGAAGAGGCAAAAGAAAAAAATATTTCTCCATAACTTTGAACATACCCTGTGAGGACGAGGATAGAATATAAGATTCCCCTCTCCGCCGCTGGGTAGCGTCCGTGAGGCAGGTATCCCAGTAGTTAGGTATTAGGAGATTCATCCTCGACTGACCACTTACCATCGGTGGTCAGCCTTCTGCTCAATTTTGCCATCCTTCAATAAAAAAATAAGATTTTTTAAATATTCAGCTAGCGTTTTTTATAGGTTAAATTAAATAATTAATTTTTAACAAAAAAATAAGACAACAAACTTCAAACGAAAAGGCACTCAAAGTAAAATTATTACGAATAACTCAAAAACTATAGTTAGATCTTAACTAAATTTAAATGGTACCACAAGATTTAATTGGCTCACCCAGTGAAAATTTATGTAGTAACAAATTATAAAAATACAATTGAAATGAGAGCCTCCCCTTTTTTGGAAGACAGTTAAAAATAGCCAAATGATGAATAGTAAGGTCTTCCTAAGAATTATCATATTTACACATAGAAGTATAGAGTTCACACCGGTGGCGCAATCTTTTGTTCTGCCCATCTAAGATTCTAATATCACTGTTATTTTAACCAAATAAACATATATACATAAATATGACCGTACCAAGCAGAGTAAATTCAGAGAAATATTCTTAGGTTAATTTATCTATAAATTCATTACGGCAAAAGCGCGACGTTGAGTTCTATCACACTAAGCAGGCAATGCCTCAATGAAATGCGGAGGAAGGTAGAAAACGGAAATAATTTAAGAGGACCTTGGAGTGTCTCACAGAGGTTTTCAGGTTACCTCTGTTTACACACTGTTACATGCGGAATACGGGCCAGCGTGAAGCTAAAAATAAATGCTGTTATTCAAATACTTTTTATCAAAAGCAGTTAATTTGTTTGATATTTCTGAATTTCTTAAATATTAAATACCTATTAATTTTATAAAATCGTAAAGTCGATTTATGTTTATTCACGCTATCAAAATCGCAGGCCCTAACAAACATACAGTAAAACAAAAGAAAACTGCATGTGCTCGTATTTGCTATACGAGAACCAACGAAAGTTCCGGCGCGTCGCTTTTGATCATTTTCTGAGTACGTCGTTGAGGAGTGCGTTACCATTTATGTCTGTACCTTTTATGTATGGCATATTATTATTTAAAGGTTATGGTTTATTAAGTAAGTTATTTATAATTTTATTAAAGCTTACATGGTTATTAAAGCACGCCTATGATTAGTTGTTGATCACGGCTTTGCTCGGTTATCCAATTAGAATTCGCTTTATTACGGATCTTCCCAGGGGAAAGAGATGTTTCATCGTAAAAAGCAGCTTATTTATTCAGCAACTTAACTATTTTGATTTGAAAATAAAATTATAGCTTCCTGTGACGGGACTTGGGGTTAGAATACAATTCCTCCGCTACTGGGTAGCGTCCCGTAGAGCGGGTATCTTAGTAGTTAGGTGGTGAAGGAGGTTCTTCCTTTTACTGTTCGATGGTATGTAAGCCAGGTTTTTCACTATTCTCACCCATCCTTTCCCCAGAGATAGCCAGGTGGTGGAGAAGTAATGAACTACTACATTGTCCTCCCCTTCCATCTGTATCCTTTATCCTGAATGTCTATGGGCGAGAGAGTAGCCATAGCATCCAGTGGTCCTTCTGCTCGTTTGCGCTTTTCGTTATCCATGAAAAAAATATCTCGGAAATGGGCAGGAAATAAAAATAACTTTTAGCTTTTACTTTGTTTTGGATGCGTAAAGAAATAAAAAATAAAAAAAGTCGTCTCATATTTACATTAATGATAATTCTAGAACAGGAAGATTACGAATAATCGATTAAAAGAGATAATGCAGTGCATTGAACGTATTATGTACGATACTATTGTTACTGTACAGACTAATGCGGAAATTGTAACGCTATACTTAGTTATAATAATAATATAATTATTATTTTACTATAATCGTAAAAATATGGTAAGTAGTCGGAGAAAATCTAGTGTGTCGAGACAGTTGTGTCTTAGTGCTTTCGTTATCCACTTTTTCCACGGATATCAGGCATTGTTGAATGTCGAAATCCACGCCCGGATTTTTAGCTCAACTAATAAGTAATAAGTAGAAATAGCCAAGTAATTTTAATAATACCATAGATTATTCAAGTGAGAATTTTAGTCCCATTCAAATTGTTTAGAAAGACTGTCATTTTATTCATGGCAAAAAATATGTATATTTGTAACTAATTTGACAAAGACAATGGTGAATAAAGAAGAAAAACAGAGGAAGAGAGTGTTTTATCCTAAGGTTCTTTATTATTGCAAAATTGTCTGCATTCTCTCGGAAGTCTATACATAAAAATAAATAAAGAGATTAGCAAAAACTGAAAACTGACTTTAAAGAAAATGCACTTACGGAAGTACAATTATTACGAACAACAAAGCTATTCATCAGATTATAACTAAATTTAAATAGAAGTTGAACACGAAAAATAAAAACACTTGTTAAGGTGGTAGGAGGTTTCGTCATGCGACTTTGGCTCGCGACCACTATCTTAATGTCAAAGACGAACCGCCAAATATCTGTGATGTGTTCCGGTTCGATGGCATGTAAGCAGATTTTCCCCTTTCCCACCATCCTTTCCCCAAAATGTGAATTGGTTTCTGATAGTGGACTACTACATTGTCACACTTCCATCAGTATCCTCTAGGTTGGCAACGCATCACCGCTCTGGTGTTGTAGTATGTCCTATGAACGAAAGGTAACCACTTACCATCAGGTGCGATTCCTTCTGCTCGTTTGCCGTCCGTTATCAATAAAAAAAAAAAGAAAAAAAACTATCATATAAAAAAAGAATCATCAAAATTTACTCACTCAGTAAAACGTTATACGGCAACATATATTTATAAAATATGATCAAATTGATAGCCTCCTTCACTTTTAAAGTTGGTTAAACTAAATGTCCCTAGTAAGCGATGTGTGTACGTATTTGTTTACGCGTGAGCTAGTATCGGGCGAGCGATCAAATATCTTGTGTCAATACACTCTTTGCTATTTCTAGTACTTAGAGGACGATTCTATTTGATTGAAATGCACTGCTTTGATATTATAAACATGAAATTGAATGTATGTATGTTTGTTTGTTAGTCCATAAGGTAAAAACAGCTTAATTAATTTCTATAAAATTTGGCTTTTAAATTACTTTAAGAATTTAAACAACACTATCAGAGCTAAGATATTGAACGTTAAGACAATCTATTCTCTGTTTGCCGGAATTTAACACCGCCTTTGGTCTTATCTGACCTAGGAACTGAATTAACAACTAAAGCGTTTAAAGTTCTCCTGCGCCACGACGACCAAATAAATAACATATATAAGAAAATTTAGTTTCTGTTTTGCACTTTTTTTCCCTTTAGCAGAGTGTAATGAAAGAGAAACTGGTGTCAACACGATATTCTTTACTTTTCGCTTAAATTATGGACATAACATATTGAGTGGCAGAACTCCATGCGCATTCTATGTTACTAGAGCGAAGAAATAAAAATAATTTAATATGATCACACCATGTAGGAAGCGGATTCACAACCGGTAGGCTTTATGTTTAGTCGATGCCCTTCTGCGTTATAATGAAATCAAAACTAACAACACATAAAAAAAACAACAGGTTGCACTCCGGGAGTGCTACCAGAAGTGATAATTTTATCAAGGCAGAGCAGATTCAAACGCAAAGAAAAGTCAAAAGAGATCAACAACTCATGAAGAAGATTTATGAATTATTGAACTGAAACGATTACGTAAAAATCCTTTGCAAAGCATCACCAAACCACTTCTTGATTTTATTGCTAAGTACAGATTACCTATTTTTTTCATTAAATTGTCAAACTTTACGTGCGCTCCCTCCGTCTTACGAATTTTCGATCAGGTTAACGTGACGCGAAGTTAACATTTTTTACCCATTACAAAAAGTGCACGCCGCTAAAGATGTTTCCACTTCATAAATCACCTTTTTCATTTACCTTTTGTTTTTCTTATCATTTCAGAATCTTCAAATTCAAGATTTAAGAGAGCAATCGTTAGATTTGCACAGGGATATAGCGTCGTCGTTGCGGGCGTTAAACGTTGCTGACGAGGACGTGGAGGACTACATGCTGACGGACGGCGTGCCTCTGTTCCCTGAGAAGATAGGAGACCCGGGATACTTGGGAGATAATAGTATATTAGGTATAATATTTTATGATATTAATATATGAAGGAAATCCTTGGTACTCTTTGTATGAAAACTATGCGAACAGAGTGTGAAAGTTGGTATATATATAGTACATGGAGAAGAAGTGAACAAAACCAATATTTTTGTTGTTTTATCAGAAATATTTTAAATTAATTAAATAAATATTACTCATATATAATATAAATCATATATCCTTGGCATATACCTTGGTATAAAGTGACATGTTGACAAGTTACTAAGGTAACGTTACACATGTTTTTACCCGTCAATGGGGGTAAAAAAAAATGAATTACTGAAATGTATTTAGCGCATAACCTAAAGCGAATGCACCAAATTGGATAATATTTTTTTTGTGGTTTTTATATTTATTATCTGGACATTGTTTGTATATAAAAAATACAACATACAACATCCTTTCATCCAACAAAGTAATAATAAAAATAATATAAATTTTCATAATATTCTGTGTCATTTACAGGTGCTCCAATAGACTTCAATAGATTTAAAGCTGATAATTTCGACGACATCGTGCCTTTTGATTTCATTAGTAAATCTATATATTCCATTAATCATTCCAATCCGAAGAGAAGATTAGAAACGCCTTTGAAGGAGGCATTGGATGACGTTATAAGAGAGGTTAGCGAATTTTCTCATGTTTTGGACATGTATGATAACTTTTTTTTACTAGCTTAACAGTATTTCCCTTTATTTTGTATACGATCAGTACAGTATTTTAAAGTAGCTTCACGATATTGACTTTATAGCGGGGAAGTTATTTGTTTTCCACCCGAAATCGAAACATTGTATATTGAGTGGCGGTACTCAACGCTTTCAACACCAAAGTGGAGATTTCTCCACTTTAAAATAATCTAATTATAATCATTACATCGAGTGGGAATCGAATTCACTTCCAATCTCGTTTACAGTCAAACGTGCGTGCGTTGCTTATACATGATCATATAAATTAAAATAACGTTGATAAATAGATAACGTTGATAAATAAAAAAACGTTGATAAATAGATAACGTTGATAAATCTGCAAATCAATTAGCGCTTAAGTTAAAGGATTGGATAGGAGTTTAGTAACGGATTTTATGAAGACCAACAAAAATAGAGGAATGTATAAAAAATAGCTTTATAGTTGAAATGAAAACGAAATATGGTATTGGATATCGCTATGTCTTAACACTAGGTTCTATCTGTCTATTATGCCATGGGAGAAGCGTGAACCTAAATATAAACATTACGTAAGAATTTGGATTTAATTCAAGTTTAGGTTTGACCTCTTTTAACATTTTAACGATCGAAGTCCTCGAACAAAATAAACTTAGTAAAAGAAAAAGACAGGTTGTGGATTCGATTCCCACTCCAGGTAATAGAATTTTTCGTTTCCTGGGCTTGGTAACAAGGCAAAGCGCGGCGTTGAGTTCCGCCACTCAGCACGCAATGTCTCAATTCGGCGGAAAGTAGGGAACGGAGTGTCTTAACACTAGGTTCCCTCTGCCTACCCTGCTATATGCGGGATACAGCGTGAGGTTATGTATGTATGTTCATAAATACTACTTACTTATACCTTATTATAATGTAACTTTCCAGGTGATGGAAATAATAAACGCTCCGTCCCGACAACGTGGTAGGGTGATAGACTTCAACGAGTTGCTGTATGGCTACATCCGGCTGCAACCGCTGCACGGCGTCGACCTCGTGCTCGACCTCTTACTGAAATACCGCCGCTACAGAGGTAGAAAGATGACAGCCGCTGTTAGAAGACATGCTTACTTACAGCAGTCCTTTACTGGTAATTATATGCATATTCTTTTACCGCGTTTATTACCCTAAGCATCTTGGGTAGAGTAGGCCCTTAGGCCTTGTCTTTAAAGCAAGCCTTATAAATCTAGATAATTTCTGTTGCTGATTATATAGTGATATGGGTAAATTTAAACAATCATAATGGTCATAGACATAAGGTTTAATGGAAAGTGATAAGACCTATAAGTAATATCGGAAATAAATATCATACCCGTAAGCGTACATAAATTTTCAAACAAACCAAATATTCGATATCTCAAAATATTGGTAGTGGTTTTGTTCTCGTGAATCTGGATCCCATTAGAATATTAGGATAAATTATATCCTCAGTGGCAAAATGTTATAGCCTTCTACATATTTTTTAAATTGATTGAATAGTTTATGCACTATCATATTTAAATATCCTAATCAAAAAACTTAATAACATGTTTCTTTCATCTATATTATAAATATTTGATTATCATTTTAGCGATGATTAATTATAACATACAGATTTCAGTCACATTTCATTGCGCTTCAAAGGTCCAATTCAATAGGTCCTGACCAGGACCTGGTTATCTCAAAAATATGTGAGAATACAAATAGTAAACCATTATGATCTCATTATAGTCACATGCTGATTAGAATTCAAAAATAATATTTCTTTGCTTTCGATTCAGGTTTAGAAATTCGAGAGCTCCCAATGGGAGAACCACCACCGACAGATGAACCGGAAATTTTAGAACAGCTTGACCCTAATGGAAGAAACTACAATGATTATGAAGACTTCGATGATCCAAACCAGCAAAGTCCAAACAGTTTCTTAGACAAATTAAACGTTAGAGAAGCACTTGAGAATGGCATCCATAAGATACAAGATAATCTACCAAAAGTACTGAAGTGGGGTGATGACGAATACGAATATCCCATTTACGACAGAAGAATACACTTCATCCTGCCGTTGTTGGGCAGATTCGAAATATTTAATCGTTTCATGAAGAACTATGAAGATGTTGTCCTGAAAAGCGATGAAACTGTTACTTTAATTGTAGTTCTTTTCATGGACGGTAAGAACCCTTTGGATTACAAAAATTCCGAGACATTGGTTAATTTCTACAGGAATAAATATGGTAAAGATATGAAAATTGTATACATGGGTTCCACAACGTTCTCAAGAGGTGCCGCTTTAACTGAAGGATTGACAAAATGTGCCAGTGACGATTTAGTGTTTTTTATAGACGTGGACATGATGTTCAACCACATAACGCTTAGGCGAATTAGAATAGATACTATAAAATATCACCAAGTTTATTTTCCAATAGTGTACAGTGAATTTAATCCGGAAGTGGTGTATGGGGACGATTATAATAAGTTCAAAGACGAAATTCTTGTGATGGACAGTAATCTGGGCAAGTTTGCCGACAGTGCAAATAGTAATGTGACCGACAAAGATTTGGTAAATTTGAAGTACAGTAAAGAGATTAATGACGATAACGGTTATTTCAGACAGTTCGGTTTTGGTATTCTTAGTATCTACAAATGTGATTTCGAGAGAGTGGGTGGTTTCGATTTAGGTATTAAAGGATGGGGGTTGGAGGACGTGCAACTGTTCGAGACGTTAATAAAGTCCAACTTAACTGTGATCAGGATAACTGATGAGACATTAGTACATAAGTTCCATTCAGTAGAGTGTGATAAGAATTTGGAAAAGAGTCAGTTCTTAATGTGCTTGGGCTCGAAGTCTTCGACGTACGGGAGTGAGAAGCACATGACGTACTATATGCTGAACCACCCGGAGCTGCTGTGGCCGCAAGACAAAGGTGCTAGCTAGTACAGGGTTCAATTTAGTATTTAACAAATTTATGACACTTGTTTTGTATGAACTATTAGGATTGTAAATAAAATATCTTATTAAATATTGGTTCCTTTTTACTGTTTAGTTGTTGGAAAATTGTGATGATGTTTAAACGATTTTCTGTACGTCAAACATCGTTAACGAGATTGTAAAAATGTGCTTTTAGCAAAATAATATGTTATTATGAAAATAAAATAAGTCACTTTTTTCGAAACTTTTATTTAACCGACTGTTAGTTAGACAAGGGTCAAGCTTTGTAAACTAAATTTCACCTATATCCTGTATGTGTTTGAAAAATTCCAAATGTGGAATATTCCTTTAGTTCTGATGACAATGCGCTTATATACAATAAATATTGCTGATTAGCTAAAATGGCCACCGTAACAAAATAGCGTATTTTAAATTTTTGCACAATATGTGCCCGTCTAATATGGAAATGAAAGGGGTTACTTGTTGAATACATACTAGAAAAAAAATACTAATATTATATCTTCGTTATTACGTTCTCGTTATCGATGTGTTGACGTGATGCTTTTTGAAATTTTATACACCAACAAGTGTTCTTTAAATATATTAGTTATTGGCATTTTAAATGTGAAATTATTCTTAGAAAATTCTAGTGATTTACAAAAATGCTGTGTTTTTATTTGACTTTAAGATTTATTCTGAACATAAAAATAAGCTAAATGTTGAGATTGTAATTAGTAAAATATAGTTTAGATGACAAATTTTAGCCTTCTTAGTATATATTTTATTTTAAGTTACAATTTTTTGTATTTAAAATTCCATTGTTTTAAGTTTAATTAAAGTGGCCTTGGAATACATGTATGGAAGGGTAACTTATGGGGCTCAATACGTATTATAAAAGTAAATGTTCCTAGAAAATATTTTTAGAGCAATTTTAGTGCTGATTTGATACAAAATATGATTCAATATCGGATTAAGCAAAAATATTTTTTGTACAAAAATCGATTCATATATGTTTTAATAAAAATTTTATAGACTGACATTTAAAATTGTGAACAAAAACCTAAATTCATAAGTAAAGTAGTTAAAAATAAAAATAAAAGAGAGACATGAAATAAAAATATTAGCACATTTATATATAAAAATTATTTTTGATATAACAGAAATCAAACGTGTAACGCCATACAACTAATGTTTTTAATTTTTTTTAACTCTCACGCCATCCCGCATATAGCAGGGTAGGGGCAGAGGGAATTGAGAGAACCTAGTGTTAAGACACTTCACTCTCTTGCAATGTAATTTCGGTTCCCCACTTTCCGCCGAATTGGAGTGGCCACAACCAATGTCTCGAAATGAAACGAAGTAAGTCTTAACACTAGGTTTCTTCGGCTACTCTAATAAAACAGCCAGCCATGATAAATTCCTAAATAATACTAAAAAGTCAAACATGACTCTTAAATCTAATACTCTACTCGATACTGTCAAAAATGTTAACGAATATGTTGTGACGATGAAATTATTTAAAATCTACTTATATATCGAGGATAAAACCTAAAAAAAACCTGCAAGAATAGCTAAATTTTAACTAAAAGATGAAAGCTAACTTCAATTAAAATGCATTAAATAGTAAAAATATTACAAATAACTCCAAAAGTATCTAATTAAATGAATCTAATTAAAACGGGACCACATTAGTAAAAAGAAAGCTAAAAATTGGTTCAACCAGCAAAGTTATGTGGTAACACAAAATAACAATCGAATTGATATCATGCTTTTTGAAGTCCATTAATAATTGTTAATCTAATTAGATAATAATAATACTTTATTGCATATAAAAATACAAATATTAATTTTAAAAAAACATTGTACAGGTTAACACGTTATGTGCAATGGCGGCCTTATCACTAAGAGTGATCTCTTACAGGCAACCATTAAAATACAGAATTGATTTTCAGGACTGTTGTTAGATTATTCTATAATAAACAGAAAAATATGCAAATGCTCTCTTTGACTGTTTATTACTTTGAACTAAAATATGAAAAAAAAAAAAAAATAATTAGGATTAAATTAACAAGAAAATGTGCCTAAAAATATTGTCCAAAAAGGTTAGTTAAAATATCTGTACCAGGCGTTAGTAAGTTGATAACTCGAAAATGTCTTTTCGAGACACGCATAGTAATTTTTTTTTAAAGTTATTTAAATATTTAAAAAAATGAGCTTCATACTTTACTGGGTAGTAAGAATCAAATGTTAAGACACTCCACCGCTTACCGTTCGAATTTAAAAAATTGCATGTTAAATTGACTGTCGTGGCGCAGAGGCACAAGCGTGCAACTGTAAACGCGACAGGTTGTGGGTTCGATCCCCACTCTAGGAAATGTAATTTTTCATTTCCTGAGTTTGGTAACAAAGCGCGGCGTTGAGTTTCATGTCTCAATTCGGCGGAAGGTGGGGAATGGAGTGTCTTAACACAAGGTTCCCTCTGCCTATCCTGCTATATGCGATACAGCGTAAAATTATGCATGTTAAGTGGCGGAACTCAACGCTGCGCTTTTCAAATACTCGTTTGTCTGAAATTATTTGGTTTATTGATTTTTTTTACATCAATGTGCTTGTTAATATTTAATAATTATACTCGACTTATCAACCTATTAACGTCTGGTACAGACATTAGTATATAAATTTAAAAGAAGGTATTTTTAACATTACATTGAGTTTATATTTGAAATTGAATTTATAAAAACATAAGTTATTGTCATAATAAGTATTAAATCCTTACTTGCGTGGATATGAACTTGTTACTTAAAGACCTTCCGATAAAAATAAGCCGGAAGAACAATTATTTCCATTTTTCCGCTAAGATAAGACATAACGCGGCGTTGAGTTCCGCCGGGAGTGTATTACGGAGAATATTGACACTAGATTCAGTTATTATATTGAATAGAGCCATAATACTTTTGTTTCGTTAATTAAATCAGTGGTGATCAATCCATGGCCCGCTTATGCATTTTATGCGACCTGCTAAGTGTTCATTTATATGACAGATACAGACCTCCCGCTAATATGTTATATTAAATTCTACCATTCTTTTTCAATTTCATGTTTTTATAATCTAATGTTAATAATATGATAATTATTAGAAAGTGCTAACCAAAAAAGTCAAAATTTGAACTTCAGTCCGCCAAAAAGATTTAAAATTTGGTTCGGTGTTTGAAAATGGTATCTTATTTGCTGATTATCGGTCTAGAATTTAGTGACGTATCACTCAGTAAGGTAAAGTAGTGACCAATCACTCAGTTTATTGACCAGATGACTGAAATTCAATTTTAGTAAACAAGGCATATCCACGAAAGCCCTCGCTGTAAATATATTTGTGCTCACTAAGTGCCAATATTTTAGTGCTAAGTAGATAATTTTTATGAAAAAAAATTGTGTTGATATTATTGTTTTTTTTTTTTTATATAAAATAAAGGAATTGTGATGTGAATGACGATGAGTGGATTTATATGGAATTAAATTTATTTTTTCCCATATGTTTTGTTTTACTTTTGATTAATTATTTATTTAATATTATGAGTTACTTCTACTACATTAAATAATTAAGATTTTAACAAAAAAAGAAAACCCGACTACAAAGAAAATAGACACTACCATAATAGGAACATAGGCACACTCAGCACCCAATGCCTCAATTCGGCGGGAAGTGGGGAACGGAGTGTCTTAACACTAGGTTCTCAGGTTCCCCCTGCCTGACCTGCTATATTCAGGATAAAGCGTTAAGCTAAAAAAAATATTTCATTAAACAAGGTTCAAAGTTAAAAATACAGTCGAATTATAACTTCTTCCTTTTTTTAAATCGGTTAATCAAAGCATACAAGCAAGCAAAACACGCTATATCCCTCATATCGGGGTAGTCAGTTCGTTCGTTGCTTTCCATCTGAATTTGAGATATTGAGTGTTAAATGGCGGTACTCAACGCCGCACTTTGTTTTACTTATAAATTAAATTTGTATAAATTAAAACAAAATAAAAGATTTAATCATATACATACATACATAGATAGCTTCACGCTGTATCCCGCATATAGCAGGGTAGACAGAGGAACCTAGTGTTAAGCATTACCCTGTTCCCCACTTTCCGCCGAATTGAGGCATTGCAAAAGCATACTGAACTCAACGCCGCGCTTTGCCTTGTTACCCAACCCAGAAAATGAAGAATTCCATTTCCTAAAGTGGGAAACCGAACCTACAACCTGTCGCGTTTACATTTAGTCATATAAAAAGATTAAAATAGTTTAACTTGCTTAAACGCAAACAGTTGCTCTAGATTCACGAGTATAAATTGGCACGACACTAAGATATCTCGCCAAAAATTAACGTACTTCACAGCCATTGTCCGGACTATTTTGTAAGACGTGATGAATGCTATGTATGTTATCGAAATATTGTCATCAGAGCGACTCGTTGCGTTTTCTTTACTTTTACCCGACTATCAGAGGAGGGTTATGTTTCTGCGCGTATCATGTAGTTTGTAATATTCTTATTACCCCATATCTTCCAAACCCTGACAGATTTATATAATTAGGGTGACGTTAGATAGGCATTGATACTCCAAGTGTTTTTGTAGATATGTGATGTCACTTTTAATTAAATATGGCGCCCTCTAGAGTGCAATTACGTTCATGGATGAAAAACAAAATCGTTATGGGTACCGTGTGGGGTACCAAATGAAAAGGACTTAATTAGCACATTTCATCTTTTATTTTTATTTGTAAGTCCTAAATTTGAAGAATTGGTTCAGCTGGGTTTTTTGTTCTTAAAATTATTTATAAGTACACGCAACGTTCTTGAAAGATGAGAATCGGAGGGTCTCGACACTGGCACTCTGATTATCTTCTGCGAGGGATAATGATTCGTTGTCTTCTATAAGTTTTCTTAACCCGCGATATTTTGAATTCTAACGAAAAGAGAAGATCGGAGTGTCTTGGACACTTTCTCTGACTATCTTCTAAGAGTGATAAAGGGAATTGCTTTTTTTTAATAAATATATATAATTGCGCCATGAAATGAATGGAAAGCAAAATAAAACGTGGCTGTGAATTCGATTGTCACTCATGGGAATTATATTTAAACTGTCTTAATATCCCCGTTCTGGTACCACAAAAGCGCGGCGTTGAGTTCCGCCACCTTAACATACAATGTCTTATGTCACTAACGTAAAACCTGAATATCTAGTTTTAATAGCTGCTAATTCCGCAAGACAGAAACAAAATGTTGAAAAAAAAAATTCAAGCACAGACAAAGAAAACTAATTTAATACATTTCGTTAGGTGGTAGGAGGTTCGTCCTCCGACTGGCTCGCGACCACTATCATGTCAAAAGACGAACCGCCAAATATCTAATGATGTGTTCTGTCTGATGGCATGTAAGCCGATTTTCCCTTTCCCACCCATCCTTTCCCCAAAATGTGGTGGTTCTGATAGTGACTACTGGCATTGTCCCCCTTCCATCAGTATCCTCTAGGTTATAACGCATCTACAACATCTCTGGTGTTGTAGATGTCTATGGGCGAAGGTAACCACTTACCATCGGGGTGGTCCTTCTGCTCGTTTGCCGTCCGTTATCAATAAAAAAAAAAAATATTACTACAAAATTGTCGCAGATATAAAAAATATGAAAATGATTATTCTTAATCAAAGTGTTATTATGTGGCAGAGAATACAAGCCCGGTGGAGTGCGGACTGCGATGCGAGCGATTAGCGGCGGGATTGCGTTTCATAATGATCAAATGATGTACGGCTATCTGGGTCGCTGTGTGGCCTGTAAGTGCGCGGTTGTAATCGTACTGTTTAGTTTTTTTACTTCACGCTGTATCCCGCATATACAGAGGAAACCTGAGAACCTAGTGTTAAGACACTCCGTTCCCTTTCAACATATCCGTTCCCCATTTTCCGTCAGGTTGAGGCATTTAGTTTTATTGTTAATCTATATATATATAAATATATATATATATATATATATATATATATATTTATAAATATAAAACGTTTGCGATTACTTAGTGACTGACAGACATCGTACAGGCCAAACTACTGGCCATAGAAAGTTAGTATTTCCACACTTCTAGAGTCCTCTAGAGTCCATGTAATAGAGCACTAAGTAAGGATTTTTCAAAATTCCAAAAAAAATTGAAGTAGGAAGACAGAATATTAGGTTTTATTTTACATAGTTATATATTTTTTTTTTTATAGGTATATGAATACGTCTGCGGAGTGCGGGATCATGATGCGAGCGATTAGGCCGCGATTGCGTTTCATAATGATTAAATGATGTACGGTTATGTGGGTCTCTGTATGGCCTGTAAGCGCGAAGTAGTAATCTTTAACCAACTTCAAAAAAAGGAGAAGGAAAACTTTTTACTGGATGAAACCGTTTTGATGATTCTTGTTTTATATAATATATAGTGCCATTTAGATTTAGTTAAGCTCTGATGAGTTATTTTTTGAACTATTCGTAATAATAATGTTACTCATTAGTACATTTTATTTGAAGACGGTTTTTTTTTTTTAATATAAAGAAAACGCTTGCGTTACTCAGTGACTGACAGACGAAGTACAGGTGAAACTGATGCCCCTAAAACGAAAAAAAAAAAAGAAGAATCTATTGAAATACCTTACAACGGGGAAAAACATTGTATTCTAGGTTTTAGTCGAGGTAAACGAGGTCACGGATATAACTAGTAATAAATATTTGTACTATATCTAATATAAATATTTATTACTAATAACAAAAAAATAATTGTGTTCTCATTTTCCTGAATCTAAAAAAATCGTAAAAACCGTTTAGTAATTTTGACATAGGATTGTGTACATAGAAAGGTTTTATTGTATATTTTAATATAATAAATTCCCATACCCGCAGTTTTCATGGCCACAACGTAATCTCGAGCGTGTATGGTCGGTTCAATAATCTAAAAAAGTACATTAGCCACATCACTAGGGTTATAGTTGAGACTTGAGGGAATCGCTTTATTTGAGTGATTTACTCATATTCAGATCGAAATGGCCTAACTAAAAATTATGTTAAAGTTAATCTTCCCGACTTTAAAGAGCATCTAATATGTAATGTCTCGATACCTAGTTCGAGATATTATTGGAGTGGCAGAGAGAGCGGAGAACGGAGTGTCTTGACACTAATTTTTTTATGCCTAACCTGTTCTGTTGTTGAAAAGGCGTAAAGCTGTCGGACAACGTCTGACTGTAAATATGATTGGTTAAAATAAAAGAATATTCACATAATTGTATTAAAAAAAAGACCTTAAAATATTTTCTCTTAACAAGTACATACATTTGAGCTGTTGATTTTGAAAGTGAGATAAGTCCATTTTTTTAAATTTATTAAAGCTGAATTTTATTACAAATTAACATAATTTTTTAATAAAAAAACAATAACATAAAATGGAGTTGTCTCACTTTCAAAATCAACGGCTCATTTCATGCTGTAAACATATTGTATTGTCATCGGATTTAGACAAGTACCGTCACCGTTTTCACGACAAGAAGGGAGTCAATAGCGCGGTAAGATTTTCTTACATCGATTGATGCAGGTGACGTTAATAAAATAATTATAAACGAAAAACAATTTTAACTGGGTTAATTGCGTATATTTTGGTGTTCTAAAAAACAGTGTACTTATCCCAAAGTTCTGTTACCACGGACTACAGTAAAGAGTTCGTAAACTGTCAACGGAGGTTTTATAAAATATATTAAATATCAAACATAGGATATATAAATTTACGCAAGGACATTCCGGTTCCAGGCGGAACGCGGAGAACGGAGAGTGAACATTATGTCTATCCTGCTACGTGGAATAAAGCGTGAAGTAAAAAGCTGTGGCGCAGAGACATACGCGGACTGTAAACGCGACAGGTTGTGGGTTCGATTCCCCACTCCAGGAAATGTTAGCATTTACTCTTCTGATTTAGTAACAAGGCAAAAGGTGAAGGTGTTGGGTTCCGCCACTCAGCACGGCAATGCCTCAATTGGCGGAAAGTTGGGAACAGAATTGTTATAAGAGAACGGAGTGTCTTAACACTAGGTTCTCAGGTTCTCTCTACCTACCCTGCTATATGTGATACAGCGTGAAGTTAAAAAAAGTAAAAATGTGGATTCAATTTAAAACAATTTTTAAATATATGTAAGGAAATACCATTGAATTCCTTCTTAGCAGTTCGAATTTAGGCGTGCTTTTACTATTGTTGATGCTGATTAGATAGATGGCGTGAGTGGTTAGGAAAATAAGATTTAATTGTAAAGACAAATGGCGTCAGATTTACAGGATAAAAATAAAAGTGAAATGAAGATTATGTTAAGTAATGAAGAGATCGACAAAGCAAACTTTTTAAAATGTCGTTCTTGTTTTACAGGTAATTGTAGTTGTGTATTTGTATTTTATTAATGTAAAAATGTAAAAGTTATAAAAATAAATAAAACTTTGTTTCACAGAGCAACACATACTTTAATTTGTCGAGAGTTCTCACAGAATGACTAAATTGACTTATATATATAAAAATAACATAAAAAATATTAACAAAACATGTTAAAAAATAATAAATTACCTACAATTAGTTACAAGTATCTTTCATTTCCTAAACGCTTGTTACGACACGATCTGAACACAAGATCATCATTAATTTTAATTAAAATTTATATGTGAATAGTTTTCTATTGTTGTCGTTAAATCTCATGTCACTCTTATGAGAGTGAAATTTTTATAAATCATCATGGAAGATATAAGCTTAGAGATAGTATCTTTGCTAGTATAAAAATTCTTCTGGTATTTACATTGCTTTCGTTCGCTTTTTCCCGTATGGCATTATAATCAAAGAATAAAATCTAAATCTAAATATTACATTTACAGTTGACGCCTGTCGTGGCGCAGAGGCACAAGCATGCGACTGTAAACGCGACAGGTTGTGGGTTCGATTCCCACGCCAGGAAATGTAAAATTTTGTATTTTCATTTCTTGTGTTTGGTAACAAAGCAAAGCGCGGCATTGAGTTTCGCCACTCAACACGCAATGCCTTAATTCGGCGGAAAGTGTGGAACGGAATTGTTGAAAGAGAATGGAGTGTCTTAACACTAGGTTCCCTCTGCCTACCCTGCTATATGCGGGATACAGCGTGAAGCTATGTATGTATGTGTGTATAATACTACTTTTATGTGCATTTTTTATGCTTTTTTTGGATGTAATCTTAAATATATTATGGATTTTTCATAATTTTTATAGTTATTCAATATTACATTTTATTTTTTGATACTTGCAACCTCTATCAATATCAGCATAACCCACTTAACAATACCTCATCATTTAAGATAAAATCTATATTTGGTTAAACTAGATTATCAAAAACGGAACACACTCTCACCGATGTGTTTCGATTCACAATGAACGAGTATGCGCTACTTAGATATTCGGCGTTAAGCCAGAATCTTTAAAGAAAGCTGATTCGAGATAAAAAACAAGTGGCCTTTATACCACGCTTCGTTCTTTAAGTGACACTTGAAACACTTGCGATTGCTTTCTAGATAAATATATATTTATTTATATGAAAAAGAAAGAAATCTGCTTCATACTTTTTTTGTATAGCAAGATAGATAGAGAATTTAGTGTCGGGACCTTCCGTTCTCTGATTTCCGTCTAAATTTGACACATTACGTACTGAGTGGCGGAACTCAACGCCGTATTTTTCTTACAAGAGACTTTTTGCAATTATTTAAATTACAACGTTGGACGTTTTAAGTTGAAAATTAAAATGTACCTAATTGTTTTACAGCGTTAATTTGTATGCAGTAGAAATAGGCGGATGAGGTATAACAGCGAAACCTCTCTATAATGTACTAAAAAAAAATTTCAGCTTGTATAGAACTATTATCACTTCGTTTTAAGCACGTATTTCAAAGGCGGCAATCTTTTCAAATTTGGTTCAGTGAGAAGCGCGGCCAGTGTAGGCATTAGTAGTAGGCAAGCGTTTTGGGGTATTTTAAAGTGCCCTCTAGATCAGTGATTCTCAACCACTGTGCCGCGGCACATTTGTATTCCGCCAAATTTTGCAAATATATGATAATTTTAATATTATTAAATTATATAGTGTGTTGTAGTAAGTAAATAAATTTTACCTTTTTCGTTGTATGCCGCCTAATTTTGAAATCGTTAAATATGTGCAGCAACAAAAAAAAAAGGTTGAGAATCACTGCTCTAGATGTTTAAACTACACTTGGGTTGCAAATGCTAGTCACTACTCCGAACTTATCTTCCTCCACCGGGATGGGCACGCGCAGTGAATCTATGAATTTCTAAGGTTTATCTTTTGCCCTTTGATAGGGAAGTAAAAGTAATAATGAAAAGATTGTTTTCGTTTTTTCTTCTAATGGTTATTATAGTATTGCCATTCAGTGCATATTACTAAGTATATATTGTTAATCATAATAATATATGATTTTTAAGGTACAGCGTCTCATTGTAAACCTGGTTGGTTGTGGATTCAGTCACCGCTCGGGGTGATAATTATATTTATGCACACTCTTGACCCTGTCGTGCCTGTCGTGGCGCAGAGGCACAAGCGTGCGACTGTAAATGCGACAGGCTGTGGGTTCGATTCCCATTCCAGGAAATACAATTTTTCATTTCCTGAGTTTGGTAACTAGGCAAAGCGCGGCATTGAGTTCCGCCACTCAGCATGCAATGCCTCAATTCGGCGGAAAGTGAGAAACGGAATGTCTCAACACTAGGTTCCCTCTATCTACCCTGCTATATGCGTGATACAGCGTGAAGTTATGTATGTATGTCTTGAAAGACTAAGGTAAGTTCGATACGCAACACGCTAGGTCCCGAATTCGGAAAGAACGGAGAACGGAGTGTCTTGACATTAGGTTTCTTTGCCTACACTGAATTGGCCACTTATATATACTAGTATCTTTAGCAATGTACTTTATATAAACATGGATGTCAAATCATGGTGGTGTGTGTAACATTTATTTTATTAATTTGATATATTTTTATGCAATATTTTTAGAAAATACAATCATTGAGCACTCCTTCGCTATATAAACTATAAGTGTGCCGAGTTTCATGCTCCTTCGTCCGCGTAATTTTCTTAAAAAGGGATCCAAAGTCTTTCTTTCGCGTATTTATAAATTAATATTTAATGTGACGCCTGTCGTGGCGCAGAGGCACAAGCGTGCGACTGAAAACGAGACAGTTTGTGGGTTCGATTCCCACTCCAGGAAATGTAAAATTTAGTATTTTCATTTCTTGGGTTTGGTAACAAGGCAAAGCGCGGCGTTGAGTTCCGCCACTCAACACGCAATACCTCAATTTAGCGGAAAGTGGGGAACGGAAATGTTGAAAGAGAATGGAGTGTCTTAACACTAGATTCTCTGGTTCCCTCTGCCTACCCTGCTATATGCGGGATACAGCGTGAAAAAAAATCCAAAAAAAATCATTAAAAAATTCGAAAGTTCGAATTAGTCATAAACATCATGTTACTATAATAACTGATACGTTAATTAAATGCGCATATTTATTAATTGTTACTTTATATACGTGTTCCTACTTTCATTTATTTGCATTTTTATGTTACACTAATGGTTCTACTCTATTCTAATATTAATATGGCACCCGTTATGCGGCTTTAATTCATTTTTATTACCATTTATACGTGTAAAATAATAATTTAGCTATCTATATACATATATTATAATCATATCTTAAATACCTAACGCCTGTCGTGGTCAACGGTTGTGGGTTCGATTTCTACTCCAGGAAATGGAATTTTGCATATCTTGGGTTTGGTTATAAGTCAAAGCGCAGCGTTGGGCTCCGCCACTCAGCACGCAATCCCTCAATTCGGCGCAAAGTGGGGAATAGAGTGTCTTAACACTAGGTTCCCTCTGCCTACCCTGCTATATGCGGGATATAGCGTGAAGCTATATATGTATGTATGTATGTATATCTTAAATAGAAGAAGAAGAGGCCTGTTGTGGCGCAGGCATAAACGTGCGACTGTAAACGCATCAATTTGTGGGTTCGATTCCCAATCCAGGGAACGAATATAAAATAATATTTAGTACTTCCATTTCCTCACTCTGGTAACGAGGCGTTGAGTTCCTCCACTCAGCACTCAATGCCTAAATTCGGTGGAAAGTGGGGAAAAGAAATGTTAAAAGAGAACGGAGTGTCTTAGACACTAGGTTCTCTGGTTCCCCTTTGCCTATCCTGCTATATGCGGGATACAGCGTGAAGTTAAAAAAAATATCTTACTTATATGAATAAATGGTTAGTTTATATTTCTATTTGTAACAAGAGATCACTTTATTTTATTGTCACGCTTTTACCGCGTAGAAGGATAGTTACATATGTTAGGGGTAGAGTTAATACACATCATTCTCCACTTTCTGCCT
>JAKGSA010000518.1:337232-356349 GCA_033558755.1 Philaethria dido
TATGGCGTGTTGAGTGACGAAAGTTATGGCCGCACTTTGTCTTGCCATAAATGATTATATTTTTAAATATAATCATTTCTTCCAACGGGAATCGAACCCACAACTATTAGCGTTTACAGACGTTATCCCACTGTGTCGTAATAGCTTTTAATACAGATTTTTTAGATTTCTAATTAAATTCATTTGACTCATTGTAATTTTTTTCTAAGCATGCATATTAATTGGTAAAAACAGTAATAAAAAAATATGGTACGGTGTCAAAATGTATTTATTATTTTTTGTAAAAAAAAAACAAAAACTTATAACATAAATTAAGCTAACTTATCGATAAACTTTTTACAGAACGAGAGTCGTTCCCAGCTGTGAGCCACTTCGCGCAATTCTGAGTGACTGACAAAACTGTCAAAGCTTGTTAGCTAACAAGCAAGTGTCAGTTATGTTAGCCTCCAGTTGTTTACGACTGGCTGACAGCTGGGTAACCCGTGTGCGTGCACAGTCGCAGGCGTTGGCCAGGATGGGGGGCCGGGAGACGCCACCTACATTGTACGTGGCGATCTACCCATTGGTTTAAATATTCGGACTCCCGGAGATGTTACGAGATAGTCCGAATAACGAACAGATGTTCGGGTTTGGATTTAGTAGGGGGCCCCGTAGCTGCTGGAGGGGGCACGGGCGGGGGCTCCGTACGACGATGAGGGGCCTGAGGGGTATCCGCCGCTGCTTCCACCAGACTGTTCGTATTGGGCTACTTGGATTGCTTGGCGGACTCCTTCAAGGTTGATGCCAACAACGCGGCCACCGCTTGGGACTCCGTAGGAGGATGATGGGACTCCATAGGAAGAGGAGGGAACACCGTAGGATGATGAAGGGGCGCTGGCTCCGAATCCTGAGCTTGATGAAGAGGAAGCTTCTTCTTTGAGGAGGATTTGGCGGACTTGTTCAAGGAGTTGGGGGTCGACGTTTTGGCCCTCGGAGGTCTGGTATCCAGATGAGACGGCACGGTATGAACCGCCGCCGCTGAGGCCACTGAATCCACCCGAAAATCCGCCGGAGGGACGGTTGTAGTTGTATCCAGATGGAGGTTCTGCGCTGGCGCAGGCCACCAAGGCCAGGGCTATGCACTGTGGAAGAAACGAAAACATTAGAATAGAATACAGATAGTAAAAACTACAAAGTCAAGTGTCAAATATACAAGTTCAATTAAGTGAAGGGAAACTGAAGAAGGAAAATATTAATATTTAAGATTATTTGCATCATTTTTTATAAAATAACATTTCTGAATCTACACACAATAGTGAGTTGCTAGTTTTACGTCACCACAACCAGGATCTTCGTGGTGGTATTTGATTTATGACAATACTAATTTTCACAAACACTCGCTAACTCGTGTGAGGTACTTTATAGCTTCTTACTTTCCTCGCTTGAGTATGCATTTATTATTCATAACAAGCATGTAGGTGCGAATGGTCTATAAGTACATGTGAAATCAAAATTGTTTGCCAAATTTTACGCGTATTTTTTGTTTTGGATTACAATTATCGTATCGTTACCCTGTCACGTCATTGCGTAGTTTTTTTTTTAACTTCACGCTGTAACCCGCATATAGCAGGGTAGATAGAGCGAACCTGAGAACCTAGTGTTAAGATACTCCGTTCTCTTACAACAATTTTGTTCCACACTTTCCGCCGAATTGAGGCGTAGTTATATTTAATATTCGTTTATTTTTTGTTAACAAACTGCGATTGTATGACACCAAGTCATGAGAAAAAAACTCAATTAATAGATAACTAACTTTCGTAACTAGCGTATATATATAGTAAGATTCGACGAAAGTTAACAAATATATATTTTTTCAATTTTTCGCTTTTTCATGCATTACTTTGGGTAGAAGTGTCAAGACAAGACCTCCAATTTATACCCGAAAACATTTCGTATTAAATGACGAAAAGTAACGTCATGAACTAAGGGAAGTAAATAAAATATTATCATTCCCGAGAAGAAATCGAACTGACAACCAAACGCATTTACAATTAAATCAAAAGACTCTATCACGTGCCACGATAGCTTCAAATAAACTTACACATATTAAAACCCATTTATAATAAATACATACTGTAAAATAATTATTTAAACAAGCCATAAAATTTTATTACTCTACGAGAAATTGAAATACATTAGCAGCTCCCATATTCATCCATTGTCCACTTTTGTTAGAAACGCATCTCTAAAGCATAACTAAATAAACGTTACACAATACTACCGTGTTTTGAATAAACATTAGAAATGTACTAGAGATGTCATCATTTGGTCGATAGTTTTGGGTTCGAATTCAATTTGAAATAATGTATATACTTTGTATTATATTGCTCCTATTTTGATGAAGTTAGATTATTTATATTAATGAAATTCTTTATTGCAAAGAAAAATTTAATAAATTCTAAAAGTGATATCTTACAGGCTTCAAATGTGGCGTTAGATTAAATGCAGCGTTGAGTTCCGCTTGTTATAAAATTTACCAATAACATTAAAAGGATGTATATAGAACGGAATGTTTTAACGCTACGGTAACAGCTAAATAAAAAAAATGATAAATATCGATAAAAATATGGTATGGACATCACTATGCAATAATAATAGTGTTGTAAGCAATCGAAATTGTTGGTTTCCGTGTTTCCAAAGTTAATTGTAGGTGAAATTTTTCTCTCACGTATAGAAAAGTATTTGGGGTCAAAAGTTTCTAAGCTAACGTCTTAATCATGTCACTTTCTTTTTATAATGTTAATGTTGTATTATTAGCCTTTTCTATTCTATTAATATTATAAATGAAAATTTGTGTATGTCACTCTATCACGTGCGGTGTTGAGTTCCGTCACTCAGCACCCAATGCCTCAATTTGGCGGAAAGTGGGGAACGGAGTGTCTTAACACTAGGTTCTCTCTACCTACCCTGGTATATGCGGGATACAGCGTGAAGCTACGTATGTATGTATGCACTTTATCACGTAAAATCTACTTAACGAAGTGTATGCAAAACACACAGTTCGCTGCTTTCGTCTGAATTCGATATATTATGTTTTAAGTGGCGGAACTCAACGCCGCGAATTGTCTTTCCAGAGCAAAGAAATAAAAATAATTTGAATATGAACACTCAATTGGGAATCGCCTGTCGTTGCGCAGAGGCACAAGCGTGCGTAAACGCGATAGGTTGAGGTTTCGATTCCCACTTCAGGAAATGTAAAAGTTTAGCCATTTTCATTCCCGGGTTTGGTACCAAGGCAAAGCGCGGCGTTGAGTTCCGCCACTCAGAACGCAAAGCCTCAAGTCGGCGGAAAGTGGGGAACGGAGTGTCTTAACACTAGGTTTTTCAGGTTCCCTCTGCCTACCCTGTTATATGAGGGATATAGAGTGAAGCCAAAAAAAAATGGGAATCGAAGCTACAACCAATCGAACTTACAACACGATTGCCTATTGTACATAATATTACACTAAAGTAAATAAATGATTCACTATATTAATACAGATTACCCATTAACATTTGCCTACAGATTACAAAGCAGTAAAAAGTTATAGAGCTTTAGCAACTAATGAGGTTTATTAGAAAAAGCTTCGATATAAATAACAGAATATCAAAGTGAAAGTGCAGTGTCATAGGTCGGAGACGCGCCGGTGCTACGGTTTACGTCAGAGGTCGATGTTTTGATGATTATGTTCACGTTTTATATTGAACTAGCTGTATCCCGTGATTTTGTTTGTATGGACGTTTTTAGCAATTTCCAGAAATATTCTGTTAGTGACCCTTACGTATTCTTAGTGTCTATAATGTTATTGTTAGTGATCTGTTATAGAGGAGTCTATACTCTCCAAGCAGCGCTTACGAGAAGTATAAAAGTTAAGTTTACAAGGATTATATAATCCCAAACTCCTTGACGTTCCCCATGGAGCCATGGGCAGCATGGACATGCCTTTCAGGTTTCTATGTGTAGTAGTTTATCCTGTAGGTTGTCTATCAGTCGCTAAGTAAAATAATTATATAGATAACTATAATTTTAAATGTTTTACTATTTTTTTTATTTTTATATTCCAATCGTAATAAAATTTTGATTATTATTATGAAAAATTAAATCTTTTATCTTTATGTTTCTTCACTCATAACAGTGATAACCTAGAATTAGGACACTCCATTCTCCAAATCTCTCCCAAAATCGAGAAATTACGTGTTAAGTCGCGGAACTCAACGCCGCGCTTTAGTTTACCAGATTGAAGATTTGAGAATTATCTAATAATATTATTTGACCAAATGGATATCGAATCACCAACCATCGCGTCTAGTCACTAGATTTTGTCTTCCTGCTATGCGGGACCATTTACATGGAAAGCTTATATAGTCGGAAGTCACGCTTAAGCTTTCATGATCTTCGTGACTACACTGTCGTTGTAATTGTAATAATTATTCTCAGCTTGTCATTTATTTATAGTGAGTTTTAGATAAAATATATGAATATTTGAATTTGTTATTTAAAAACAACTTCATTTAGTGAATTTTCAGTCTTTTTCTATGATTTTAGAATCACTCAGTTCTACGTTTTATGCTTGAATTTAAGTCCCTACGTTCAACGCTTTACATTTCAATACCGTGTTTTGTTTTACCAGAGAGAGAGTAGATGAAAATAACTTAAATAAAAGAAAAGATATTCGCCCCGAGTGGGAAACGAACTAACTACCATCTCATTTACACCCAAACGGTATCCGACTGCGCTACGATAGCCTTTTAACTACTGTCGATAAAAAATTTAATTCAAATAATATTATATTGGATTACACATATCTCATAAACGATTTGTAAGCAAAACACATACGCTTTAACAATTTAACGTGTTTAGAATAGACATGATTACGACATATATCGATGATGCGATTCGGGTGATGGCCCTTCCATACTATTATGGTGTGTTACATAACCACTAAAATTACAGGGTTTCCCAACCTTTTCTTTATTAAGGCTCATCGGATTTTTGATGGTTTTTTTTTCTTTAACTACGCGCTGTATCCCTAATATAGCAGAGGGAATATGAGAACCTAGTGTTAAGAGTTAAGATATTAAGAATTGTATAATATTTCCATGCATTTTCACTTTTTCAGTAAAAAGACACAAATTATGAAAAAAAGTATGTTTTCAAAAAAGGCTTTTATCGAAAAACTAAAGACCTGATACCTCTTTACGCCCTGCTGTTTGGGAACACCTGGTATAAAAGAATATGTGATCGTGGGAGAAAATTGTTCGTTATTTTTTATTATTAGGTTTACCCTTTTTCCCACATAGTGTCAGTCAGAGAGAATAGTGTCAAGACTCTATGTTTTTAACTTTCTATTTGCGTGAGAGACATAATAAATGGCGGCGCTAAGCATCGCGCTTTATCCTATATGAAAATTTGAAACTTTGGCTCATTAAAATGCTGTTAATTATTATGATGCATTTAAAAATAATGTCTAGTTGAATGTTGGGTTATGACTCTCTACTTTACGGAAAGAAAAGTTTCTAAAATTATTATTAGAATTTGTATAGTAATAATATTTATCCACAGCCGAATTCGATATCCACTTGTTTCATAAGGAACACCAATTGTACTTTGCATACAATTTTTTTTATTTTAAAATCTATGTAAGCATATAAAATTCTGGCTCTACTGAGTGACTGACAGACAACTCAAAGACAATAACTGGACGTAATAAGCTGAAGTTTTACATATAGGTTCCTTAGGGAGTGTAAAGGAGTACAAAGAGAGAATTTCTCGAAACTCCTCCGGGAGCGGAAACGAAATTTTACGTTTTATTTTTCACGCAAAAGTAATTATACTACTAAAATATATTTTTCAAATACTTTAGCTTTTAATTCTGTATTCTATACACGTTTATTTTTTTATTTTGAAAGCATTAACTAAAGCTGGTGTCTACATTCACTTAGTGTGTACATTTATTGCAATTTAACGAGACTAATTTGAATTTATCTATACTTACATATTATCTAGTTATACGAGGTCATAGGTGCAAAGTGGATAGTGGGGCATCTTATGAACGGTTGTGGGTTCGATTCTTACTTGGGGGACTTCACGCTGTATCCCCCATATAGCAGGGTAGGCAGAAGAAACCTAGTGTTAAGACACTCCTTTCCCCACTTTCCGCCGAAATGCAGCATTGCGTGCTGAGTGGCAGAACTCAACGCCGCACTTTACCTTGTTACCAAACCCAGGAAATGAAAATGCTAACATTTCCTGGAGTGGGAATTGAACCCACAACATGTCGCGCTTACAGTCGCACGCTTGTGCCTTTGCGCCACGACAAGCGTTAAACCATTTTTATTTCTCCGTTCTAGTGAGAGCCAAGCTACAAAATATATATTGTCTTGAATTCGGGAGGAGAGAGGAGAGCGGAGTGTCTTGACTATCTATAATTTGACTATGTACAAATAGCTGATTAGTAGTATACATAGATTATAATTAAGTTCTAACTAGTTCTTCGCAATAATTTTACTTTTTAGTCCATTTTAAATGAAATCTATCTTAGTCCAGTCTATTTCATATAAATCTAAATATAATTATAGCAAAATTTTAATAGTTATCTAAAAGTATTATCGTTTTGTGGTATTGTGTTAAAATACATCATATAAAAGAGTCTTCGAACCTGTGACCTTAGCATCAGTTAAGCGTACACATTATTAATATATCATGTAGTATAATTTACTTATTTTTAACTTCACACTTTTACCGCATTGCTGGGTAGTGAAAAAATTAGTGGAAACATGATTTTTTTTTAAATATGTCTATGAGTGCAATTTAAGACTGCCTAATTTCTTATATCTTTTCCAAACAGGTGAAAGGTCTTTAGGTTTAGGTCCGTAAAAGGACTACTAAATCTAATAAATTTCTAAAACTAATCTATATAAATAAAATGCTTGGGTTATTTAGTAAATGACAGATAACGTAAGCCGAACTACTGGTCATGGAAGGCTGAAATTTGGCAAGTATGAGAGTACACGAAGAAAGGATTTCGTGAAATCCCTACGAAAACAGATAGATTTCAGCCTATGCAGATTAAGTAGCGGGATACAGCTAGACGATTATAATATCGATTTAAAGAAACATTAGAATTTAATAAAATCGAATAGGAAACGACAAGTTGATGAGAACTGGTGCATAATCATGCAAATCGATTTATCTCCGAAAGGAAAACGCAAATACACACGCATATATTGTATGACACATACAAAAAGGTTCAACTAATTGCATATTTGCTTCCTTTTGCTAGAATATAGTGTAATTTGGACTTTATTACGTTAAGTTAAGGTATTAAATTGTATAATTTAATATTCACATTTGTTAGGACGATCACAATCGTAATGGCAAAGTGAAATGTTTTTGTTAACTTTATCGTTCCCACGGTAAGATGATCTTAGAGATCTAGCTTTTGTGTAATTGTATAGAAAATTGTAATTTTATATTGTGTCGATTTTGAAATACTTAAGTTATAAAGTAGAGTATTAAGAAAGTCCTTCTTTTTTATATATATAGTTTTTAAGAAAATCCCACCAATATTTTAAACGTGAAAGTTTGTGATGTATGTTTGTTTCTATCACGCAAAAAATGCTGAACGGATCTAGATGAAACTTTGCAGTTATATAGTTTAAATATTTACAGTAAGTCAAGTAAATCTACAATATATAAAGATTTTGAGAATTTTGGCCATTATACTGTAGTATTTAGTATAAAAAAAAACAATTAATTAGATTATTTCTGTACAGCTGATTGACCGATTGAACGCAATAATTTTGGATTCAAACTTAACTTGAATTATATCTTTTAAGCATCTTTATGCCTTTTCCCGCATAGTGATGCAGTCAGAGAGAGCCTAGTGTCAAGAGACTTCCTCCGCTTTCATTGGCGAATCTTAACGCCATGCGTTACCAGAGAAGGGAAATTGAGATAATCAAATATAATTATTCCACTGAGTGATTGTCGGCAGAAACTGGAGAACGAAGGAGAGTTGGACACTAGACTCTCTCTGCTTGCCCCAAATAAAGCAACATACAGAGCACCGATAAATTTCACTGAAAAGGATAATCGATATTTATACCAAACGAAATAATAGTAATTTCTATACAAATAGCCAAAACTGAAACACTTATCAATTACAATACAATTATCCTTCCCACGAAACATATCAAATGTTCACAATTTAGTCACAAAAGGCACGTTTTGAACACAAAATTACTATATCGATTTTAGTTAACGTCACTATTTTTAAACACACGCGTCACACACTGCCGCTAACTTACCGCTACGAAGGCTTTCATGTTGTGTGGTGGATCTGAGGTTCCGTACGAACTATGATGATGAGAACATGCCTCGGACAGATATATAGTAAACTTTGTACGCGGTGGGGCGGCGAAAGGAAGATTGTGTAAGGAGATGCTACCTCTGTAGGAAGTTCGACTAATTGGAGGGCGTCATGCGAGATTTTTTCTCAATTTTCGGGGGATTCTTGCCTTTTCTTTGACGCCAGTATAAAAATGTTAGCAAGTTTATGATTGCAATTAATTATAATTATTTTATTTTTTATTTTTTTTATCTTCACGCTGTATCCCGCATATAGCGGGGTAGGCAAAGGGAACCTGAGAACCTAGTGTTAAGACACTCCGTTCTCTTACAACAATTTCGTTCCCCACTTTCCGCCGAATGGAGACATTGCGTGTTGATTGGCGGAACTCAACGCCGCGCTTTGCCTTGTTACCAAACCCAAGAAATGAAAATACTAAATTTTATATTTCCTGGAGTGGGAATCGAATCCACAACCTGTGGCGTTTACAGTCGCACGCTTGTGCCTCTGCGCCACGACAGGCGTTTAATTAATTATAAGAATATTAATAGCTTTTGACCGATTTCAAAAAAGATGGAGCTTCTTAATTATACCTATTTCAATATATAGAAAACGAGAATGAAGTTCTTTGCATTGTTTTTCTTCCTAAGTATTAAACTCTTTTAGGTTTAAATATTTTTTCAGCATCATTCTTTATTTCGCTTAGTAAGATAGATAGAGAGAACATGATTTTAAGACATTCCGTTCTTATTCCGTCCAAATTCCCTACTTACTGGAACGAGGAAACGAAATTAATTTAAAGGTAATCATTCTCCTGAGTGGGAATCGAACCCAAGAGTACTTGCCTTTACAGTCAGACCTTATTCCACTGTGCCACGATAGCCTAAAAATTAAATAATTGAATAATGAGCAGTGCAAAGTCATCTGCGCTTGATTTATGTTTCATAATTTTATTATTATTGTTCGATTCGATTTCCGCTTCGAGATTATGATTATATTATCTTCATTTCCTCGTACTGATTGGTCAAAGTGCAGCGTTGGGGGCATACTTTGTTACTAGTTAATATATAAAATATTACTCAATATGTAAGTGAAGAACGCAGTGTCTTGACACTAGGTTCTCTCTTCCTAGTCTGCTGATGCGAGAAAAAGCGTTAAGATACAAGTAGAAAAATATTTTTATACGTACATAGTGATAATAATTAAATATTTCGGAATAAACATGTTTGTTTCATTTTGGAGTTTTTCAGAATTCTAAGAAAAACATTTAAATTTAAATTATCGAGTTAAGTAATTAATACCATAAAAACTTATTCGTTCGTGTGTATTTTCAAAGTAAGATAAATTAGGGCATATTTTTTTGCAGCTTTACGATTTTTCCCACATAACAGGGTATTCAGAGATAGCCTAGCAGTGGCGAGGCGTCCATACAACTCGATTCCCACCGGCTTGCCTAACTTTTCAAAGTACAAATAAGATACCTAAAAAAAAAAAAGCTCGTCAGTAAAATGTGGAGCTCCAAAAAACGAAGTCAAACAAACTAAGCCAAAAAAAAAGGTCGCCAGGAAAATATTAGGCATAAAACATAAAAGGTTCTGTCATATTTTAGATCTAAAAAAAGGTCATCCTATACCACTTTCCCTAAATATATCGGCTTCCCTAAAAATTACCGGCTTCCCTAAATAAATATACCGGCTTCCCTAAATATACATCGGATTCCCTAAATATACATCGACTTCCCTTAATATACCGGCTTGCCAAACTAAAATTTTCTTCCCTCGCCACTGTAACCTAGTGTTGACAAGTTGCGTTCTCCGCCCGTAAAGACATTGCGAGTTGAGTGGTGAAACTCAACGACACAATTGAATCGGTGAGTGCAGGAACAACGTAAGTCACAAAAAATGCAAAAAATCATAATCGATTTAAACAAGCTTAGAAAGGCAATATGCGTGTTGTATTTCTCCCTCCTGCAAAATTTGAAAATCCGAACTTACGTTGTTTCTACACTCACCGATTCTTTTCTCTTCGAATTGTCTTAATAGAGGCTCTATTGAAGAAAAGAAAATAATTTAAATATAATCTTTGTCCCCAGTAGTGGTTCGTGTCCAGAATCAATCGTGTTTACTGTCAATATTAATTAACACGTCATTGACTCTTTTTGTTTAGTTTTTGGTTTAAATACTTCGTATAACATATATTTATTAGACAATATTTTGGATGCCGTTTTACAAACGCTATGTGGAAGAAACAGTATAAAAATTGGCATACTTAACGTGTTCCAATATGAAGAAGAAGCACAGAAAGCTAATATTTTTTACAATAATGCATTAATTAATAAAATAAGTATCACTCACACGACTATGCGTTCACATACAAATTTATATAACGACATATGTATGTACATTGATGTGGTAATGGTGATTGATGCACGTGATGGGTTCGACTCCCATTTAAAGCAAAATTTATATTTATTTAAATTATTTTTTCTGCTTTTGATAAGTCTGGCATTATTCGAAAGTACTTGTTGTATAGCCAATTTAATATATAACATTTTGATTATGATATTTAAATTGATGGAAACCAGAAAATTAAAATCGAAAAGCCAATATTTCGATCTTTTTACAGTAGTCAGTTCGGGTTCGCGGTCAACTCGCAATTTAAAGTATGTACTCGTAATGTACAGAGGCCGTGGTGCAGTGAAATAAGATGAGATCTAGATGTAAACACGATTACTTGTGGGTTGGTTTTTCTCTGTTTAGGAAAAGGATCCAATTTAAATATTCTCGTATTTTTGCTCTGGTTCATGGGACTGTGGTGAGTTTCGAAACTCGACATGCAATGCTTTGGTCTCGTGCGGAAAGTGAAGAACGGAGTGACACATAATTAATAACTGAAAAGGATGTAAATTGTATTAAAATTTATACAAATAAAGAAATGCGACTTTAAAGAAAATGTAATAAAAAGTGCAATTATTACGAATAATTCAAAAATTGCTCGTCGGAGCTTAACTAATATAATCTAAATTAATAAAATGGGACCACATCAGATCTAGCTAGCATATAAAACATATCATGAAAATTGGTTCACCCAATAAAAAATTACCACACATAAAAAATTAAAGTAGGCCAAAATAAAAAGGTTCATTTATTTTTTTTCTTCCTCTTCGTCTTCCTGGCAAAGACAACAAACAACGGAGAATATAGAGTAAGTTAATGTACTCGTTGTCAGAGAGAACCTTTTAAAGTTTATAATTCCGAATGACAATCTAGCAGTGGTGAGGCGTCCATATAACTCGATTCCCAACGGCTTATTTCTTGTAAATTACAATAAGTTGTTGGCGAATTTAGTAGCTTTCAAAATTTGAGAGTTTGATTACTAAAAAACTTAACATCATATGTATACCATACATACATACATACATAGCTTCACGCTGTATCCCACATATTGCAGGGTAGGCATCCTATACCGTCGTCCATATTTACAGGCTAACCTCTATACACTGGCTTTTCTAAATACACCAGCTTCCCCAAATATACTAGCTTTCCTAAGTATACCGGCTTCCCCAAATTTACCGGCTTACCTTTTTAATTTTTTTTCTCCTCACCACTGCATCTAGTAATAGTGTAGTGTCTATATTATAATTTTAATATTTTTATTAAATAATGCTAAATATATGCGGCGCCATATATTCATATTGGTGTAGAATATGTATAAAATTCGTTATAAGTATATTTTTTGTAAACTTTCACGATGTTGACGTCAACAATGCTTTTGAAATGTTAATTAAATTCTATGCGATCATAAAACTATAGAGATATTGGTAATGCTTAACTATTTTTCTGTGGTTTCATAAAGTGGTTTTGCAGGTTCGATTTTTGTTACGTGTAATTTTATTGCAGGAGTTATGTGGAGCAGTGTGACAATTGATAGAAAAGAATGGAAAAGGTTGGAGGCCTTTGCCAACTGGTAAACAGCTTCAAGCTGTATGCCGCATATAGCAGGGTAGGCAGAGGGAACCTAAGAACTTAATGTTAAGACACTCCATTCCCCACTTTCCGCCAAATTAAGGCATAGCGTGCTGAGTGGCGGAACTCAACGCCGCGCTTTGCCTTTTTACCATACCCAGAAAATAAAATATGCTTAGCGCTCCCTCCTCTCTGACTACCCTACCCTACCCTATGCTAGGGATAAAGTGTGAAGCTAAGCTAAGTTCATTATGCAAGAATTATCAACAAATACACACCTGGAAATATATTATGAATATATGATAAGAATATTAGCATCATTATTGCTAATTTTTAATAATATTTTATGATCTAATGCGGCAAATAGACGAATATTTTTTTATTATTCGATTACTAGATATTACTCTATGATTACATCAGAACAGTAAAAGAGGTAATTTTATATAAAATGTATATATCAATATCTTTTTTTTTCGCTTTATTCCACATAGAGGATAGTCAGAGAGATCCTAGTGACTAGACACTCTGTAAAGGTTTTTTAGTAAATAATTTTTAATTACATACATATATAGCTTCATCCCGCTGTATCAGAGAGGCAAAAGCGTGTGACTGTAAACGCGACAGGTTGTGGGTTCGGTTTCCACTCCAGGAAATGGATCTTTTCATTTCCTGGGTTTGGTAACAAGGCAAAAAGCGGCGTTGAGTTCCGCCACTCAGCACGCAATGTCTCAATTCGGCGGAAAGTAGGGAACGGAGTATCTTAAGACTAGGTTCCCTCTGTCTACCCTGCTATATGCGGGATACAGCGTGAAGCTATGTAAGAGTATGTATGTGAATACTAAAATATACGCGATTAATCCGGTTAAAATAGTTTCATTTAATATGTGTAATAATCGCGAAAATCAAAGAGCTCATTATACCACATATTTCTTTTTCATACATTCATTAGCTAAGAAATTTATTGTAAAGCACTTTACTCGTGTAATATTTCTCAATATATAAATGAGACACATACTATAAAGTAATGGATATCTCGATGTCAAATCAAAGATAATTTTAATAAAAATTTAGTCTAATTCAGAAGAAGTAAATTAAATATTAATTGCTCTATAATAGTTACTTATGTATATAATATATATACATACATACATAGCTTCATGCTGTATCCCGCATTTAGCAGGGTAGGCAGAGGGAACTTAGTGTCAAGACACTCCGTTCCCCACTTAATATAGTAAAATTATTTATATAATTAAAGATATGAAGGTTATCGTGGCGCAATGGGACAGCTTTCATTTTTTCCTACTGGCAAGAAAAAACGCGGTTCCGACACTACACGCTATGTGTAAATTTGGACCGGAAAGAGGAAAACAAAAAGAGTGTCTTACATACATACATAGCTTCACGCTGTATCCCGCATATAGCAGGGTAGGCAGAGAGAACCTAGTGTTACGACACTCCGTTTCCCACTTTCCGCCGAATTGTGGCATTGCGAGCTGAGTGGCGGAACTCAACGACGTGCTTTGCATTGTTACCAAGCCCAGAAAATTACAAATTTTATTTCCTGGAGTGGGAATCGAATTCACAACCTGTCGCGTTTACAGTACGTTTTATTAGTATCTTAACTAAATTTTCTCCTATGAGGCAAAAGCGTGAACCTAAAAGAAATGGATCCGGAACATTCCAACATCTTTGCATAATAATGCACTGAGGTAACTTCAAATGATATATTTATATTACAAATACATATATAAAGAAAATGTGCGTTTATAAATATGTGATGATCTCTCATCGTAGGTACGTATTATTGACCAATAATACCTTTGGTTGCGATGATGAACTTATGGTGCAATCAGTTTGTTTTCCTAGAGGTAAAGGCAAATCTTTGCATTCCATTTTATTTATGTACTGGTTGATACCCGCGGCTTTGTTTGTGTGATCAAGGGAAAATAACAAGTAATTTATTTGACGTTCAAAAATTGAAGATTTTAACTTCTAAAAAAGAACTAAAATAAAATGCACTTTAAAAGTAACATTATTACGAATATGAAAATGTGAAAATGTTATACGACATATCTATCATGAGGTGATGTTCAAAAAGTAGAGGTGACTATTTCAAATTGTGGATCTTCTCTTGGGGGTGAGATGTTAAATAAAAATTTTCCAGTAGTCTTAACTATACCAGCTCGAAAAGTCAAAAAAAAAAATATTACTTTACGTGAAAAAAGGATAAAGAAAGATACACATTATTTCATTTTTTCTCATTATAAAATTAGTATAAGTAAAATGTACCGTGATGCAGTGTCTGGCGGTAAATGGGATATTGTGGGTTCGATCTCCACTCGGGAACTCAGAAAAATGATTATATGTAAATTACTTTCCTTCTTTGGTACAACAAACCGCGGTATTGAGTTCCGCAACTGCATACACAATAAATCGATATCTGGTGGAATGTAGAGAAGAGTGTGTTCACACTAGGATTGTTGTTTACCCGGCAGTGTACTATCCCCATCTAACACGCAATGTCTTGAACTTATAGAAAAGAAGTTACCACTAGGTTCTCTCCTCCTACCCTTTTTTATAACATGAGAAAAACGTGTTACAGATGCTCACTCGATTGGGGACTCGGACGGGTTATGTGGGATTCCAGACCGCTATATATAGGCCATCCGTTTACCTACTAAAACTTCACGGTGTTCCTCCTCGACCGCCAGTAGCCGAGGCCACGGAAACATCTTAGTCTTACTTGTGAATCCTGGCGACAGGAGCCTGCGAAGCACTTCGTGGAATCTCCTCCTACCCTGCTATGCGGAGAAAAGCTGTTGTATACATATTTGTAGGTCAAAGGATAAATAAATTACTTAACTAAGAGAAGCATAAGGTTATTTATACTAATGTAAACATCTCATTACGTTTTACGATTGAAGAAAGCGACGCCGCGATAAAAGGATAACGTGCTTAAGTCACAAATCGTGTTTGTATTGTCAAACAGATATAACATTCTATTTACATTAGCTTCTGTCCCACCCACTTTTTCATATATAGTATTGAAATTGGGCTTAGGTATAGACTGAGTTGTGGTTCGCGACTACTTTTTTTTATAGATAATGGCAATCGAGCAGAAGGACCATCTGATGGTAAGTGGTTTACCTTCGTCCATGGACAACACCAGAGGAGTTGTAAATGCGCTGCCGACCTAGTGTTCAGATGGGAGAGGGAGGAAAGAACATGGCGGCGGTTGAAATTTTTGCTTGGACTACAAAACGTAAAATCTTATTGTATTTAATGATAATATTTTAACCGGATTAACGAATCGTGTATATTTTATTATTCGGCAATAAATCTTTGGAAACCCGACGATTCGAACATTTTACAGTAGTCCGTGGTCAGAGGCAGATCTGTAGGTACCTACCATTAATCCTGTTAAAATAGTTTCATTTCAAATGTGTAAAAATTGCGAAAATCTAAGATCTCATTGTATCTCGTTATCACAGGAATCTCGGGAAATCCTTTTTTAGTGCTTCTCTACAATCCCTACAGAATTTAAATGTTAAATTTCAGCGTTCTACGTCCAGTAGACTGCCTTGTCTGTCAATCACATAGTAATGTAAAAGTTTTATATAAGTATAGATAGATATAAGATCTATCTTGCTGAGCTGTTGCGTGAATAAAACTTGCATATCTTCATGTAATTTCCGCATTTTTAAGAGATCTAGGGTCAAGCTACTCTGTTCTTCATTTATGTATTTATAAAAATACATACATAGCTTCACGCTGTGTCGCGCGTATAGCAGGGTAGGCAGAGGGAACCTAGTGTTAAGACACTCCGTTCCCCATTTTCCACCGATTCGAGGCATTGCGTGCTGAGTGGCGGAACTCAACGCCGCGCTTTGCTTTGTTACCAAACCCAGTAAATGAAAAATTCCATTTACTGGAGTGGGGATCGAACCCACAACCTGTCGCGTTTACAGTCGCACGCATGTACCTCTGCGCCACGACACGCATAACTTAAAATATAATCATTCCTTGGAGTCTCATTCCTCTGAATATGATACTACTATCATCGCAATTACAGTCGGGGTTACCTGTCATATATTAAAATTGGCATTTTTATCAAAATGACATTTTAATATGGAATAATCCCTACTAATATTATATGTGTGAATGTAGGTTTGTTATACTTTCACGCCAAAACTACTCAATCAATTATTATAAAACTTAATACACATACATAGAGGTATAATAAAATGGGATACTTTTTGTTAAAAACAATATTAAAAAAAATATGATATGATTATTTGTCAAAACATTTCCCAATTTCCGACGAATTGAGGCATTGCATGCTGAGTAGCGAAACTTAACGACCCATTTTGCCTTGTTACCAGAGAAAGAGGTAATGAAAATACTAAATATTAATTATTATAAATATTGGAGTGGGAATCGAACCCCATCCTGTCGCGTTTACAGTCACACGCTTGTGCCTCTGCACCACGACTGACCCAGTTTTTTTTAAATAATGTATTCCATTAATTTGATTAAGGTATATCTTAAACAGTTTAACTATGTCTAGCATAGTTAAAACTGTATGTGCTCGCGTAAAAGACTTCTCACGAGACAGTTTCCATTGTATTCAATATGAATATTGTCAGTCATGTAATTATTTGTTACGTTATTAGATTCACCATTTAGATAATTTTACATAACGTGAAGTTAACGAGTTAAGTTTTATTTCCAATTTATTATTTTTTGTGTATGTTTTCAGTAAATAATTTTTTTTAGTTTCACTTTATATCCCGCACGTAGAAGGGTAGGTAGAGGGAACGTAAGAACCTAGTGTTATGTCACTCCGTTCTCATAATATTTCCGTTGCTGAGTGGCGGAACGCCGCTGCCAACACCGCGCTTAGTCGTGCTACTACAGCGAGGCAATGTAAATATTAAATATTCATTATTATATATGGTTAATGTTTTCATTTGGACTTGGAATCGAACTCACAACCCGTCGCGTTTACAATCGCACGCGTGTGCCTCTGCGCCACTACTGGCCTAATATAATGAAGACTTTCATTTTTTAGCGCACTAATGTCTGTTAGACATAATGCATATGAAATGTGTATGTAGATCTATATGCAGTACAAAATAATGCTAAGTTCCGTCTAGAAAATGTAATTGCCCCGAAATACTTAGGCACTCAAACCATATTTCATAATGCGAGAAGAAGTACAGTGCGAATATTCGGCATAAGTTATAAGCGATTTTTTAAACGGGTACTCTTCTTTAATTCATAGCGGGGTAGAGGGAACCTGAGTATCCAGTGTTAAGATACTCCGTTCTCTTAAGATTTCTGTTCTTCATTTCTTGCCGAATTGGGCATTGTAGATATATTATTAGAATGTGACCGTGTGTGACAAGGATCAGGGACATGGATCACAAGCTTTATGATGTCACATGTTAAAATTTGAATTCCCAAACGTGAAGCTTTGAAAATATAAAAAAAAAAACAATTGTTTTGATTTTTTTATTACATTTTTTAAACAAATGTGACAAGAACGGGAGGGAGAGGTTAGAAAGTCCTGAAATTCGTGACGTTATCTATAAAAACCACCCACCATTATATTTTAAAAGCAACATTGTGATGATTAAACAGACAGGCAAAGCAGTTAGGATTCAAATCTGATTTAATCTCTATCAATTTCATATTAAAATGTAGTGAAAAAGTGCCTTTCCATGGCTACGAAAAAGAGGGGGAGAGGTAGACCTCACATTACATGGTTGACATGTGTCGAAAAGGACATGAAAAAACTTTGCCTTAGTAAGAGTCAACGAACCACATGGCGCCGCATGATAAGGAAAGCCGACCCCATATAGCGGGATAAGGCGAGGATAAAAAAAGAAAGAAAGAAATTTCATCTTAAAATAATGAGATCTCTAACTCTCTCACAACTTAGACCAAACACATATTTAACACATTTTGAAATGTCAGTAATAATGTATAAAGCTCTTCAATTTTTTCTGTACGCTCCTTACAAAAACTAATGACACGAGAGGTTACTTCTCATTATTTCTATACGCTAGTGATGTTATTGAATTCGCAAAAAACATAAATAAAGCCTCAAGATACGTCTAGACTTGTTTTTTTTATTAATTCCTTTCCTAACCTTTTGCCTATACGTGTTGTTACTGTTGATTGGTGAAACCTTGAAAATGCGTGAAAAATATATATTGTTTTTAGCTTCACGCTGTATCCCGTACATATTAGGATAGGCAGAGGAAACCAGTGAACCAAGTGTTAAGACATTACGTTCTCCTGAGATATTTGTTCCCCACATTTCGCCGAATGGAACTATTTTTTAAAATCAAAATCAAAATCTGTCTGGATGGCTAACATCTGGTACAGTTAAATTAATTAATATCTGTACAAAGCGTGAATAGGTTGATATGTCTACTTGTATATATTTTTTTGAAAAATTAATACGCGTTAGCATTTAATAAATAAATATCTGAATAATTTCATATTCTTAATTTAAAAACAGTATATGTTAGATAACACTGTAACTTAATAGTGGCTACTCAGAAAAGTTTAATTGTTCGACTTATCTAGTTATTGACGCCTAGTACGGAAATACTCGTGTTGATAAAAAACTTTCAGTATAGGAATTTATAACAGTTATATTTTTTTATGCATGTAATCATATGTTATTCGACTCTAATTTTCAGGCTCTGTGTATTTGCGTTGAAAGGCCATACCCAAAATAGTATTTTCTTTTTTTTTTTTTTTTTTTTTTTT
>JAKGSA010000518.1:356451-438951 GCA_033558755.1 Philaethria dido
TAGAGGATACTGATGGAAGGGGGGACAATGTAGTAGTCCACTATCAGAACCACCACATTTTGGGGAAAGGATGGGTGGGAAAGGGGAAAATCTGGCTTACATGCCATCGAACCGGAACACATCATTAGATATTTGGCGGTTCGTCTTTGACATGATAGTGGTCGCGAGCCAGTCGGAGGACGAACCTCCTACCACCTAACAAATCTTTAATTTCTTAAAAGATTTTTTAAGTTTCAATATTTTCAAAACTTTCAATATTTTAATATTCATAATAACTATTTCAGAATAGATCGCTAATTTATAAAAAAAATAATAAACTGAGGAATACAGATGTAGATATATTTATTCTTTATAGAACTTAGAAAAACATATTATATATAAGAGATAATTTCATCTTTTGTTAACAAAAGTGAGGTTTCTTTCATCAAAACTGAAGTGAGTGAAAAAAAAACACATTTACTATAATGGGTCAATAGTTACTATCAAGAACTGCTCCGAGCTTCTCTGCAATAGAATGGGCGGGGCACGCGTTTTATAAATCCAAGGAAGTTAAGGTGCTTCGCAGTCATGAAGTGTCCATATAACACCATACCCATCGGCTTATCTTTTTTATAAGCTACAATAAAATAGTTGAGAATTTACCAGCAGGCTGAGAGTAGGCGGAACTGACAACTTGCGAGATTAATGATGCCTAAAAAACATGATCGATAAAAATTAGAATCGCAAAAAAAAAGCTCAAGGTAAATTTGGATTCTAAAAAAGGTCGCTAAAAATTGGGGAGTGAGATTGCAAAAACCACAAATCTGACCATAACATTTTTTTTTCTTTTTTTTTAACTTTACGCTGTATCCCGCATATAGCAGGGTAGGCAGAGGGAACTTGAGAACCTAGTGTTAAGACACTCCTTTCTCTTTCAACAATTCCGTTCCCCACTAACGTCTAACGTCTAACGCCTGTCGTGGCGCAGAGGCACAAGCGTGCGACTGTAAACGCGACAGGTTGTGGGTTCGATTCCCACTCCAGGTAATGTAAAATTTAGTATTTTCCTTTTTGGGGTTTGGTAAAAAGGTAAAGCGCGGCGTTGAGTTCCGCCACTTAACACGCAATGCCTCAATTCGGCGGAAAGTGGGGAACGGACAAAAACATAATATTCTATAATATGAATACATATCATATTTTCCAAGCCAGACCTTTAGGTACCGGGTTAACATTATAAAATTTCACCCATTTTTACCCTGCTATGCGAGATAAAGCGTGAAGCTAAACAAAAACAAGGCGTCCAATTCTACTAACATACAAGCTATATAATAAGCAAATACTTTTTGCACTTATCAAAAAAGTGGGAAATACCATAAACAACTAAAAGTGACAAAGTGAAGGTTTTTTGGCTAGCAACCGCCTTTTACTTTCATTTTACAGTTTATTTACAAACTACTTGTGGCGTCCATGTTAGAGGCGTTAAATAATATTTTTACTAACATTGCGTAAAGAGTAATAGTGCTTTACTCGTGGCTCGTGTGCAATGGGCAATGGTGATGTGTTGCGTGGGAAAGGTCATAGGTTTAGGGGTCATATGCGTATTAGCTTACTTTTATAATGTTAATTTTTAGTTTAAGAACTTAAAAGCCATTATAACGTAGTGCCATTTTACTGTAAAACGCAGGTTGTGGGTTCGATTCCGCCTCGGTAGAATGATGGACGGAGTGTGTTAACTAGGTTCTATTCTCTATTCTGCTATGCGGAAAAAAACGTAAATCTGAAAAATAATATATAATTCAAGGCACTGCGTATTAAATGGCGAAATGAAACGCCCCATTTTGTCTTACCAGAGCGAGATAATGAACATAATTTAAACGTAAACACTCCCACGAGAGGGAGTCGAAGCTGAGACTATGTTATTCACTGTAAGACACCGTCCCACAGTGATAGCCTCTATATTTTATATTCAAAACTAAAATGTTATTATGAAAATCGAACCCACATTGTCCACGTGACTTACATAATCCATGCTAAGCTATGGTAAGCTAAAGTAAACTTCGATTTTACCATACAAAATAAAATTACGATTTCTCTTAGGCCAATGTGAACTAAAAAAAGTTAATTTGACAATTTGTAAGTGATACAGAGTGTATCTTGTAACAGTGCCCAATACTGCTATACTAACTTAAAGTATTTAAGATTAAAAGACTAAAGCGTTTTGATATTTCAGTAACTCAAGTTAAATAACAACAGCAATTCTACTTCCTAATCCTATATATTCGCCTGTCGTGGAGCAGACGCACAAGTGTGCGACTGTAAAGCTACAGGTTGTGGGTTCGATTCTCACTCCAGGAAATGAAGTATTTTCATTTTCTGGATTTAGTAACAAGGCAAAGCGCGGTGTTGGGTTCCGCCACTCAGCACGCAATGCCTCAATTCGGCGGAAAGTTGGGAACAGAATTGTTATAAGAGAACGGAGTGTCTTAACACTAGGTTCCCTCTGCCTACCCTGCTATATGCGGGATACAGCATGAAGCTAAAAAAAAAAAATCCACTATTATTATAAGTTGGGAAAGGAAATCTTGAGAGAACGGAGTGTCGTTAAGATCGATGTTGCTATCTTTTTTTTAGTTTCACGCTGTATCTCGTATATAGGCAGAGGGAACCTGAGAACGTAGTGTTGAGACACTCCCGTTCTTTTTCAATATTTACGTTCCCCACTTTCCGTCGGATTAAGGCATTGCGTGCTGTTGGCGAAACTCAACGCTGCACTTTGCCTTGGTACCAGGCCCAGGAAATGAAAATATTATTTAAAATTTTCAAAATATTATTTAAAATTTTCATTTCCTGGAGTGGGAATCAAACCCCCAACCCGTGACATTTACAGTAGCACGCTTGTGCCTCTGTGCCACGATGGACGTTTTATAAACATTGTAGTTTTAATCAAGTTTTTATCGAGTAAAGCCGCGAGTAGAAACTAGTGTATCTATGTTTCAATATGTAAATAATTAATAGCCTAATTAAGTATATATAATTAAATATCCGCCTTGGGAATGAAATGCTCGCTCCAGTCTATTTCAAAGGTATCATTGTCACTAATTAATAATTGTAAAGTATTGACTGAGGAAAAAAAAAGTCCTGCTGAGTTTCTTGCGCCGGTTCTTCTCGGGTCTGAGGCATTCAATTTTGTGAACTGGTGGTAAATTATTTGACGTTAAAAAGTGAAGCATGTAACTTCTTACTTTGAATAAAATTATTTGATTTGATTTGATTTATCTAATTTTAATTTATGTAAGTTATTATAATTAATCTGGTAACTTAAATACTATAGAATACTGGAGTCTTGAAGCTATCTGTGTAATCATATAAGTTCTAAGTAATGTAGAAAACAAAATTATATAATTAAAAAAATAGAGGCACAAGCATGCGACTGTTAACGCGACAGGTTGTGGGTTCGATTCCCACTCCAGGAAATGGAATTTTTCATTTCCTGGGCTTGGTAACAAGGCAAAGCGCGGCGTTGAGTTCCGCCACTCAGCACGCAATGCCTCAATTCGGCGGAAAGTGGGGAACGGAGTGTCTTAACACTAGGTTCCCTCTGCCTACCCTGCTATATGTGGGATACAGCGTGAAGCTATGTATGTATGTATGTAGTATTTGGATAGAAAACTTATTTGAAATTAAAATTGACAGGTAGTTTGCACAATTTTGTTGTCAAGGCTTCATAATTAAAATATCCATCACACGATACTTACACATACATACATTTGAGGTCATTGTGGTGCAGTGGGACGTCTGACTGACCTAGCTGACTTCAAACGTGAGTGGTTATGGGTTCGATTGCCACTCCGCCGCGCTTTGCCTTGTTACCAAACCCAGGAAATGAAAAATTCCATTTCCTCAAGTGGGAATCGAACCCACAACCTGTCCTCTGCGCCACGACAGGCGTTATGTTTACCTTAATCTATTAAATTAGTAATTTATACAGAGTATATATCGTAACAGAACAGTACCACGTATTTAGAATATTCATTACATATAGCGGTTTTCGGTTGCTTTGCATTCAAATATCGCTTAGTCACATCGGTCCTTGCGAAAGTGACCTTAGGATCACTGTTGGGGGTCACTAGAGCCGTAAACGTAAATTCGGTACACCTATGTAATGCAATTTTTAGTTTGTAAAATTTAAATGAGATGGTCGTACATTTGTTGGGTCCCCTTTTTCCCGTTAAACAAGTTAGTAGTGTCAAGATACTCTATTCTTCACTTACCATCCAAATTTAAGGCATTGTGTATTGATTAACGCCTGTCGTGACGCAGAGGCACAAGCGTGCGACTGCAAACGCGACAGGTTGTGGGTTCTATTCCCACTCCAGGAAATGTAAAATTTAGTATTTTCATTTCTTGGGTTTGGTAACAAGGCAAAGCGCGGCGTTGAGTTCCGCCACTCAACACGCAATGCGGCGGAAAGTGGGGAACGGAATTGTTGAAAGAGAACGGAGTGTCTTAACACTAGGTTCTCTGGTTCCCTCTGCCTACCCTGCTATATGCGGGATACAGCGTGAAGTGTCTTGATTAGCGATACTCAAAGTCGTGCTGTTGATTTACCAGAGCGGGGAAATGAAAATTAATATAATTTAAATATGCTCATTTGTCTGAATGGGAATCGAATGGAAAATCGCATTTACAGTCAAAAGTTGTCCCACTGTGTCACGATGGCCCTATTCAATTCAGTTGAATCTCATTGATTGCGTCTAAAAAAAATAGAATTTCACGTTTTATCCCCCATATCGGGGCAGTAAGAACACGCACGTTAAGTAGCGGAACTCAACGCCGCGGTTTGTCCTATCAGGGGTTATACACAGACTAATTGGGTTGTTTCTATTGTTATAATCATTTTAAAATAATATAATATTTTGTACCTTAACTAATGTTTATGTTATGGCATTTTTCAAATTTGTGAGATGCCTAATGACTACCTTTTGAGCACAAATTTTTCAAAAAGAAGAGATATTTTTCATGTGATATATATGATAAAAAAGTACATTATATATATACTATGTACTATTACTATTAAAATATAATACTAAATAATTACATGGAAATATAAATCTGTTACCAAATTAGTGCTAAACCGTGCGCTTCATGGTCAAGTAACTTATCTACACGAAAACATCTCGCAGCTTAAACGACTATTTTATTAAAGTTACACATAATAATTATTAAAATTATAAAGATAAAATTATATTATATTTTTAACTAAGGTAAAAGTGTACGACTTTTATAGTTTCCCGTAGATAACAGAACCAAGCATTATTATATAAGACCATCGTGGTGCAGTGGGTCAGCGTCTAACTGTAAACGCGATTAGTTGTTCGATATTCATTTTTTATTTTTTTTTAATTTCACGCTGTATCCCGCATATAGCAGGGTACGTAGCGGGAACCTGAGAACCTAGTGTTAAGACACTCCGTTCTCTTTCAACAAATCCGTTCCCTGCTTCCCGCCAGATTGAGGCATTGCGTGTTGAGTGGCGGAACTCAACGCCGCGCTCTGCCTTGTTACCAAACCCAAAAAATACTTCATTTCCTGGAGTGGTAAGCTTTGAACCCACAACCTGTCGCTTCACAGTCGCACACTTGTGCCAACAACTTGTGTTGACAGGCGTTATATTCATTTAGATTTAGAAAAAATTTTTTCAATGGTCAAACCAAAAATTTGATATAAATAATAGTAAATGCTAAAAATTTCAGTGAAATACAAAAACCAAATATTTAGAAAGAAATCCATACAAATAAAATACATCAAGATTTAGGTAATAAAAGTGGATAAAAAATGCAGAAGTCCAACTAAGCAATTCCTCCCAAGGCTAAGCACAAAAAGTCTGGTTCGTGACGAGGAGCGGCAGCCCAACGCAGATAGTGCAAAAGCCTGGGCCTGGCGGAGCTGGCGAACCAGCAAGGCAAGGTGGATGGCCCAGAGCGACGGTAGAGTGGCGCGTGCAGTTCGTCGGCCAGACACCGTAATCCAATCGTTCCTCTGATCGTAGCGGTACTCCGTTCCATTGGAATAAGGAAACGAGCGGACGAGAGAGTGCGTCTGTGTATGCGCACACACTTCACGTACTCATAACATATTCCCGCGCAGATGACACCTGGCAAATCAGTGTCGCCGTCGACGGATACGTCTAGAGGACATCATCATCATCATCATCATTTAGATTCATTATTATATTTATGAAGTTTTTAAAGTGTTAATCACACAATTTACGAAACGAAAAATATAGATAGAAAACAAGATTTGAGGTGTCAAGGGACAATCTCGGATGGAACGCAGTTCCTTTCTGATTAATTATGGCCAAACCCTATACATTCGACAAAAATAATCATAGCGACATCACACTGTTCAATGCGAATAGAAAGACGAAACGAAATAGCTGGCTTGCTTTCTATGAGAGAGAGACACACAGAGAAACACACGCTCACGTCGCGTCTTACAAACTATATAGCAAAAAGTGTCGTTAAGCAACTTTTAGTCTTAATTTTTTCCGTCTAGTCCCTTTTTACATCGCGCAATAAGGAACTTCGTTCCAAAAAACATAAAAATTGTATGTACCGAGAATCGAACCGGCGCGTCTTGAAAAAGCGTTCAAGCTTTCTTTGACTGCTGTCATAGCTCTATCCAGCTGCCTCGAAATTCTTAAACGCTTTTCTGAGCTACAACTTATTTTTCATGTTAGTATTTCTGTAGATCTTTATACGTTTCCTACACAAACTAAATCAAAATCAATAAATCAAAATCATAACTAATATTTAATAAACAGCATTCTTCTTTTCTGCCAAACGATTATTTTTAGAAATAATCTTTGGGATGGAGCAATTAGTAAATGTCTCTCTCTACAGAGCCTCTTTAATTGGAAGTCGGTTAAGAATTACTGTAATTATAAACAAGTAAGTTACCTAACATTTTTGGTGGTAGGAGGTTCGTCCTCCGTCTGGCCTGCACCACTAATATCATGTCAAAGACGAACCGCCAAATATCTTATGATGTGTCTCCTGGGGTTCGAGCGGCACAAGCCAGGTTTTCCCCTTTCCCACCCATCCTTTCCCCAAAATGTGGTGGTTCCGGATAGCGGACTACTACATTATCCTCCCTTTCCATCTGTATCCTCTAGGTTGGCAACGCATCTAGTACATCTCTTGTGTTGTAGATGTTCATGGATGAAGGTAACCACTTACCATCAGGCGGTCCTTCTGCTCGTTTGCCATCCGGTATCCATAAAAAAAAAAAAATAACATTTCCACCTTTTATTTTCGCTAAAAACAGTTAAGTTAAACAACAGAAAACAGTTACGTTATGTACAAAAAATTTCCATTGTATATTTATGATAACACTCTTTTATTTTTTTGAATACAGCACTAATGTTTGAATTAGTTACATCTTACAATAATTGACGTTTAATATTCATGAGTTAACGTTCTCGAGAGATTGTTTTACGTAATAAGAGATTGTAGAGTTATTTTTATTCTACTAAAAACAGCTTCACGCTATATCCCGCACAGCAGGATAGGTGGGCAGAGGGGCAACCTAGTGTTAAGACACCTGTTCCCCATCAGTTCCTGGAATTGAGTGCATTATGTGTATAAATAAATCTTATAATGTTGTGCCATAGGGCTTGTTCTTATAGAGCTTAGCAAGTTCGAATTAAAAAAAAAACGTGTGTGTAAGTATGTACGCACGTAAGGAGTGATATTTTTTAGGCGCAACAAGATTTTTTTTTAACTTCACGCTGTAACCCGCATATAGCAGTGTAGACAGAGGGAGTCTGAGAACCTAGTGTTAAGACACTCCGTTCTCTTACAACAATTCCGTTCCCCACAAAATCTTTTTAAAAATTTATCCTTCGCGTTTTCATATGTTCGTAGAGAAAACGACACTAATAATACAAAAAAGGTATTTAGTACGTTAAAATAAAGTTTTATTACAGCGTATTATATTATTAAATATATTTTATTTAAATATCATTAAAAATTATTTGTACATAAGTACTTATAGTAGATTTATTTATTATGAAGCTGTGAATTATAATTTTTATATTTAATTCTTAAATTTTTGTAAGTTGTTCACCAAGATTATAAGCAGATTTTTTTATTTTTGTCTAGCTCTAGCTAGAATAATTGCAAGAGAAAGGGACAATCTGCAATTGAGTTAGATTTTTACTATTTTATTCGTCTACATACATTTTGCAGGTTATAAAGTATAAAAAATTACTGTGATCTCAATTTTTATTTATCCTTACAGTCAGAAAGAACTTAGTGTCAAGACACTCCGCTTCCTGCTTTTTACCTGAATTCGAAACATTGCATGTTAAGTGATGGAATCCAACACCATCCTTTGTCGGAATCTTATGTCCAATCGGATGTCTTTTTACCAGAGCGCAGAAATGAAAATATTACCTTTTTTAATTTAAATATCATCTTTTCCCTGTGTGGGTATCGAATCACTAGGCACTGTTAGCATACGTATCCTTTAATAAAATTATAAGTTGATAGAAATTACAAATATTTAGAAGTGTTATAAAAGATAAAATTCAGAAGGTAGGAATTTCGAAAAATCCACTCTTAGTGTTACGCTTACACTTCCCAAGGAACCTACATGCAAAGTCAAAGTCAAAGTCAAATAATTTTATTCAAAATAAGAAGTTACAAGGTTCATTTTTTGAACGTCAAATAAATTATCACCGGTTCACTAAATTTAATGCCTCAGGACCTGAGTAGAAGAACCGGCGCAAGAAACTCAGCGGGACTTTTTTTATATATCTCGACAATGGTTTACACTTATTATTAATGACAATGATACCTTTGAAACAGACTGAGCGAGCACTCATTCTCAAGGTGTGTTATCATTTATAAAATCACTAATTAGGTAATAACCTTTAACACACATGCAAATTTAAACCTTCTACAATAAGTATTTTCATCTATTAGTTGTCGTCAGCCAGAAGACGTCCACTGCTGACATAGCCCTCCCCATAGATCGCCATAGCACGACTGGATGCCTCCTGCATCCAGCGCTTCCGCAATTTGGACTAGGGTCGTCGGTCCATCTTAGTAGGGGGCCGTCCCATCGCTACGCCTTCCGGTTCCTGTGGCCTCCGCCACTTCGGAGAACCTTTTCTTCCCATCGGTTGTCGGTTCTACGAGCGATATTCGCCTTATTGCCAATCAATAACTTGCATATTTTGAGATTTTATGTCGGTGACTCGTTCTCCCACGGATTCCCCCATTGCGAATTTTATCACGCAGGGAAACCTCGAGCATAGCCCTCCATAGCTCGTTGAGCGACTTAGAAGCTTCCTAATGAGGCCAACAGTAAGAGACCACGTCTCAGTGCCATAGCCCCGAGCATAGCCCTCTCCATAGCTCGTTGAGTGACTTGAAGCTTCCTAATGAGGCCAACAGCAAGAGACCACGTCTCAGTGCCATAAGTCATCTATTAGCTGTCAGTAACTAGAAGAGTCATACATATACAAATATATCACACACATATAAGGGAGCTTACCTTGATGCAATAACCTTACTAACCAAAGCCCGTTCAAAACAACTAGCTCTAATGATACTAATTGAAAAGGACGAAATCTCAAGACTGACTTATCAATCCGCATTTGTATGTGTAATGTGTGTATGTGTTATCTAATTAATAAAATATCATAGTAACGTAGATTAAAAAAAAATGTTGACTAACTAATTCGTCGGATCTTCGTGACTATGTAATTTAATCTCATCTATTAAACGTATCTTCAAACCTTTTGGATTTCCAAAAGTATATTTCCAATAACTAAAATATACACGATTAATTTGGTTAAAATAGTTTCTTTTAATATATAAAAACCGCGAAAATCAAAGATTTCAATATTTACTGTTATTATTTTTCCCTAACACGCCAAAAGAAGTATGACTACAAAAATATTTACCAAATGCTCTACAGTTCATATTATATAAATGCAAGCGTTGACAAGTCACTCCTTAAAGCTAAGAGAATGATTTAGAATCAGAGAAAGGAGTTACGAAAAGATCAAATCAATGGCAATTCATACGTTTCACGTACCAAAAGTGAACGGACGTAATAACTTTAGCCTTGTATTTAAGCGTGTGATGGACCGAGGACGATTTCAATGATTGTTGATTATTATGTAAATCTATCGAAATTCTATATTTATGTGGTACTTTATGGTTTGGATTGTAAGCAATGTAACCTACCTACTTAATTTCACGCTTTGTTCCTAGCGGGGTAGTCAGAGAGTACGGAGCGCCAAACGCTACGGTCCCTGCATACCTCTTTCGCCTCGTCCACAGTCATTAACCTCTTCATGCGTACCCTCCTGGGGGTCCTCATGCTTTTTACATGACCGTCCTCCAGTATCATTGATATCGTGGCGTGGGACAGCGTTTGACTGTAAACTCGATAGGCTGTGGGTATGATTCCCTCTTGAGAATGATTATGTGTATGTTTTTAAATTATTTTAATTTCTCCGTTCTAGTAAGATAAAGGACGGCGTTGAATTCCACCACTTGATATAAAATTTTTCGAATTCGGGCGGAAAGCAAAGAATGAAATGTCTGGGCTCTAGGTTCCCCGTAACTACGCTGCTGAGTAGGTTAAATTGTGTAGCCGTAGTCTAGCTAATAATTTTTCAGATTCCCCTGAATTGAGACTTATAGATTAAGCTATCACGGTGCAGTAGGACAGCGTCTGTATACGCGATTGGTTGTTGATTCAAATTCACATAGGGAAAAATGATATTTAAATTAAAAAAGATAATATTTTCATTTCTGCGCTCTGGTAAAAAGACATCCGATTGGACATAAGATTCCGACAAAGGATGGTGTTGGATTCCATCACTTAACATGCAATGTTTCGAATTCAGGTAAAAAGCAGGAAGCGGAGTGTCTTGACACTAAGTTCTTTCTGACTGTAAGGATAAATAAAAATTGAGATCACAGTAATTTTTTATACTTTATAACCTGCAAAATGTATGTAGACGAATAAAATAGTTAAAATCTAAACCAATTGCAGATTGTCCCTTTCTCTTGCAATAGTTCAGTAGTTCTCATGGTCGATACATCGATACACCGTTTAACCTTTAATCGCATCACCATTATATCTACCGATTCCAACATAAGTATTTCACACTTAATACGAGGGCAATTGCTTGTATGACAACCATGTATGATGTCTATGTTTTATATTTAAATTCAGTTAACAAAAATCGCGCAGTAAATTTTTTTCTTGTATCAATAATTTAGGAACTGACAATTGTTGACGTAAGGACGGCAAAATTTAACAGCTATTGAAAATCTATAAATCCGGCACTTACAAAGATTTTGTATGATTTGGCCATAATATAAATGATAAATAATTTAGTTTTTAATAATATATTGAATTGTAAAGCGCGGCATTGAGTTCCGCCACTCAGCAATGCCTCAATTCGGTGGAAAGTGGGGAACGGAGTGTCTTAACACTAGGTTCCCTCTGCCTACCCTGCTATATGCGGGATACAGCGTGAAGCTATGTATGTATTGAATTGTAAAAGATTTCGACGTAACCATATGTTAAATTAATATTATTTAATAAATGAGGCCATCGTGGCGCAGTGAGACCATTTCATTGTAAAAACAATGGATGTGATGATGATGATGTGAGTTGAAGCCTCACTTGGGAGAATATTTCTATTAATTATTATCATGTCTTTGCTTCGAGAGAACAAGCCCCATCAGTGATAGATGAAAGAATAAAATGTCTTGACACAAAGTTGAAAGTGAAAAAGTGCGAAACTGCTATAAAAAGTAATTCTTTTTTTTTAGCTTCACGCTGTATCCCGCTTGTATAACGGGGTAGACAAAGAAATTGAGGAACCTAGTGTTAAGACCACTCCATTCCCACTTTCCGCCAGATTGAAGCATTGCGTGCTGTGTGGCAGAACTCAACCTCAAAACTGACTTGTTATAAGCAAGAAATGAAAATACAAAAGTTTTTACATTTCTGGGTGGGAATCGAACCCATAACTTGTCATTAGTTGTACCTGTGCCTCTGCGTCACAATAAGCATACACCAAAAAAGTACATTATTTGTAATATAATATACCAAAATATATTATCAATGATTTCAAAACATTATTCTTAAACGACATTACAGGCTCGTCCTCTTATTAATTATCGTGTTACGACATACATATTGGTAAGATTCTATTATAATTCTAATATTCATATATAAAATAATAAACAACTTTAATTCTCGAGGTTAATGCAAGGTTATTATTGCTTTCAATACAGTAATTTGACAATTAAATAAATTTTGACACAATCATGACGCAGTACATAGATGCGGTCCTTAATGTTTTACCAAAATACTTTTTAATATATTTTGTTACATTATGATTATTTAAAACTGTGCTAAATTTTATAGAAGTTAATGTTTCTATAAATTCCCCACTAAATTTCCAATTTTTGTAATTACTTGTTTTTTGTTTTCACCGTAGCGTTTGGGGCTCCGTACTCTCTAATTACCCCGCTAGGGACAAATCGTAAAGTTAAGTAAGTTGTTTTTTTGTTTTTGGGCAGAGAGTGGAGTGTCTTACATGTAGTGAATTAGGTTCTCACTGGCTACCCAGCTATGCGGGAGAGTTAGTGAAGATGTAAAAAATATACTCGTATAATTAATCTTTAAATATTTATATAATATATTAAAAACATTTTAATTATATTTTATTTAAAACTAAGTTTGGGATGGAAATAACTGTTTCAAAGTGCGATTTTGGTGGATGGTTATGATAATTAAAAGTTAATTGATGACTCTAAGTGTGGCAGTACACCTATTACCTATTATTGCGTTATCACGAAGTTAAGGATTAGGTTATTCATCAAAGTAGAGAACGTTAGTCACTGTAGGATTAAGCAACGTATGAATAATTGTAGATACTTTATTTATGTATGGACCCTTATCCTGTTAGATCATTTGTTTTTAAATAAGTATTTTTGATTTTTGCATATAGCAGGGTAGGCAGAGGGAACCTGAGAACCTAGTGTTAAGACACTCCGTTCTCTTTTAATATTTCCATTTCCCACTTTCCGTCGAATTGAGGCATTGCATGATTGTGGTATATATTGGTGAGTTGTGGTATTTAATACCGCGCTTTGCCTTGTCACCAGATACGTATAACAGGTTCATTATATACTTTTTATTATATGTGTAACAGCACCACGTTATAAGAGAGCTATTCAAAGGTTCCTAATATTGAAATTTTGTCATTAAAGTATAAGAATAATTAAGATTTTAAGAAAAAAACGACTTCAAACCGAATGCACTTAAAAGTTAAATTATTACGAATAACTCAAAAACTATTATTCTAATCTTAACTAAATATAGATGGAACCACGACAGAAGCTATTACATAAAAAAAAATCATCAAAATCGGCTTACCCGGTAAAAAGTTATGTGTTGCATAAAAAATACAGTTGAATTGAGAATCAACTTTTTTAGAAGTCGGTTAAAAAAGCGCATATTAGAGTTGTCGTAACACAGTTGCATATCTCATACAAAATGTCAAAATTGTGTAGACTTAATTATGATCATTAGCATGTTTGGTGTCCGAGGTCTCGTGTTTGTGCAATTGTACTTATAAAGCTTAGAAGAAAGTCAATATTCCCAATACTTTTACTAGCTATTAGCAATGAAAGTGGGTTTATATGATGAAAATTAAATAATAATTACATAAGTTAAGTCAATAGAAGTTCAATCAATTGTTTTTTAATGTACTCTTTATGTTATCGTAAATTGCACCAAGGTAAAGCGCGGCGTTGAGTTCCGCCACTCAGCATGCAATGCCTCAAATTCGGTGGTTGGGCGGAAATGTTAATAAAACGAAGTGTCGTAACACTAGGTTCTAGGTTCTACGCTGGAACACAGAGTAAATAAAGGAAAAAAAAATTAAAACAAAAACAATTTTATTGCATACAATATTATATATTGTTTCACGCTTTATATCTAGCACGGGACTTAGAGGGTCAAGAGGGCAGCCTAGTGTCAAGACACTCGGTTCGTCACTAGCCGTTCGAATTCGAGATAGTGCGTGTTAAAAGGAATTTAACAGTGTACCACTGCGTCAGGATGTCCTTTTCTAATTTTATGTTGTATATTTGTATTGTATTCCTAAAAAAGTATATTATTCGTTAAAACTTTTTAAATAATAACTAAATACTTAACCTTAAAGCTATAGTCAGTGAATGAAAGCTTTACTTACTTACATTAAACTAGATAAGCTATGTCGAGCAAATGCAATAAAACGAGCTTCACGCTTAATCCCGCATAGCATGATACATACATACATAGCTTCACGCTGTATCCCGCATATAGCAGGGAAAGCAAAGGGAACCTTGTGTTAAGACACTCCGTTCCCCACTTTCCGCCGAATTGAGGCATTGTGTGCTGAGTGGCAGAACTCAACACCGCGTTTTGTCTTGTTACCAAACCCAGAAGCAGTATAGCACGGTAGACAGAGAGAACCTTGTATTAGATACGCCGTTATTCGCTGCAAAAATGCAGAAAAACAATTAAAAATAATTAAACAAGTGTAGTGGAAGGGTAGTTGAAAATACGGAACGATTACAAGTTCAATCCTAACCCAGAAGCTTATATTTAAATTAATGTTATGTCTATAAAAATATGAAAAAAATCTATGCAGATTTTAAAAATAATTCTTTTTATATGAGAACGGAGTGTCTTGACACTACGTTCGTTCTGTCTACCCTACTATAAGAGAAAAAGCGTGAACACATAATTAGAAACTTTTTTCTAACACACCTTTATATCATCGCCTAATAATGTACGCTGTCTGTCAATCATCTAGCTATTTACTAAGCAAATAGAAAGCAAAACTAAAAATAACTAAATATTTATATATTCATCGCGTATTAGCGGAGATCACGAGTCTTATGGTAAACGCAAATAATTAGAAGATCTCGGTTAATTAAAACGGACTAATGTATTACTTTACAGTGTACGATACGACTGATAAACGATTTTAGAGAAGTTGAATTACATATATACATAGGTTCACGCTGTATCATGTAGGCAGAGGGAAGGTGTTAAGACACTCCGTTCCCCACTTTCCGCCGAATTGAGGCATTGCGTGATGAGTGGCGGAACTCAGCGCCGCGCTTTGCCTTGTTACCAAACCCAGGAAATTAAAAATTCCAATTCCTGGAGTGGGAATCGAACCCACAACCTGTTGCGTTTACAGTCGCACACTTGTATCTCTGCGCCACGACAGGCGTTAAGAGAAGAGCAAATTTTTTATTTCCAGCGGAAGCAGTTTATGTAAACATTTCAAAACCGGAAACTCACAGTGACTAGATATTAAGATACGATTATTGTAAAAGTTGTATGTCAATTATCTACTTGGTATACATCGTGCTGTCTAAAGTGAAAGGTTAATAGGTGTCGAGTGCGTCATATGAAATATACATTACATAAAACTCATATTGCCTAAATTTAGGAATCGAGTTTTAACTGAAAATCCGTCGTGGATCAGTCTGATTTTAATATGATTGTTGTGGATTCAATACCCATATAGTAATGAGCTCTTTGATTTTCGCAATTATTACATACCTATATTAAATGAAACTATTTTAACCAGATTAATCGCGTATATTTTAGTAATCGAAAATACATTCTTGGAAACCCGACGTTTCGAACACTTTACAGTAGACCGTGGTCACAGGTAGACTCGTTCGTTCCCTAAAATGTGGTGGTTCCGATAGCGGAATACTACAACCTCTCCCGCCATCTGTATCCTCTAGGTCCCGGATGGTAGTTTTATTTAAATGCTTATTAATATGGTCCTCTAGTAAAACAAAGCGCGGCGTTGAATTCCGCCACTCAACATGCAAAGTCGTTCTTCTTTCGTCGTTCAACGTCTGAAAGTGGAGAATGAAATGTCGTAACACAAGGTTATCTCTGCCCATCATGTTATGCGAGATAAAGTGTGAAATTAAGAAATAAATACGATTATTATGGGTTCGATTTCCTCTTCGGGCGTGATTGTATTGAAATTATTTTCATTTTCCTGTTGTGTTGCAGAGATAAGAGCTCGGAGTAACCTGGGACTTGTGACTTAAATATAGGTCTTCTCTCTACCTAACCAGATTTGAACAAGGTCTAGTAATGCCTCCTTCGGAATACTTACTAAAATTAACTGATGATAGTTCTAGACAGGTCAACATATATGTATGTACACTTTAGTATATATATTTTTTAATTAAACAAGCAAGAAACAAGTATCAAGCATGGAGTGTTGAGTGGCGGAACTTAACGCCGCTTAATAAAAAAAAATATTTCAAATTTTCGCCTAATCACATGTCGCAATATTATTTGAAAATAAAAAAAAGAAACTGATGATTTTAATGCGAGATGTTTTTATTAATCAACTAAAATGAACTTTATGTTAATTAAAACAAAGTTCAAATTTGCGTATATGTACGTAACCTTTAAATGCAAGTAAAAGTTAATCATAGGTGCAATTGATAGTGGAAACACGTATATAAGTTTCATCATTGTTTTTCTATAAGCTATTTACGTTATGCTACTTTTTATATTGCTTAGTTAGCTTAGTTTCTGCTCGCGGTTTCGCCTGAGTCTTTATTTTTTTTTATTTCACATTTTTTTTATAACAGAGTAATCAGAGAGATTGACATTCCGTATTGAGTGGCAGAACACAGAGCGGACAAATGAAAATATATATATATATATAAATATATATATTTTTCTTTTAGCTTCACGCTGTATTCCGCATATAGCGGGGTAGGCAGAGGAAACCTGAGAACCTAGTGTTAAGACACTCCGTTCCCCACTTTCCGCCGAATTAAGGCATTGTGTGCTGAGTGGTGAAACTGAACGCCGCGCTTTGCCTTGTTAGCAAACTCAGGAAATGAAAATACTAAATTTTTCATTTCTTGAAGTGGGAATCGAACCCACAACCTGTCGGCGCTTACAGTCGCACGCTTGTGCCTCTGCGCCACGTAAAGCGAATATACTAATAAGTTAATATATTGATAAGTTGAAATTGAAAAGTATGTTCAAAAATATAGATATCAATTTTTTCAATAAATGAGTAGCAGAGTAGTGAGAGAGCACCTATTGTTAAGACAATCCATTAGCTGCTTCTCGCCTGAAGTCGAGACATTGCATGCAGAGCGGCAGAACTCAACGCCGCGTTTTGTCCCATAAGAGTGGAAGAATGAAGAAACATAACAACAATCTTTCCCCCTAGCAGAAATCAAATCTACAACCACTCCAACTTACAGCTCGATACTGTCTCCGCTGCACCGATAGTTTTAATAGATACTAAAATATATTTTTAAAATAGAAGATTACAAGGCACGCTTATCACTTCTATGCACTATCGTTGACACATCAAGGCATATCAATCAACGCTTTCTCTGTAATCATTAGTTATAGTAACATCGGCTTACAGTAAACCTGCTAAGTCCATTTTTTGTCATTATAACTTTTTTGTACTATTCGAAAGTGTACAAAAAACACAATCGAGAAAAACAGCAATAATCATGTTTTTTATGATTTTCTCTAATCACTATGGGACGCGTGATCTATTGATCCAATCCTTTTATTAGATTTAGGTCCGGTTACTTGATTAGGCTTAGAATTAAGATATACATACATAGATTCACCTTCATATCCTATATATATATATATATATATATATATATATATATATATATATATATATATATATATATATATATATATATATATATATATATATCTCTATATATATATATATATATATATATATATATATATATAACCAGATTAGCAGAGGAACCTAATGTTAAGACACTACACTAATAATTATATCTACCTTATATATTTTAAATAATTATATCTCAGTTAACGCCTGTTGCGCAGAGGCACAAGCGTGTGACTGAGAACACGCGACAGGTTGAGGTTCGGTTATTCCAGGATATGGAAGTTTTCATTTCCTGGGTTTGGTGGCAAAGCGCGGCGTTGAGTTCTGCTACTCAGCACGCAATACCTTAATTCGGCGAAAAGTCTAAAACGGAGTGTCTTAACACTTAGTTCCCTCTGCCTACGCAGCAGTGGCGAGGACTGAAAATTTTAGTTAGGCAAGTGGATTAATTAAGGGAAACCGATATTATTTAGGGAAGCCGTTGTATATTTAGGGAAACCGGTATAGGATGTCAAGGTTTGAGTTGAGTAGCGACACAACGTCGCCATTTGTCTTATTAGAGAAGGGAAACAAAAATAATTCTAATAAAATCATTTCCCCCAACGGGTATCGAACCTACAACCATTATGCTTGCAGTCTCTGGCATTTTATATAAATTACTTGGCTCCTAGCGAAGTATAGGGGAGCATTAAGAGACGATTTCTCGAAACTCCAACTAAAACGGGAAAAACGGTAAAAAAAAAAATTTTGGTTTCATTGAACACGCAAACGAAGTTGCGGGATACTATTAGTACTCTAATAATAATAAGAGAATAATATTATTTTAAGAATGTTTTTTTCTCGCTTACTGTTAGCCAATTTACTTAAAGCCTGTGATATGTAGATTTTAACTTCTAGGCCTATAGGAATGTGACCTAGAAATTGTGATAGATTATTTTAAGCCGTAATTTATATATGGTATTGAGTTCAATGACTTTCTATATTTATAGTCGTGATGTATAGGTTAATTTAAATTATATGTTTATATAATATAGCTATTTATAATTATTACGAACTTGAATAGAATGATGTTAGGTTTGAGTATTTTTAGTTAAATTTTTTACAACAATAAAGAAATAACATACATACATACATAGCTTCACGCTGTATCCCGCACATAGCATGGTAGGCAGAGGGAACCTAGTGTTAAGACACTCCGTTCCCCACTTTCCACCAAATTGAGGCATTGCGTGTTGAGTGGCGGAACTCAACGCCGCGCTTTGCCTTGTTACCAAACCCAAGAAATGAAAACACTAAATTTTACATTTCCAGGAGTGGGAATCGAACCTGAACCTGTCACGTTTACAGTCGCACGCTTGTGCCTCTACGCCACGACAGGCGTTAATAATAATAATATATTTTATTGTACACCCATAATAATTACAAAAAAGAGAAACATGATACAAAAATAATTAAATTGAACAAAACGCAACCTTATCGCTAAAACAGCGATCTCTTCCAGGCAACCTTAAGGCATAGGAAATAAAGGAAGGGCAATGGGCTGGAAGTGTGAACAATATATAAAGTAGATAGGATAATAGATAAAATAAAAATCTAACTATATAAGTAATACGTACAAATACATATATAAGTATTAATATAATCATATATATATTTTTATGGATAACGGATGGCAAACAGGCAGAAGGACCACCTGATGGTAAGTGGATGCAACTAGCCAAATGAACATCTACAACACCAGAGATGTTGTAGATGCGTTATAACCTAAGAGGATACAGATGGAAGACGAGGACAATGTAGTATTCCGTTCTCAGGTCCACACCACATTTTGGGGGAAAAAGGATGGGTGGGAATGGGAAGAAACCACAGCTTACATGCCATCGAACCGGAACACATCATAAAGATATTTGGCGGTTCGTCTTTGACATGATAGTGGTCACTTGAGCCAGACGGAGGACGAACCTCTCCTACCTGAAACATATACTCATATATATAACATATACTAACAAAACATACGAAAATATAAATGACAATGTAGGTAATATATTCTTTATTAACAATATAAAATAGAAATAGATGACAGTTACGCTTATTATAGATAGATTATAATGTTTTAAGCTGATTAAAAATGGATAATGATTTTGCTTGCCTGATATTCAAGTCAATCATTATTATTATTTCAAGTCAAAGTCAAAGTCAAATAATTTTATTCAAAAATAAGAGATTACAAGCTTCATTTTTGAACGTCAAATAATTTACCACCGGTTCACTAAAAATGCCTCAGACCTGAGAAGAACCGGCGCAAGAAACTCAGCGGGACTTTTTTTTTTTTTTTTTTTTTTTTCTTTGATAATGGTTTACAATTCATTATTAATGACAATGATACCTTTGAAACAGACTGGAGCGAGCACTTCATTCCCAAGGTGTGTTATCATTTTATAAAATCACTAATTAGGTAATAACCTTTAACACACAAACGTCTTTTACAATTTTTTAAATTGCAAAATGGAAAGTTCTCGGACGTTTTCAGGGATTCTAATGTAAACGTGTACACATTGTCCCAAAAAGAAATAAATTAAAAAAATTTAACATGTAATATATTTTTTAAATTTTTAAATAAAAAAATTAAAAAATATATTACATGTAAGTCGATTTATCAACCAATTCACGCCTTGTACAGACATCATATAAAAAAAACTTAACTTCCTTTACATAAGCACATTTTCTATTACCTAATGACCTAATTGACCCAAAGCGCACTTATATCAAATGGCATACTAAAGAGTGAAGACAATACGCGAATATTATATAACTCTCTCACTATTCACATAATCAGATAACAGTGATTGTTGTTAATTGCATTGACGTACATGGCAATCGTGCTGAATTAGCAAAACTAACTTAAGCTAGGAATTCATCATATAGGCTTTTTAGGGAGTGTAGGGGAGTACAGGGAGAAAATTTAGAGAAACTTCAAGAGAAAAGAAAGTGGGGAACGGAGTGTCTTAACACTAGCTTCCCCTCTGCCTATCCACTATATGCGGGATACAGCGGAAAGCTATGTATGTATGTTAAAAGAAAAGAAACAATAAAATAAAAAAAAATACAACTCCTTTGATGTTGTATCTATGGCGAAAGTAACCATTTGTACCATCAACTGGTGTTTCTGTTTATTTGTCGCCTACGATCAATAAAAAAATATGAACGATTTTTGTCTGTCTCGTTGTTAGCAGTTGTACTTTAAACCGCCGGTATATGGGTCCTAACATCTAGGTCTATGGGAATGTGATATAGAATTGATCATTTTAAGCCGTTGATGTATGGAATTAAAGAGTAAAGATAATACGTGATTATTATATAACACATAATCCGATAACAGTGATGGCTGTTCATTATATTAATGTCCATGATCATCATGGCATAGTGGGACAATATCTAACTGTAAACATGAATGATTGTGGGTTCCGTCCCCACTGGGAAATAATTATTAGCATTTCCCCGATTTTCTAGTAAGACTAAGCGTAACATTGAGTTCCGTCGTTCAATACGCAATGATGTAATTTCGGGTGAAAGGTGGGGAATGTGTCCTGACACTAGATTTTCTCCAAATATACGGTAAATAAATGGAAAGTTAGATCATTAAGATTGTTATTACGAAAAACTCAAAAATAATTTGTCATATCCTAAATTTTAATTGGGACATGAAGCACTAGCTATCATATTAAAAAATCTTGAAAATTGATTTACCAAATAAAACATCATACGTAAAAAAATATCATCGAATTGAGAATCTCTTACTTTTTTAAGTCGGTTAAAAAATATTTTACTTAAAAATAACGCCCCGAGTGGTATTCGAACCCAAATACGTCAGATGTCAAATTTAATTGTGCCACGATTACGTCAAAGTAAATAGCTTTGTCTTACGAAATATCCGTTAATGTCGAGATCATGGTTTGACCATTATTAGTTATACAATATGATTATTATTTAATAACTTTCGATCAGAGATCCTCAAACTATTGTACGCAAGAGACCCCTTCGCCACTCCTTTGTCAACTGATCTCACACCCTCATAGAGAAATTACTATAAAATTGCTATCTCTAGTTCTATTGATAAAAAACCTATAATAAGAGAAAAAAATTGCATTTTTATAGGTAAGTAAACATATTTTTGTATAGTGACACTATTTAAAAAAAAAACAACAAAATAAATAGACATAAATTCAATAGATATCAAGTATCAATACTAATTCTTAAAGAATTAAGTAATGTATGAGTCTATGACCTGACTCTGAACGCGATGATTGCGGGTTCGACCTCATTCGGGGTATAATTATTTAAAATTATTCTTCTAATTTGGTAAAACAAAGAGTGACGTTGAGTTCCTCTACTCAACACACAATCAACACTCAACTCTCAAATTGAGGCGGAGAGTGAAGGAGGGAATGTCTTCACACCAGGTTCTCTCTGCCTATCCTGCTATGCTCATTTAAACTAATGTGTGTATTTTTATTTACACAATTGCATTAAAAATTAAATACCTATTTCAAAATTTTAACGAATCGTATTGCTTATGAAGCTTTGTTTGATAGAGCTCTTGAACTTTAAAATTAAAGTATAGACCTTAAAATAAAAAAAGTAAAAAATAATAATAATTTTGCCACATAGTCGAGCTATAACGCCGCACTTTGTCTTACCAGAACGAGATAATGAATATAATTTAAATATAATCATTTCTTCGATTGATTGAACCCATACTTCGAATATAATCATTTCCTCGATTGGAAATCGAACCCACAACCAATCGTGTTTACAGTCAGACGCTGTTTCACTGCGCCACGATGGCGTCTATTAATTTATGATCATATCCTCTAAACATATGCATCAATGTAGAATTTAGCATATAATGTAATGTATTACATTACCGTTGGTAGTGAGAAGCGGTCGTCCCTAATAACGAGTAAACTTTACACGTAGCGCTTTCCTCTGTTACGTAATGGAAGGAAATTGTTAGTCACTCGTAACCTTTGTGGATACTTCATAGTATGTTAATGTATGGGATAAATACATTTTTTTATCTTATGTTGATGCATGCTCTTCATATAGGAGGATGAACATAGAGAATCTAGTGTCAAGACACTTCGTTTTCCTCATTCATTCCTCTAATCACTCAAATTAGGGACATACATGTAGAGTAACGGAAATTAACATTTCGCTTTGTCTTACTAGAGGTGGCAGATGGATAATAAAATAAATATTATCGTTCCCCTGGCGAGAGGAATCGAACCACAACCGACCGTGTTCACAATTAGACGCATTTACACTGCGCCATGATAGTGTCAAGCAATGGAAACGTAATTTGAAAGGTGCGCAAATCCGCGGTTTTTACTATAAATGATTGCTAAAAATCAGACTAAAATGGTAATATTTATATTACAAATGTTTTAAGTTCATATAACATATTTTTAATCAATTTCTAAACATTTTCTATGGTTCTTTTTCAAAATAATATGTTTTTTTTCATGTAATCATTATACAGACAATATATTTTTTTCTTAAATTAAGTTAGAAGAATACTCAGTACTTGTTGTTCACCACCTATGGCGACTGCCTGCCTTGAGTGAGATGGCATATATTGGAAGTGTACCCAGTCTGGGTAAAGATCGACAATAGAGGACGACTTCTTCCTACCAGCCGGTCAACGCCATGGTCGATCCTGGCGAAGCCGTTCCTTCAAATGAGGATCGAACCTCAGCGCCACGGTTACCTCAAAGATGACAATAACTTTAACTCTTTCATTTTTTTTATTAATTGCCGATTTAAAAAGGAAGTCACTCAATTCGACTGTATTTTTTATGTGTTACCTTTTTAAGCGAACAATTTTGGAGAATCTTTATTTACATGATCTGTGCTCATGGTCCTATTTAAAGCTTGATGAAGATGTCACGAATTTTTGGGTTATTCTAATGTTACTTTTTATTGTGTGTTATTTATTATTTAATACTTTATTACACCAACAAAAATATAAATACACAATGAAATTAAACAAAGACAAGAAGAAAACGAGTTTAGTGTAAAAAGGCGGCCTTATCACCACAGGTGAATCTCTTCCAGAGCAACCCCATAAAGTTAGAACAATACAAAAAGATATGGGTTTGGTATTTTAAATGATTAATATTTACTTAGAATAATAAACTTACTTAAACTTTACAACCTAAAAATTAAATACAAGCTTACATAAATAACTATATGAATATGTAATTATAAATATATAATTATAATAAATAATTATAAACAACAATAAACTTACATAGACAATATATTTTAAGAAATGTATACATATAACTCTTATAGGAAGAAGTAATCTTTGAGACGACTGGCAAAATAAGTACTAAGGCAGACTCACTTAAGAGAACAGAGACTTTTTAGTGCACTTTATTTGAAGTTTTCTTTTTTTTGTTAAAATTTTAACTTTCAATAAGATTTAGATCTCACTAAGTATCTAAACTCGGTATGGCAATGTGCTCTACTCCTCGAACCGATAAACCATAGTTAAACAAATACCTAACCTTTGCTGCATACTTTCCAATGACCCGTTACGACTGGATAGTGATGTTACTCGTAGTTATAATCTATCGAAAATTATTGCTGTGTATTGATATTATATATAAGGGGTCTTTAGGTTATTATTTTTGTATGAATTTAGCTTTTAACACTAAAAACAGGAAAAGCGGAGTTAGGTTACACCACTTAATACGTCAGTCGAATATGCGGGATGTGTAAAACGGAGTGTCTTGGCTAATAACAAGCAGGAATGTAAATTCTAGCAACAAGAGTTTATTATGTATGTCACCACGTAACTTTTTAGTGAGTGAACCAATTTCTATGATAGGTAATTTTTATATGACAGCTAGTGCTTTTGATTTAAGTTAAGATTTGACAAGTCGTTTTAGAGTTATTCGTAATAGTTTTACTTTTTACCCGCATTTTATTCTAGAAGTCGATTTTCTTTTTTGTTATAATTTTAATTTTAGAGGCTAGCTAGCTAGAGTAAGCCATATGTGATTTCCATTCAACTCGAAAGGTTTCGAATTTGGTCGGAAAGCGGACTTTTCCTTGAAGTCCTTTGTTTGAAAAATTGTAAAGATTGAATGCTTATTTGTTACCATTATAATAGTTGGGTGGAATTGTGTATATATTTATAAAATAATTAATATTTGAGATTTTGAACGCTGGGTACAGCGATATTAAATATCTCGTAATTATAACTTGATGATTGATACTAAACTGTATCGTTTTTTTTACTTTAAGAAAATTGTTGTTGATACGCATCTTTAAAACTTTGCTATTTAAATTTGCCAGTTAGCTTCTGATATTATGTTTATTTTCGTTTGGTCTATCTTAATTCTAATTTTTATAGCTAGCAATTTATTTATATAGGTACATATAAGTATATCATAGAATGTATTCAGATCCAAATAACTGGTTGACAAGAACAGGTTGACTGGTTGGCAGGGTAGGCAGAGGGAAACTAGTGTAAGACACTGCGTTTACCACTTTCCGCCGAATTGAGGCGTTGCGTGCTAAGTAGCGGAACTCAGCGCTGCGCTTTGCCTTGTTACAAAACCGAGGAAATGAAAAATTCCATTTCCTGGAGTGGGAATCGAACCCACAACTTATCGCGTTTACAGTCGCACGCTCTTGCTCCTGCGCCACGACAGGGATACCCCTGTACCTATATACGAGTATATATATAAATTTATCACAAAATGTATTCAGATCCAAATAACTGGTTGACAGGTAATTGCTTAAATAACCGAAATTTATGTCGTTTGAATTTGTATGCAGTGTTTTTACTATTTCTTATAATCTAAGAAAGTAAAAATAGAAAAAGAAGAAGTAAAAATATTAATATAATTTTAATAAAATATGCAACAAGAACGAAAACTGGAGCAAAATAATATCATTCTTTACTTTGTTCCCCTCCAAGTATGAAAAACGAATGAACATAAAAAACAAATTATTTGTTGTTTCACATGAAATTATTTTAATGTAATCAATACCATATATTATTAACTGACTTCACAAAAGAGGGGGTCATCGTTTCGGCTTTTTTTATTTGTGTTGCCGAAACTCAAGGAAATGTTATTTCCTGGGTTTGGTAACAAGGCAAAGCACGGCGTTGAGTTCCGCCACTCAACACGCAATGCTTCAATTTGGCGGAAAGTAGGGAACGGAATTGCTGTAAGAGAACGGAGTGTCTTAACACTAGGTTCTCAGGTTCCCTCTGCCTACCCTGCTATATGTGGGATACAGCGTGAACTTAAAAAAAAAGTGTTGCCAAATAAGTTTTTATTGCGTGAACCAATTTCTATGATTATTTTTTTTATATAATGCTTCTGGTGTGATCCCATTTAAATTTCAGATGTAATGAATAGTTTTTGAGTTATTCGTAATAATGTTTCTTTTAAATTTTCAGTAGTTCGCGATCATAATTAAACTACCTGTGAGGTCAGATTGTAAAAATTATATTTTTCGAATATCAGAATGCATACTTAAAACTTTTTCAATGCTCTTCACGCTTTGACCACTTACCGCCCGTATTCAAGACATTGTGCGTTGAAAGCGTAACTCAACGCCGCGTTATACTTTACGGGAGAGGAGAAAAAAAATGTGTCAAAATCGTGAAAAACAAAGATCTTATTAAGTACGTTATACCTAAAATATTTGACATAAGACTCGCTAATTCAAGTAAGTAGTCACTTTGCGGTGTATGTGTTACAAATCAATATATTACAAGCTAGACATAATATTTGAGATGCAAACGGCGTAGAGGACGGTGGAAAACACACTTTCCAGTTTCACCGCAGAATCCTTTTAGTGTTTGTTTTTAAGTTATAAGAGGTAGCGATTTTATATAAAGAATATATTTGCATCGAGCCTTGTTCACATCTAGCAATTCATATTAGAATTAATTTTAAATAATAAATATTTGTTTTAAAAGAAATCAATAAAAAATAAAAAAACATTGTGAGATCTTTGTGCCGTGTTAGCATTTGACAGTAAACGCATTGGTAATATAATAATATATATTTAAATTAATATAATAATATTAAAAAAAATACCTTCATGTCCTGCTCTAGTATAAATTGCATAATCCGCAACGTAGTGAATTCAGAAGGAAAGTGCAGAACAAAGTTGAATTATGTGTTTTCAACAAAAAAAAAACATAAAGTAAGGGTAATTCACACACAGTAAACGTTCAGTTACTTCAGCTACTTTTTTAAGTAGCCTACAATACAAGAGATTAAGATGAATATATCAGTAATCCTAAACGTTGATCTGTTAGTTTTTTTTTTATCGTAACGCATTTCTGTTACATTGAATTTCAAATCACAACAAATCCAAAGAAGTTTTACTTAAAAATTGTAAGTATTTTTGAAGTGAATCTGCTTTAACACAATACTGAGTAACAGAAACATATTCTCTCATTTTCGAAGCGCCATAATTCAAGAACTAAACTGAACTGAAACATATTCTGCGAAACTGGTATTAGACATTTTTTTTGTTTTTTTTTTAACTTCACGCTGTATCCCGCATATAGTGGGGTAGGCAGAGGGAACCAGAGAACCTTGTGTTAAGGCACTCCGTTCTCTTTCAACATTTCCGTTCCCCACTTAATTATGTGTGTCTCCCAAATCATTGCTTTCCATTTCCCATCAATTATATTACTCTACTATATTTATATAAGATAGAATATATTTTTCTTTTAAATTTACCGCTTGTAAATTAGACCAAAGTCCCATATTTGCGTAATTCACACGGAAGTGAGATGAGTGTGACTGACATAATGATTTGCGCATTACGAACAAACAGACAGCTGCATTCATATCTATATGCATCTCTATATGTAAATATTGATAATTGCATATTTTCACTTGGTATGTGACCTCCTTAAAGACTATGTTGGTGTACCTCGCGTATAAATTGGACTATGTTCTTATGTAGATGGTAAATTGAATGGTAATTGACACGATTAAATTGGGGGCCAATGTAACTCAGTGGGAAAGGATCTGATTGTAATCGCGAGGTTATAGTTTCGATTTTTTTATTTTTCTATTCTGGTGAGACAAAGTACGACGTTAAGTTCTGCTACTTTACGCAATGTCTTAAATTGGAAAGAAAGTAGGTAACCGAGTGGTATGTTCAATGATAGTAGGTTATTTTGGACTACCCAACTACGCGGGAACAAGCGTGAAGCTGCTTGATGTAGAGAACCTATGGAGGATTTATAAATTATTTGTTTTGCACGCAAGATTCACTAGTACTCGTAATATTCTATTATTTCTCTACCAAAGTTTACCTTGGTACTTGCCCTTAGAGGCAGGTCTAGAAACAAGATAGTTATCTATCTTGTAAGAGCCAAGTTTTATGCTTCTATTTCTTAATTTTATTAGTCAACTTCTACAAGTTTTTAATTACAATATTAGTTAATTCAAATACACATTTAAAATTTCTCAGGATGTATGCATTTCCTTATAGAACAAAATTACTGTTATAGAACCAAATCAAATAGGAAAGATCTCAAATACTAGAATCGGTAGGCTTGGTTACTTATAAATATGCAATTTATTATTAATGTGTTAATGCCTGTCGTGGCGCAGAGGATCAAGCGTGCGACTATAAACGTGACAGGTTGTAGGTTCGATTCTCACTTCAGGAAATGGAATTTTTCATTTCCAGGGTTTTCAGGGTTTCGTCACTCAGCTCGCAATGCCTCAATTCGGCGGAAAGTGGGGAACGGAGTGTCTTAACACTAGGTTCCCTCTGCCTACCCTGCTATATGCGGTATACACCGTGAAGCTATGTATGTCTATTATTAATTATGCTTGGGTTTGGACATAAGTAATTATAGGACATGTTTTAAATAATGTATATATATTGATATCTTTACGCTAAGGTATATTTAGCCTTAGGTAGTATTACGTATTGATTCACTTTGTCCTCAGGCGCTTAGTTAAATCCGAAAACTCTACCACAACTTTGTATTATAAATGATTATTAAGAAAATAGGTTAACCAAACCATTTCAATTTCAATTTCAGTGAAATTTTAATTTTAATTTTCGACAATAGTAGTATATTTTTAAAAATTTATATATTAAGATTTGCATATACGAAATGGTCGCTTTTAGGAAGAATACGTTAATCAAAGGCCGAAACGATCTATAACTCATTTTTCACCTATTATCTCACATAGCAGGGTAGCATAATGTTAAAACACTCCGTTCTCCATTTTCTGCCCGATTTTGAAACGTTGTGTGTTAAGTGATGGGACTCAATGCTGTGCTGTGCAGTACTAGAGCAGAGAAATTAAAATAATCTAAGTGGATACATTATATATCTATTACCCTGAGCGGGAATTGAACCTACAACCAATAGTGTTTATAGTGTGACGCTGTTTCACTGCGCCACGATGGCTTCAAAAAATTAATATACTACTTAACTACTGCGAATGATTTTCTTAAAAAATTACTAACAGTTTATTTTTGTTTCAAATTTAAAGCTCATATGAATATTAGAATGGCATAAACAAATGTGAGATATTAATATAATGTATTAACACTTAAAAATACACCAATGAATCCAAGGTCGAAAAATTCACCTTGACATCAAGGTGGTTTTTTTACATTATGATACTAGAATTCTTATGCAAGTATGTAATTTTTTATTTATTGTTTTTAGCTTCACGCTGTATCCTGTATAGCAGGGTAGGCAGAGAGTGTAGAGAAGAGAACTTAGTGTCAAAATATTCCGTTCTTCGACTTTGCACCCGAATTTGCGACTGTCTGTTGAGTGGTGGAATCCAACGGCGGGGTTAATTTTACAAGAGCGGGGAAATGAAAATAATAATATAACTGAAATTTAATCAGCGCCTGTTGTGGCGAAGAGGCACAAGCGTGCGACTGTAAACACGACAGGTTGTGGGTTCGATTCCCACTCTAGGAAATGTTAGTATTTTCATTTCTTGGGTTTGGTAACAAATCAAAGCGTGGCGTTGAGTTCCGCCACTCAACACACAATGCCTCAGTGTAGCGGAAAGTGGGGAACGGAATTGTTGTAAGAAAACGGAGTGTTTTAACACTAGGTTCTCTGGTTCCCTCTGCCTACCCCGCTATATGCGGGATACAGCGTGAAGTTAAAAAAATAATAATAAATTTTGTAGAAGTTATACTTTGCCTAAAAAATCGCTTGATTAACCATTAGTTTCATCTGCTTTTGAATACAAAATGGTAGAGAATAGTGTGATAATCTAAAAGGATATTTACTCCGCTTAATCCACAGCTTCACTTCACTTCAGCTTCTTAAGATAGTCAAGACACTCCGTTCGCTGCTTTCCGTCTGAATTCCAAACATTGCGTGTGGCAATGACGCAACTTGACACCGCATTTATTTCGCAAAGTGACATAAAATTTTTTTACAGCATTTCCATGTTTTTTTTAATCTAAACCATATTTTTTATACAGTAAATGAAGGATATATATTTTTGCCTTTAGACTTAAATCAAAATTTAACATGACAGTCATTTGAAAGTCACTCACAAGGTGAGGGTAACCACTACTTAGAACATAACTTACAGTTTACAGTTTACAACACGTGTATAACCTCGATCTCTTTGTTAAGGAAAGGGAAATTAAGAAATATTTTTTGTAATGAGTTCTTGCAATAACTATATAATTGTTGCAGCCTTAAGCTTCCTGTGTAGGTAGTCAGAGAGGTAGTGTCAACTCCGTTACTCCGTTCTCTCCTTTTCGTCTGAAATCGAGAACTAAAAGGACTAAAGGCCACGCTTTGGTAGAGCGTACCGATTAAAATAATTTAAATAAGATCAATCATAACGACTGACGTGGCGCAGAGGCACAAGCGTGCGCCTAAACGCGATAGGTTGTGGGTTCGATTCCCACTCCAGGAAATGGAATTTTTCATTTCCGGAGTTTGGTAACAAGACAAAGCGCGGCGTTGAGTTCCGCCAGTCAGCACACAATGCCTCAATTCGGCGGAAAATGGGGAACGGAGTGTCTTAACACTTGGTTTTCCCCTCTGCCTACCCTGCTATATGCGGGATATAGCGTGAAGCTATGTATGTACGTATCATTCATCGAGAGGGAATCAAACCCACAGACATCGGATTTACAGTCACACGCTGTCCTACTGCGCCACTACAATGAATTATACAATTTTTTACTCACTTTAATCTAAAAAACTGAGTGACTTGGCACGATCTTTGACCTGTGAGAGATACACTAAAGTTAATTGTTTTTTAAAGAAAGAAAAAAACGTTTAAAGTAAATAGCAAATTTAAATTTACTATCCATATCTTGTTTCTTTGCTTGCTTGTTACCTTAAGAGATTCTTCATAATTGTTGTCCTTGACTTAGTGAAGTAAATTATACATATTCAGTTTTAACGTTGCGTAATATAAAGTACAGTAAGAATGTACTGCAGTAATTTAAATAATAACTCAAGCGTCATATTTATTCATGTTTATTGTAAATATGATAGTGTATGTATTTAAAATTAAGGTCTTAGTGGTGTAGTGGGATTATAAACGTGATTGATTGTGGAGTTCGAATCCCACTCTCGAGGAATGATTATAATTAAGTTGTTTTCATTTCTTCGCTCTGGTAATACAAATTATGGTGTTGAGTTAACACGCAATATGTCTGATTTAGGCGAGACGGAGTGTCTTGACACTGGGTTCTCCCTGTCCACACTGCTATACAAAAAAATATTTGAGAAGTGTAGCTTCGGAAGCTAAAAATTGTGCAATGTGCTTCAATTACAAAAATAATGTAATATGATTTTGTTTGAACAAAACGAAAGAGTATAAATCATTTGCTTAGTTGTATATTTAATATTTATTTTAGTTAAAAAAGTTAAACATTACATATAAAATTAAAAAAAAAAAACTAATTAACTACTATAAATAAATCGTTTAGATAATACTAGCTAAATCCATAGTAATTATTATAAAAATCAGAATTTTCCCAGTCTTCTTCAGGGGTAATGTCGACCAACCTTTTTGATTCTTCCCATAACCTCCTCGTTAGAACAGTGTCATTGGCAAACCAGGAACTGTAAAATTCTGCACAATCACGAAAATGTTTTCCACTAGATTCTTCCACTCGAGGATCTGCAGCTAAGAATACAGGCATTGTCGCAACTCTATGCAAAGGCCTGCCTAATATTGAAAGGCCCGTGTTTAGGAGTGTTTTCCAAAACGTATTATTATAATATCTAAAAAACTCCGATTTGCCTAAGCCTGGATCCATACTGTATACGTTCACTCCACTACCTTGAATTCTTTTATCCATTTCTACTGTAGACAATACGGTCGCCAATTTCGCGTTGCAATAAAATCCGAAATTGGAATATCTTCCCACGTCATTCATGTGATCTATTTCAATGTTTCCCAAAATAAGCGCTAAAGATGACACGTTTATAACTCTACTTGGTGCTGAAGCTCTCATCAATGGAAAAAGCAAAAATGTTAGTAAGAAAGCACCAAAAAAATTGACTTGCATCATAGTATGTAAATTATCGGCTGTCAGTCGGTCTTCTAGTCCTATAGCGCCGATATTATTTACCAAAATATCCAGTCTTGGCTCGAATGCATTTATAGTATTAGCAAAACTACGAACCGATTTTAGGGATTCGAAATCCATCGTCCCGGTAATTACTTCAGTGTTTCCTGAGCTTTTTATGATATCATTTTGGGCATTTAATAGTTTTTCAGGGTTACGACTCGCTAGTATAACTTTTGCCCCACGTTTCGACAGATTCTTGGCTACCTCCAGTCCGGTACCTGATGTGGCACCAGTGACAAGTGCCACTTTACCATCCAAACGAACATCATTTTCACAATTTGTAAAGTCGTCTAAAATTCGCATAGTTAAATCCAGCCAGCTATCAGTGCGGCTTAACCGGGAGCAATTTGAAAACTGAACTGCCTTCAGATTTTAAACCAAGGTAATAAGCAAAGAAGGTCAATGATACGCTTTATATGATTAGACGAATGAACATTACAGAACTTGTTTCTTTTTTTGGCTTCTTGTTGGAGATTAATATTATATGTACATAATGCACAAATGTGTTTATTATTTATTAAAATCCTAAATTTAATACAAATGTTTTTTTTTATAAATAGATTAATGTAGTATTAGCAAAACTAATTTATAAAGTAGTTGTTAGGAATAGTTATAGTAATTGTAATATATTAGAATGGTATAGTATGCAAATAAAATATGAACCATAGTACCAGGATTTCTTTTAACAATGTTTGTTGTATACATTGTCGAAAGAGAACGGAGTGTCTTAACACTAAGTTCTCAGGTTCCCTCTGCCTACCCTGCTATATGCGGGATACAGCGTTAATTTAAATTATTGATATTTAATTCGAGACGTTGTTGACATTGAGCGGAACTCAATTCCGTGCTTTGTGTAAAGGAAATTGCACACGCACGCACAATTATATAGAGAATTATACACAGGTATATATGCTATATGCATCCAGTACCAATTAGCCCACGTCTCCCCTTTGAATAATAACGTTTCGTAATAACAACGATTCGAACGGTTAATTATTACAAAACTAGTAAAGAACTAGATTGCATATTGTTAAAAAAAAACAAAACTTTAATGGATGTTTCACTTGCTCTGTTTGCCTATCTGTTGCGAATTGTGAAATAATGTAAACATAAAAAAATATATATGGTAAAGAAGCGTGAATATTAAAAAATATATTCATTATCTAATATTTTCTTTTCCTGGATTTGGTAACAAGGTAAAGCGCGGCGTTGTGTTCCGCCACTCAGCATGCAATGCCTCAATTCAGCGGAAAGTGAGGAACGGAGTGTCTTAACACTAGGTTCTCAGTTTCCCTCTGCCTACCCTGCTGTATGCGGGATACAATGTTAAGCTAAAAAAAGAAAAACTTCCCATTTACTCTACCTTTTATAAAGCAATGAATAACTAAGATTTAAATAAAAAAAATAACATAAAATATAACTGTAACCCGAACAACGAATAACTCAAAAAATACTTGTCAGATCTTAACTAAATTTTAATGGGACCACATCAGACGCTCTAGCTATCGTTAAAGAAAAGAAACATCAAAATGGGCTTACCCAGTGAAGATTACACGGTAAAAATATTTTTTAACGTATAATCACTGTATAGTTCAATTAAGAATTTTTTTAGAAGTCGGGTAAAAATATATCATTATAATTATTTTTTTTTACCTTCACGCTGTATCCAGCACATAGCAGGGTAGGCAGAGGGAACCTGAGACCTAGTGTTCAGACACTCCGTCCTCTTTCAACAATTCCGTTCCCAATTTCAATAATAAAAGTTTCTAAGCATAGATAACCACTCGTTAGTCTTTTAAGTAAAAATTACTGTGCAGATCTAGATAAAACTTTACACACAGGCTATACTTTATAAAGATTTTATTTACATACATAGCTTCACGCTGTATCACGCATATTGCAGGGTAGGTAGAGGGAACCTAGTGTTAAGACACGCAGAGGCATTGCGTGCTGACTGGCGGAATTCAACGCCGCGCTTTGCCTTGTTACCAAATCCAGGAAATGAAAATTTCCATTTCCTGAAGTGGGAATCGAACCCACAACCTGTCGCGCTTACAGTCGCACGCTTGTGCCCCTGCGCCATGATAGGCGTTAATTGATTTTATTTAATTTACCTATAATAAATAAATATCTAATATTTATTTAGTAAAAATTAAGTCATCATAGCGTTGTGACGTCATAGTATAGAAGTAACCAATTTAAAAAAAAAGGGTCTCAATTTGACTGTTTTTTTTATGTGTGTTACCTTATAACTTTTTACTGGGTCAACGTTACAATTTTAAAGGTTATTTTTTTAATATAATGGCTAGTTTTTGAGCTATTCGTAATATGCTATCTACTTTTTTGTGCATTTTATTTGAAGTCCGTTTTCTTTTCTGTTATTTTTTTACTATTATAATACATTTCTCTCGGTCTGATTTGGCAATGTAAGTTGGGTTTCGCTATTCATTATGAGTTATTTTTTTGTGGGGTTGAAAATGATGATTTATCATTATTATATAATTTCGGCAATTTTAAATAAAATTTATAGGTACAGAGAGAAACACGGACAGTGGGGTGACGATTAATGCGCATGTTAAAGGGGCCCTATAAAACTACACTTGGGTCGTAAGTCTCAGGCAGTTTCCAAACTCCTCTCTCAACACGATGGGCCCAGCACCCGCCATCCATCCATGAATCCATCGTGCGCTAAGGAGTTTCTTCTCATAATAAAGGTCATCGTGGCGCAATGTGCCGGCGTCTTACTGTAATCGCAGTGGCTATGTGTTCCATTCCCACTAGGGAAATAGTTATAATAAATTTATTTTCATTAATTTATTTTCCCCACTCTGATAAAATAAGACGTAACTTAGAGTTCTGCCACTCAGGAACATCATGTGTCGTATGTATGATGTCTCGGAGAATGGAGTGTCTTGGCACTAGGTGCTCTAAATTTTTTTTTAGCTTCACGCTGTATCCCGCATATAGCAGGGTAGGCAGAGGGAACCTGAGAACCTAGTGGAGAATGTATTTTCGGGATTTAATTGCATAGCCTACAAACAATGTAAAAAATAAAGTGTCATAATAAAAAAAAATATTTACTTGATGATATATTAACAATAAAATTGACTTTGTATTACCAAAAAATATTTTTTTATATTATTTCATATAAATGGTTTTAATAAATATTTACATGACATATTTATATACATTTATGTATCATATATGTAATGAATCTAGAGGTAAAATTTTCTTGCAAAGCAGAAGATAGACTGTTGATAAGAACATCTAATCTTTCAGTGGCAGAGACACTGCCAATCCTGCTATACAAGAAACAAAAGCTATAAACGTAATTCCTTTTTTCACAAATTCCTAGATATCATTCTCCCAGTCCTCCTCAGCAGTTATATTTAAAACTTGCTTCGACCTATCCCATAGTTCCTTAGTAAACTTCCGATCACTCACCAACCAATGGTTTATCCAAGGTTTACAAAACTTATAATGTTTTCCACTCACATTCTCTAATGCAGGATCAGCTGCTAGCACTGTTATTTGTTTACCCACTTCTTCTTTCGGCTGTCCTATCATATCTATAAATAATCGAGAAATATTTTTAACTAAACCAGGAAGATTTTCTAATATATTTGTATCACGAACAACGAATGGATCAAAACTATTAGCTGTCACTCCAGTATTCTTAAATTTTCGGTCTAGCTCTGCATTGAATAGGACTATGGCTAATTTCGAATTGGCCGTCTGTTCTACTAATGTATATCTTCCAATATCGTTCCAGTGGTCGAAATCTAAATGTCCAATATACATTGATGAAGCCGAACTGTTGATTACTCGGCTAGGCGCAGAACTTTTGAGTAAAGGAAGCAATAGATATGTGAGAAGAAACGCTCCGAAATAGTTCACTTGCATTGCAAGATTAATTCCATCGGCAGTAAGCTTGTCCGGTAAGCCGATAGCACCTGCATTATTGATAAGAACATCTAATCTTTCTTCCGTATTAAGAGTATCAGTTGCAAAATTTCTAATAGAATTCACTGAAGCTAAATCAAGCAGTTTATAACTAATATTTTTATTCCCCGTAATTTGTTCTATTCGGTCCCTCGCCCTGCTAAGTTTTGTTTCGTTGCGACTCGCTAAAATGACTCTGGCTCCTTTGGTTGCTATGCCTTTGGCCGCCTCGTATCCCATTCCAGTGCTGCCACCCGTAATTATGACTACTTTTCCATCGAGACGTGCACTCGTTTCACACATTGTCACATTTGATTGTAACGATGATAAGACAAAGACTTTGGTAAGATAAAGCGCGGCGTTGAGTTCCGCCACTTAACACTGAATGTCTTGAATTTGGGCGATAAACGGCGAACGGAGTGTCTCAACACTAGGTTCTCCCCGACTACTGTAGAGACGCAGGATAAAGCTGTCTTTTTGTAACGATATAATCAGTTCAACGTCCACAAAGACACTACATGCTAAAAGGAAGCAGATACCATAAACGTGTTCTGAAATGTTATTTGTTATTATTTTTTTTATATCAATATTAAAATGTCTCGTAGGCACTACTAGTGTTTACTCACTGTTTTCTCGAATTTATGAGTTTTATTAGAATTATTATTGCTATCATAAAAAATGAAAATTAATAGATTTTGGTCTTTGATGTGACGTGTTCGATGTAAGTCTGATGTAGGTGTCAGACTCTAGATTTTAAAAAAATATTTAAAAAAAGATTTTGATAAGAAATTATATTTTTTTTAATAGCAAATTATTTAAGGCAACTTTATTGTATTTATCAAACTTAGATACGTTAGTAATATAGGAAATGTGTCTGGTAAAAGTAGTGGTCCTTGTTACACCCTCCAAATAGTAATCATAATATTGTCTTAAATAATATGATTTAACTTTACCAGATTTAGTTTTGCATATTTTTTTTTTAACTTCACGCATACAGCGTGAATATACCCGCATATAGCGGGGTAGGCAGAGGGAACCAGAGAACCTAGTGTAAAGACACTCCGTTCTCTTACAACAATTCCGTTCCCCACTTTTCGCCGAATTGAGGCATTGCGTGATGAGTGGCGGAACTCAACGCCGCGCTTTGCCTTGTTACAGAACCCAGGAAATGAAAATATAAACATTTCCTGGAGTGGGAATCGAACCCACAACCTGTCGCGTTTACAGTTGCACGCATGTGCCTCTGCGCCACGACAGGTACCTGTAAATGAACCTTGTGATTTTGACCGACTTCTAAAAAAGCAAGAAGTTCTCAATTCGGTTGTATTTTTTTTTATATGTGGTACTGTTGTTTAATATGATAGCTACATTAAAAGTACGAGATTCTGATGTGGTCTTATTTAAAATTGGTTAAAATCTGATGAGCAGTTTTTGAGTTTTTCGGAATAGTTTTGCTTATTAACGTATTTTGCTTGTAATCGGTTTTCTTTTTAATAAAAATAATTTATAATTACATAATTAATAATTCAATAATTAATTGTGATTAGGGAATAAATAATATGTGGAATACAAAATATACTTACATATGTTTTTTCGTAGGTTTATTGTAAATTTTTAAAATTTATTTTAAGATATTTAAGTTCATCATCATACTTATATAAAGAACTATATTTATCCCACTCAACACCGAACGAATTTAGGAGAAAAGGTTAAAGCGGAGTGTTTAGACACTAACTTCTCTTTGAATACCCAACTACGAAGAAAGAAGCGTGAAGCTACGAAACCTCAAAAACATGACTGGACTGGACATGACTTCATATTGATCAGAAAGTACACGGGGCTGGATTTGAAGCGGTAACTACCTATTTTATTAAAATCTTTTTATATTTGTTATAGTATCTATATAATTAAAGATTCTTGTTCGAAAAAACATAGATTACTTAGTAGGAGCAAGGAGCAAGAACACTTCCTGGTACGTACTTAGTTTGTGATGAGAATTACGATTTGTATTGTTAATTTGCAATTCTAAATGAGCTTAAGAGGAAAATTTTTGCTAATGTTTACTTTATATATTAACTAATTCTACCCCGCGACTTTGTTTCCGCGTACTATAAAACCAATAGTCCCGTTATTTCCCGTTTTTTTAGGAATTTCCAGAAATCCTCTCTTAGTGCTCCCCTACACTCCTCAAGGAGTCTACAGCCAAATTTTAGCTTTCTATGGCCAGCAGTTTCGCCTGTACGTTGTCTGTCAGTCACTCAGTTACACAAGTGTTTTATATATCTATATATTAATATGTGTACCAACACTTTTGGACCCCCTTTTACGAAAACTACACGAACGGAGGAGCATGAAACTTGGCATACTCGTAGTACAGGATATAAGTGCAGACTGATAGTATCTTTTTAAAATAATACATAAAATTATAAGAAAATAATAATAAATGTTACACACACTACCGTGGTTTGACATCCATGTTTATATAAAGTGACATACGCATACGTTGTTAGGACGCGTTACTAACGCGCCAACGGGGACACTAGTATAGATAAATTACATAAAGGCTTGGATAGTTTTTATAGTAGGAACTCTATAAATTGACTAGACTAATAAATTAGTTCCTTCTAGAAGAATTTTATGCGACAAGTTCAATTAAGTATAAGTAATTACGATTTATGTATGTAGTTAGCCTTCGTCATAAAAGTGACATATATCGGTAAATCCTTACTAATGTCTGCCTGTAAACTGTCTGCCTGTCACGCTTTCACGCCTAAGCCACAGAACCGATTTTGATGAAATTCGGTATGAAGATAGAACTCAAGTTGGAAAAATTTTAACAAATAGTTTAGACCTTGGGAAAGACTATTGGCTCCTTACCATGTCGCGCGATATAACCGAATTCCACGCGGGCGACGCCGCGGGCGGAAAGCTAGTTACATATAAAAGTGCATAAAAAGTTTTTAATAGTTGATGGAAAATAAAAATATACATATACTCGATATTTTTGATTGGGTTATTAAATATGATTGATGATTATAATTAGTAACTAAGGCAAGGTTAGGCTATCTTGGCGCAGTGGGACAACGTCTCAGTGAAAACGAGAGTAGTTTTGAGTTTGATTTCCAGTCTGGGCGATTATATTTAAATTATTTTTGTTCTATCCCTTCTAGTAAGACAAAAAGTAGCGTTGATATCCACCATACTTAACATACAAGTGACTCAATTCGGGCAGTACGTAGAGTACTTAACGCCTAGATATTATATTCTTTCTGACTTTACTGATATGTAAATATATATAAATAATAATATTTATTCATTTTAAATTTTGATACATCTTATAACATCTTGTAACGATAATAACTACAATAGTACCTATACAACTGTGTCGCAGTTATTAACGCCCGCCTCGCAAGCGTCGTTCGTAAAAATTATATTAAACAAAGAACAAATATCTAATACAAAAAGAATAAAATAACTATAAAAAATAAAGAAAAAAAACTATATAATAAAAACACAAAAAGCAAATTAATTATAAGACAAATGCATGAGTGGGTGTGTGTTAATGAGTGAGATTAGGTGTGTGTAAGTGTGTGTATGTTTATATCTGGCAAGTGAAGTCGAATTAGGTGAGCTTTCGTAACGGCCCGCCCGCGCCTCGGTGCGGCCGGGTCCATCAGTTAGGGCTTATTAGGCTCCCTTAGCTTAGTCTAACTACCACCGGTCGCGTCTTCATGTCGCGATCGGTTTGCTTAAAATAGGGATTCCCTCCCCCGCCCGCACGACTCGCGCAAGCCGAGGTCCTAGCCCCGCAGGGGGCGCCCTTGCGCCTGTCGGCATCCTCTCAAGCAGCCAGTTAGTGCTTGCATTTCGCAGGGACTGAGCACCCTCTTCCCTCACCCCCCCGGTGTCGCTGTAAAGACCGCTAGGGTCAACAGCATGTGTATCCATTCTAAAAAAAAAACTGGCAAGTGAAGTCGAATTAGGTGGCCAAGATGTCTTCCGTCTGGTCATAATTCAGTTTTAATAAACAATTTGTTACATTAATTGTACAATGATGGGTGGTAAGAGGGTAGATATTTAATTTTTTATTGATATCATTGTACAGTACAGGACTTGAATAATGGAATTATCGGTTTGAAGAGGTTGTACGACGTGTTTCTATTTCATGAATTTTGTGATATCTGCGTTTAGTGTTCGTTAGCTTTGTTTCAAAGGAAGTGAGTTTATGCTTTCGTAAAATGGAACTAATATATAACTGATATGTGGATAAAGCTTAAAGCTAAAAAATATGCTTTTGTGTGGCGCAGTGGACGAGTATGGTTACCGAAGGCAGCAGATAAATGCAACCACTATCTATCAGGATATAACTATCAGGTTTGATCAATTTCATATCCTCGCTGGGGAAAACAAATATTATATATTTGTAGAATAAACCATGAAAAACGAAACTTTTCACCTTGGACTCACTCCTAACAACTATGCAATCCTAAACCCGCCACATATGAAAATATCACCTTGCTTTGACTGTTATCTTTATTCGGTTTTTAATAATCAAATATTCACGTCAAGTACGATATGCTCAGGACCTTGCCCTATCAAGCCTAAGCGGTTTACAAATTATATTAATTATAATACAATAACATTAGTCCAGGCCATTCATTTTATTCTAATCATGGCGCAGAGGCACAAGCGTGCGATTGCGCGTACGAACACGCGACAGGTTGTGGGTTCGATTCTCACTCCAGGAAGTGAAGTTATTATATAAGATTTTAACTAAATTTAAATATGACCACTTTTTTTAGCCGTTCAACTTGTGTCGAATTTGTTTTTTGCTAACTCACTTCCAACTTATTGTCATTTACAAAAAGTAAACAGGTAGGAACCGTGTAATATGGACGCCTCGCCACTGCTAGCTATGATATTCAAAGAAAAACATAAAAATTGATTTTACTCAGTACAAAGCTACGTAAATACAAAAAAAAAATATATTCGAATTGATAAGTTCCGTTTTTGAATATTTTTGAAATTTCAAAGTGTTAATACACCCTCAGGAAACGAAAAATTTATTTAGAAAACATATAAAAATTTGAACGCAGCGGGACTCGAACCCGCGCCTCTTGCAAACCGTCCAAGGTAAGCCTATTGCGGTTCTTAAAGAAATGCCACTTAATAAATTAAAAAAAAAAACATTTAAGTATATATCTTATATATAGTTATATTCTGTAACTGAGTTCCTAATAGATAAGTCTTAGTTTTAAGCTAATTATTATATATGATTGTAATTTTAATCTAGTTCCAGATTGTTATCTTTAGTAATTGCTTACCCAATGGTATATATATGGATACCGAATATTGGAAAATTGTAACATACTTGTACACCTACGTTCAGAGTTAATAACCACATATAGCAGGGTAGGCAGAGGGAACCTAAGAACCTAGTGTTAAGACACTCCGTTCTCTTACAACAAATTCGTTCCCCACTTTTCGCCAAATTGAGGCATTGCGTGGCGGAACTCAACGCCGCGCTTTGTCTTGTTACCAAACCCAGAAAATGAAAATATTAACATTTCCTGGAGTGGGAATCGAACCCACAACCTGTTGTGTTCACAGTCGCACGCTTGTGCCTCTGCGCCACGACAGGCGCTATAAATATATTATAATTAATATTTTATTATTATGTATCTCATTAGGTTCTCGGGTTCAAAGGAACCCGGTCCTTTGGAAGGCTTGCGTGGGGACACAGGTCCAACACATAGAGGCCCCTTTGAGACAACAATATTTTTTAATCTGACGATTTTTTATTATTATTATTAAATATGTTTCCCTTTTTTGAAGTCGGTCAAAAATAAAACAATATAAAAAGCAAACAACATATATTTAAGTAACTAAAGGAGAGTTTCGTATCAAGTCCGCAGCTTTCTCTGCCATTGCGACCAAAACAGAGTTAGGGTATAATGATATAGGAGATGGGAACACACTCGCGTCCATTATTCGTAAGCCGTCCACGTCTTTGACCCTGAAATAGATAATTAAGTTTTTATTTGATTATATTACTATTTTTTGGTTTTATAATTTGTAATATTGATAGCAAATGTTTCCGTAATTTTTGACTTTTGAAGCTGTGACTCAATGTTTTTAGGATATTATGGCCTTTATCAGTGGCGAGGGATGAAAAATTTAGGTAGGTAAGCCGGTAAATTTAGAGAAACCGATATATATTTAGGGAATATATATATTATATATTCCCTAAATATATCGGCTACCGGTATAGCATGTAAAGGTATTTAGTAATTTCACTATCGAATTTTGGCGACGACCTTTTTTTTTTGTACTTTGAAAAGTTAGGCAAGCCGGTAGGAACCATGTTGTATGGACGCCTGACCACTGGCCTATATAGACATTAGAGAAACGTAATTTCATAGAGAGTTTAGTGTCAAGAGATTTCGTTCGCCGCTTCCTGCCCTAATTCGAAACATAGTCTGTTAAGTGGCGAAGCCCAACAATGCGATTTGTCTTACCATAGCGACGAAATGACAATAATTTAAATACCATATTTCCCCGAGTGAGAATCGTACCCGCACACAATCACAATCACAATGTTTAAAGTTAGATGCTCTTCTACTGCGACACGATGATCTCTTAATGGTGATATGGTCTATGCTATATACTTATTACACAGGATGTGTGTCCGTAGTGCAGTGATTTTCAACCTTGCTTGTAGGAATATGTTTTACATTTAAAAATTTTGTAACGAACAAAATTAAAGATATTTCTATAATTATAATTTTCAATATTTGAGGCAACACTGAAAGAAAATATGAAGACACATTAAAAATTAAAAATACAATTATTGAAAATTACTGCCTTAGTTCATAAATAATAAGAACAACCTCAGTTCACTGTCGACTACTTGTCCTCCAGCGCAAGTCCCAGCTACATGGTGGCCAGTGACAGCGACCTCTCTTAACAAACATTCCAGGTATAAGTCGGGTGGACTGTGGATTTTAGGTTTTGGCTTTGGATCTTCTTTACGCGGTTTGCTTTGCTGCTTCTTTACTCTGAAAATAAATTAATTAAAAAATAGCGCTTCAACTTAGTAAAATGTTAAACTTTTAGTTGAATATGATGTTTAAGAAAAGTTCCGTCACGTAACACGTAGTATTTCCAATTCGGATTCTGGGAGAATGCGCAGAGCGGAGTGTTCTCTTTGCCTAGCGTAGACATTAAGTTATGGGGGATACAGCTTAAATCAGGAAGCAAAAACAAATAATCTATGCGTAGGTATGTCCGTGAATGCAGGCATTCCTCAGTTTAGGTTTATCTGTAAAATCACTTCCAAGCTTATTGAAATACTTCTGTTACTTAGAAATTTATCCATCCTAGATTTAATATTAAATGTGCACAGATATTGGATAATGTATATAAATACTTTTTCCTCCGTCGTATCAACCCCATTTGGTCGAGCTTTGTGTAGTTCCAGAACGTAAGACATCGTTCTGGTCGTGGCCAGTGGATTCTTGCACCTATATCTTGAAACGGTTTGGTTGATAAGAGCCTTTCTGCTCGTCTGATTGCTAAAAATATATTTAGTATTAATACCAGTTTAGGAAATTGAGTACGCCATTGTAGCGAATTTATATGATTTTTTAATCTATTAGTACATATAAAATACATTTTTTTTTAACTTCATGCTGTATCTCACATATAGCGGGGTAAGCAGAGAGAACCAGAGAACCTAGTGTTAAGACACTCCATTCTCTTTCAACATTTCCGTTCCCCACTTTCCACCAAATTGAGGCATTGCGTGTCGAGTGGCAGAACTCAACGCCGCGCTTTGCCTTGTTACCAAACCCAAGTAATGAAAATACTAAATTTTATATTTCCTGGAGTGGGAATCGAACCCACAACCTGTAGCGTTTGCAGTCGCACGCTTGTGCCTCTGCGCTACGACAGGTGTTAAAATTTGACAGACAGCATATAATTTCTACATTCGAATAAAATTATTTCACTTTAACTAGACTATTGATAGTAAAATTTTATATATTGACCTTTTATCATACATTTGATATCGTAATCCCTGTGCAAGTAGTTCGGGTCGACCACAGCCGGCACAGTTGTGCTGGAATCTATTAAAGAAACACTGCCTCTGCTCTTTGGCTGCACACACGTGGCTAAAAACATGAAGCCTTCCTTGCTTGTGTCGTTGTGGTAGGGAAATGTTTCACGGAATACCTGGCAACAAATAACGTTAACTGATTACGTAGTGCGGTGTTATGTTCTGCCACCTAATATGTAATCTACATATTAATACGTGAAGAAAAAAACTTTGGATTTTTACGAAAATTATGTGGACAGAGGAGAATGAAGCTTGGTAAACACTTAAAGTTTATATAGCGAAGTTTAAATGCATAAAAAATTTGATAAAATAAATGTTATACACACTACCATGGTTTGACATGCATGTTTATATAAAGTGACATATATATTGATAGATAACGCGTTGTTAACGCGTCAACGGGAACTCTAGTGTCTATAAAATCACCTTACGCAGATGCGTATAATTACTGACATTTTTTTAATTTTCATCAAAATAAAATTGAAAGAGAAAATATTTAAGAAAGCTATACCTTAGATTTATAGTTTGACAGATCACGTAGTAGTCTTTCACTGGATGAACCCATCGAGAACAACATTAGGGCCGAGGTGTTTCGATATTCTATGCCAGCGACAGGTGGAAATGTCAAATAACCTACAGAAAATTAACAAAAATGACGTTCGAAACGCAATTACAAAAGAACTAAACTAAACACAACTAAAAAAAAAGAAATTAATATTAAAATTGTAAATATTTAAGCCATCATGGCCATCATGGCGCAGTGGGATAGAGCTTGACTGTAAATACGATGCTTGTGGACTTGATCGGCACTCGGAGGAAGGATTTTATTTAAATGATTTTCATAAGACAAAACTCCGGGTTAAGTTTCACCATTCAACACGTAATGTGTCGAATTTGAAAAGCAGTGAAAGAAGTATGTTGACATTTTGTTAAAATAAAAAAGACTGGAGGGCATTTACTTATTTTTTATTCTATAGAATAAAAAATATTTAAAACCAAGCTTTTTACTAACCGCTTTTGTTCCAAAAATAGCCCATCAAAGTTGAAACACTGAACACTTTGGCCAGAGTGATGCTTATTGGTTTCTTGATACTGACGTATATCGGCATGTTCATGTGATCATGAAGATTGCGACCAACACGCTCGTTCTCAGATATTAAATCTAACCTGAGCCTGAGATAAATAAGATTTTAACAGAAAAGGAAATCGTCTTCAAAAAAATGCATTAAAAAGTAACATTATTACGAATAACTCAAAAACTAGTCAAAAACAAAAGTGAAATGCGACCACATCAGAAGCACGGGTATCCGTATACGGTATACGGGTATTAAGTCGGTGTAAAAGATAATATTTATAAATATAGCATTCAGACCATCCTGCTCCAGTAGTACGTCTGACGAGAATGCGGTGATTGTAGGTTCACAAACGAGGAAATTAATATTAATATTATATTCATTTCTTAGCTCTCGTTTAAAGTTCGGTGTTGAGTTCCACCCCTCACATCGATGTCTTACTGTTTCAAAATGTAGAACGGAGCGATTTACGCTTACTTTAAGAGTTTCTTTATTTATTTTTTCTTTTTAACTTAAGCGATAAATCCACATATGTTAATAAAATACAAAATAAATAATAGATAGTCAAATCAAAATACATAACAGAATGTCATTTCCAAGTGTTCATACACACACATTTTTACCTTTTGATTATGTTCCTAGGACCAATTCCTGATAAGATCATTAGTTGGGGCGTCTTAATAGCACCAGCGCTTACAATAATCTCTCTCTTAACGAATATGTTGTCCAAATCCCGATGATCTTGTAAAATGTAGAGAGAAGTAGCCCTTTTGTTTACAAATCTGATCTGCAGAAAGACGATTTTTTGTCAGTTTTATGTACTTATATGTTACTTATTTCATTTCCTGGGTTTGGTAACAAGGCAAAGCGCAGCGTTGAGTTCCGCCACTCAGCACGCAATGCCTCAATTCGGCGGAAAATGGGGAACAGAGTGTCTTAATACTATGTTCTCAGGTTCCCTCTGCCTACCCTGCTATATGCGGTATACAGCTATATATGGGATAGATTGGAATGCTAATTTCTTTCTTATATATTGATTATAATATTAAGTTAATAATATTCGCAATTTTGCTGTTGGAGTGTTTGCCCTTTTTGTTATCACAGGATATTGTTTTAAGGCTGAATTAATCCCAGTTTATATTCGAGGGTTATTAGCGATGGTTGCAGATTCGATCCTTATGCGGGGAAATATTCCCACATCTATATAAAAGCGCAGCATTAAGTTCCGCCATAAAACCAATTTCAATCGGAAACTTGAGAACGGAGTGTCTTGTCAATATGTTCTCACTAGCTTCTTTAATATTCAAACAATATAAGCTTACTGAAATTGCCTGAGTTTTCAGCAAAACATGTAAGTTAGATCTTCTCAGTGCCGGTTTGAGATAAGCGTCAAAAGGCTGATATCTATGCCCGTCTCGCACATTAGCTGTAGCCTTTCTAAATATCGTATGCTTATCTGCAACACTTGAGGATGCCTGTTTAAATACCTTCAACATTTCGTTGTCTTCGTCGATAAGCTTTAGTTTCATTGGTGCCTAAAAATTGTGTAAAAAGCGTTATTTTATTAGAATATAATTTAAAAAAAAAAATAGTTGTACTTACTAAAAATACATAATAACGCCTGTCGTGGCGCAGAGGCACAAGCGTGCGACTGTAAATGCGACAGGTTGTGGGTTCGATCCCCACTCCAGGAAATGTAAAATTTGGTATTTTCATTTCTTGGGTTTGGTAACAAGGCAAAGCATTGAGTTCCGCTACTCAACACGCAATGCCTCAATTCGGCGGAAAGTGAGGAACGGAATTGATGAAAGAAAATGGAGTGTCTTAATACTAGGTTCTCTGGTTCCCTCTGCCTACCCTACTATGTGCGGGATACAGCGTGAAGTTAAAAAAATACATAAATGATTTTTTTTATTTTAAGCATAAAAACATATTGATGTAGATAAGAACGAATAGCATAATTGGCTATAGTTTTTAGACAGTTTCCAATCCTCCTATGTTTCAATATTTATAAGTTTTTATATATTTTTCCATACTTTACCACGCATGGCTTTGCGTGATAAAACGCCTACTGCCTATCTTGTTGGGGAGGCAGAATGAACATTGTATCAAGACACTCTGTTCGCTGATTTAGCCTGAATTCGAGTCATTGCGTGTTCAGTAGTAAAAATTCAAATTTAAAAATGGTCAATAATGGCTTATTTATTTATTCAATATTTTTTTATTTATTTATTTATTTTTTAACGCCTGTCGTGGCGCAGAGGCACAAGCGTGCGACTGTAAACGCGACAGGCTGTGGGTTCGATTCCCACTCCAGGAAAAGGTATTTTCATTTCTTGCGTTTCGTAAGAAGGCAAAAGCGCGGCGTTGAGTTCCGCTACTCCGCACGCAATGTCTCAATTCGGTGGAAACTGGGGAACGGAGTGTCTTAATACTAGGTTCCCTATGCCTACCCTGCTATATGCAGGATACAGCGTGAAGCTATGTATGTATGTATGTAATTATTTTTTAAACTTATCACCTCTGAACAAAATCCTTTAGGTGGGCAGAAGTCGGAATCGAACTCGCTTTTTACAGTTCCAAATGCTTTTAGGAAATATGGCTTTAAGTCTTCTAAGGTCCACCCTTTGAAGCCCAATCGAGACCATCTGTTAAAGTCCTCAGGTAAACCAAAGCCGTGAAGAAGGAAGTTAATTTGACTGGAGCCTCCTGGACCTTTACCTCGTGGAATAATTGGTACCTGAAAGAAATACAATTATATCGGTACGTGTGAGTATTTTTATTTTATTTTTTTATATTTTTTGATTAAAAATGGTAATATTTTTTCAAATTTGTATTTGAATTTAAGTATGCTGTAACGCGATTTCGTTTGCGTGGACCTAACTATAAAAACTAAAATCCGATATTTTCGTTTTCGTAATAATTTCTAGTAATCCCCTAAGTGGGGAGCACTTACAGAGTGTAAAACTCTAAGGTACCATAAATTGTATATTGATTTATGCCACTTTAATTTTGAGTGGGTGTTATAAAGTGGTCGAAATATTAAGTTGGCGTAACAGAAGAAAACTATAACTTATTACAGACCGTGTGACTGTATTCCGAGATTTCCTTTGCATTGGCTATAAAATCTAAAATCCTGATTTTTCTGTTTTTGCAGTTATTTCGTGTAATCCTTAGTCCTCCCCTACACCCCTAAAGGAGCCTCCATATAAAATTTCAACTTTTTATGGCCAATAGGTACGTTTATATAATCTTTGTCCATCATTAGTAACATCAACGTTTAATTATGTTACCTATATATTTAAAGTTTCCCGGACTACAGACCATAGATGGACAAAGCTCGTGACCAAATGGATAGGTCCAAGCGGTTAAAGGAAGCCAGGAAAGCCAAAAGAGCGTTGAGTCGACGATCTTCATAACTTTGCCGGGAAAGGATGGATGCAGAAAGCTCAATATAGGAAAGAATGGAAACAGTTGGAGGACGCCTATACCCGGGAAGGGGCCATGTCTTAAATATTAAAAATTATGTAACGTCATATATTTATGTAATTATGTAGATATGGAAGTAAAGGCTATAGCCTTATTATTAATATATATTTAAAAAAATGTTTTAGATTCCATAAAAGAATCATAATTTATAGATGAAGGCAAATAATAAAAGTATGCTCAGTACTTCCCCATTTCATTAAACTGCAATAATATATTTAATCAGATCAGGAAAATAGAAATATTTATAAAAAGCAAGGTGATTTTGTAAATTATTTGCCGCTCAAAAAATTATGCATGTATTATGCTAGCATTAATAAATAAATAAATAAATAAATAAAAACACTTTATTGCACATAATACATAAAGTATAGCAAAGTGACAAACATGTAAGTAAGCAAAGGCGGCCTTATCACCAAAAGTGATCTCTTACAGGCAAACATTATTGATTGCGTACTTATGTGAGACATCTTGTTGGCGGAAAACAGTGCAAAAAAAAATTATGCTATTTGTTTTGAATATAATTATTTAACTTTGATTCAGTTTTCTACTTTCTTTTTCATCATTTAACAAATAATCATTCTATTTGTATTAAACGATTATACAGTTTATCTGCTACTATTTTATCTTTGTTAACCATGAAGTGTTCACATTGTCAAAATAAAAATGTGTATGTAACTTTTTTTTTACCACATAAAACATGCAATGTGGACTTCAAAGTGTAGTGAGTACGTTTGTCTGTAAGCACGTTTGGTTGTGGACTCGATTCCCACTTAAGGAAATATAATCAATATTTTAATTACTATCATTTCCCTGATCTGGTAAGACAAAGAGCGGCGTTGAGTACCACCACATTACATATTATGTCTTAAATTGGGGCAAAAGTGCAGATTAGGTCTTGGCACTAGGTATCTTGACCCTGCTTTGCGCTGTAAAAATGAAATATATTATAGTAAAAATTTATCAAACCTGATTATGTAAACCAAAAGATGAATATTTCTGCGACGTCGCGTGCACCGACCAGTCGTTACTGCCTTGTTGTGCGGCGGTGGATACTAGAGGTATCTTCGTAAAGTAGCTCATATGATCACCAGCTTCTATCAGCAATACTTTTACATTGGGATCCTCTGAGAGACGGGAAGCTAGCACGCATCCTGCTGTTCCTGCGCCAACTGATCAAAAAAATAATACATATATAGTCTATGATATTACTGTCGTGGCGCAGAGGTACAAACGTGCGGCAGTAAACGCGGTTCATTTCCTGGGTTTGGTAACAAGCGGTAGGTATGGTAACAACAACTCAGCACGCAATGCTCCAATTCGGTGGAAAGCGGGGAACGGAGTGTCTTAACACTAGGTTCTCAGGTTCCCTCTGCCTACCCTGCTATATGCAGGATACAGCGTGAAGCTAAAAAAAGATATTCAAAAAATAAAAGGCAGAACGTAGGATTACATTAAGATTAATTTTACACCAGCGCGTATACAATTTGTTTTGATTCTAATGCTGCGCCTGACAAAATTTAACAGCAATAATCATTTTGGATTGATTTTGTGTAATATTATAATCAGGCGCTTTGTATGAAATTAAGAATTAATTATGAAAATTATGAAAAAAATCACAAAAACTATTTCATTTAAACATTTTTTGTATTAAATCACATACAATAATAATAAAAAGGCTTCACGGGCTATACGCACAGCAGGAAACTCAAAGAGAACCTAGTTCCTAAACACTCCGCTCACCAATTTCCGCCTGTATTCGAGACCCTGCTTGTTAAGAGGCGGAAATCAACGCCGCACTTGTTTTATTAGAGACAAATAATAATAATATTAAGCTACATACTTTAGTTGTTATATAGAGAGTGAAAAGTGCACTAAATTTACTTCTTACCGATGATATAATCATATCTTTTTGCTGGTTTTGTAACGAAACTGGTGTATACATTTGTATACCTTTGGTATACGATATAAGACACGACAACCACTAAAATACTAACTATGTACGAGTAAACAGCCATTTTGAACAGTTCGAGTGAACTGGAACAAGGCAGGGAAATAGACTGGGTGGTTAATCTAGACATGCTACCGGTACTTATTGGATTAAACAGGTGTGTGAAACCTTTGCGAATTATAATTAAAAAAATATATAGCCACGCGGCGTTGAGATCCGCCACTCAACATGCAATGATTTCAGTTTACGGGGAAAGCAAAGAACGGAGTGTCTTGACATTAAATTCTCTGTCATGTTATGCGGATTAAGTGTAAATTTACAATATTTTTATTGTTCAATTCTTGCGTTCGTTGCCCGATTTGACAAAATGTATAAAAGGCTTAAATGTAAGTAAAATATTAATTAAAAAATTAAAAAACAAGATTTCAAAATCAATTTCTTTCTTTCGAGATATTTCGTATTCTTGAAGGTTTTTTATTTGATACCCATATTGCGTGTGTTGTACATAAACATATAACCGTCATTTTATTACGGCAGCCATTTTCAATTAACGGCAGTAAGGTTACTTTTTTTACCTTTTGTTTTTTTTTCGACTGTGTAGTATGCTGTTGGCCCTATTGGCCTCGACAGCGTCACCGGGCTTTGTGGGGGGCCGAGCTTGAAGAGATCTGACCCTGGCTTGGCCTCCTTGGGAGGAGGACTCTTTTTTTATCATTACTAATTACTTTTTATTAGCAGTTAGTGTGTTTCAGAAATATAGGCTTCTAACTTACTTATTGTATAATTTAATTTAAATTGCTAAAATGTAGGGAATTATGATATTTTACGTAGAAAGAATCGAAATATAAAAAGCTTACATTTTTAAAACGTTTTCTACCCCTGTCTGTGAACCTAAGGGGATTAAGGTATTGGTGGCGTTGGAAATCAATACTTTATTTATATTAACGATACAATTTTGTGTTGACGAAATATCTACTGTTTATTGCATAATAATACCTAAATAATAATAAACAAACATAAAGCCATCGTGGCGCAGTGGAATAGCGACTAACTGTAAACACGACAGGTTGTGGGTACGATTTCCATTCAGGGAATAATCATATTTAAATAATTATATTTTTTTGCTCTGGTAAGACAAAATGCATCGTTGTGTTCCGTCACTTAACACGCAATGTATCATATTCGGATGAAAAAGGGAGAACGATGTGTCATGTCACTAGGTATACTTTATACCAGAAAGAACGTGAAGCTAAAAAAATAAATTAACATTGTTCTTTCCAATGCTGTTAAATAATTGTCTAAAATATGACATAGTTTGGGTTCAAATCTCATGCGAAATGTAGGGAATACAATATTTTCTCATGATTTCATCTTATATAATGGCGTTTACGTAATATGAATGTGTAAAAGTTATGTTGTAAAAAACAAATTATATTAAATAAATTGTTTTTTTGTGATATCATCATACATACATAGCTTCACGAGGTATCCCACATATAGCAGTGTAGGCAGAGGGAACCTAGTGTTAAGACACTCCGCCCCACTTACCGCCGAAAGTGATACAATCCATTGTACAATAAATAAAAATACTATTTATAGTACTTTCATAAATACATTATTAAAACCATCGTCATTATTAAACAAGGCAAAGCGCGGCGTTGAGTTCTGTTACCCAGCACGCAATTCGGCGGAAAGTTGGGAACAGAAATGTTAAAACGAGAACGAGTGTCATAACACTAGGTTCTCTGGTTCCCTCTGCCTACCTATGTGCTACCTATGTGCGGAATACAGAGTGAAGCCATCATGGTCGATACGGGGATACGGGGTCGACTTTCCTTATCATGCGGCACCATGTGGTTCGTTGATTCGCATCACTCTTATTAAGGCAAATTTTTTTCATATCCTTTTCGACACATGTCAACACCTTCGCTTAAGGGGTACGCCACAGTATTTCTCAATTTCTTTATAGTGAAGCCATCATGGTGCGTTGAATAATTATATTAGTTATTTTCATTTCTCTACTCCAGTAGGACAATGTGAGAGATCAGATTGTCTTGACACCAAGCCCTCTCCGACTACCCAATGAAACATTACTCCATTCTAAACGTATGAAATTCATGCAGCTTTTTTGTGTGCTGTTCAATTACATTTCAGAGTCAAGGAATTTTAATAATAAAGTACAATGAAATTTGTTATGTACTCTTATGAAATTGATTTATTTGGTTATTTTGATCAAGCCAAGCATTAAAATAACTGAAACTGTTCCTTATAATTTTAGGTAAACCAATTTGGTTATTCTTTTATATATGATAGCTAATGCTTTTAGTGTCATCCGATTTAAATGGGGCCACTTTACAGTAACACATACATACATAGCTTCACGCTGTATCCCGCATATAGCAGGGTAAGCAGAGGGAACCTAGTGTTAAGGACACTCCGTTCCCCACTTTCCGCCAAATTAAGGCATTGCGTGCTGAGTGGCGGAACTAAACGCCGCATTTGGCCTTGTTACCAAACCCAGGAAAATGAATAATTCCACATTTCCTGGAGTGGGAATCGAACCCACAACCTGTCGCGTGTACATGCTTGTGCATCGTCGCCGCGCGAGGCGTTAAGGCATAGTAACACATAAAAGAAAATAAAATAAAACAATTTTTTATATGCGTAAAACTTATATTTCATAATCAATTATAACTCAACATCTCCTCCCTCCTCAATCATTTCTCCCACAGCGGGTACCATGATAGGTGCTTCTATGACCTGCTTCCTGCCCTTAGCGTCAACTACTTCAATTGTCTCGGGCTCAACCTCCATCTCCTCTGCTTCTTTCTGTTTGAGACCTGCGGCTGGTGACCTGTGAATGTAAAGTTATAATGATTACAGTGTTTGTAATGTTCTATTAGATTTTTGAAGTGATAATTTCTTTAGGTGCAATGAGCATTTTTGAGCTGGGAATTAATCATTCAATGCATGTCCCTAGCATCCAACAACAATCAATCCATCAAAAATACAATAAGTATGTACATATATTGTGTATATACTACAAAAATTATAACGTTTTTAAAGTAGAAATTACCTAACAATTACAAAAAATATTTCCAGACAATTAAAAAAATTACACAAAAACAATATTTTCTATAAAAGTAGTCTAGTATTAGTCTAGTTCTTATTAAAATATGTCTTCCCAGCAGTGGCAAGGAGTGAAAATTTAAGTTAGGCAAGTAAATTTAGAGAAGCCGACGACAAAGACAAACAAAATAATTGTTTGTTATTTACATACAGTATATGTTATCTAGTAAATAAATAATATATAGTAAATATACATATATATTTTTATATTACTAGTAATTAAGAATATTCAGTGATATTTTTTATTAACATATTGGAGTGTTCATTTTGTAGACATATAATTTTTTATGTGAAAAACATTATTGCATAGAATTTCACAATACAGTGTAAAATAAATAAAAACTTAAAGAATAAGGAAATAAAGCCTAATTACTATAGATTACACAAATTTAACTGCTAATAAATAAATATTAATAAGAAATTTGAGCTATAAAATACCTGATAAGAGATATATCTCGTTGAACTTCTCTCACATCTCGCTGCCACTCTACTTCACGGCCCTTCCTTAATCTCTGCATAATATAATTATTTGATCTCTTCTGTCTGATTTCTTCCACCTTTTTCATTGCTTCTATAGTTTTTGTCCATAATTCTCTATTATATTTCACTGGTGCATGACGACGCTTTTCAAACTCGAATGAAGGATCAATAGCCAATTCCTTACCAGCAGTCTTACGGTAAGCTTTGGTCCATTTGGTTTTACGTGGGTTCTTCTTCTTTTTGAACGCTGCATGGCATTTTGAACGGCAAAATCTGAAAATCTGATGATGTTACGTACATTATACGCAATTGTGTAAATGTTGTGTAAATATAAATATTGTTTATAATGTATGTTTCATTGATTCTTTTCTCTCTAAAATTATAGGTTTATTCCTAGTTTTTAATAGCAGGGAACGAAATTATAAATAAATGTTTTTACTTGTAAAAACCTTAATATAATATTTGGTTGGTTGTCACTTTTTTTGTGGAAATATAAAAGATTTATTATTATAATTGAAACCTACCTTACAATCGTTCCTCACAAATTGTATGCCATGACCAGGATATATCCTGGAGGAGCAGAAATAACAAGTTTCTATACGCATCTTCACACGTGCTGTTTTGTTTGTTTGACAGCACGTCAAAAAAGAAAGATGGCTAAAAAAAGTGTTGCCAGTTGTTACTATCAGTTCTAAAATATTGATGTATATTTTGAATAAAACCATAAATATATGTCATTAATTATTAAATAATAAAAATTATACAGTTAAAAAATAAATTATCAATAAAAGAATTCGTTAGTAAAAAAAGACCTATATAAATATTTAATCGCCATCGCCATCTATTGACACATAGTATACAACAATTATATTAATGCTATTGGGCAGTAGATGTCATTTGTACGTAAAAAGTGTTAATATATTTATTTAGATATATATTTTTTAACTTGTAGCTATAATAAATATATAATATGTAATAAAATAAGTGATTTGTGTAATATAAGTGATTTGTACTCAATTGGCACTAGAAACACCATAATTAAAGAACTACACAGAACGTAAGTCTATATTAATATGTCTTTATTTTATTGAATTCAAAAAAAAAGAGAGATTATCAATACGACTGTATAAGTTTATGTTTGTTATATGTGTTACTGCATTATTTTTTATTGGTTGGACCAATTTTAATGATTCTTTTTTATATGGTATCTAATGATCAAAATGTGGTCTTATTTAAAACAAATTAAGACCTGAAAAGTAGTTTTAGAGTTATTCGTAATAGATACTTCAAGATTGATGTTTAATCTTCTTTATTTTGTAACTATTTTTCCTTAACTCAACCAACAATGTTCCTTCTCCCTTTCAAAAGCCCGCCAACCTTTCCCGCCTTTTTCTGTCTCCTCTCCACGACATTCCCAAATGACAGATAATAAATGGTTAAATTATTTATCATAAAATATAAACAATAAATATTACTTACTAAATCTTATACAATTACTTTATGCAAGTATTTTATGATTTAACATAAATATTAAATATAGTATTTATTCATTAAATAATCTAACATTCGTAATTATTATATTTCTATGTGAAATTTCTTTTTTTTTTAAATCTTAACTAATAGTTTGTGATATAAACGTACTAATACTATAACTATACTAAAATAATAATAATAAATAATAAAGCCTTTTATTCGGACAAAAAAATATACAATATCTTTCCTTACACTACACTATTACTATTATGAAAAAAAAGAAAGTAAAAAAATAATTCTAATTCTAATTATTTGTGTATTTGTTGCTTGCTTATTTTTTGCAAGTCCGTTTGCCAGTTGGCAAAGGCCTCCTCCAACCTACTCCATTCTGTTCTCTCTCTAGCTATTCTGCTCCATGTTTTTATTTCCTTTAGCGCGTATGTTAGTTCCGTAAGATTTTCATCATTTTTCAATGAGCGTACATTTAGGGGCTGCAACATAAATTTTTGGGTTTCTGTGAGTGTGTTTATAATTCTTTTTTTTTTTTTTTCTTTTTTTTTTCCACCTTTGTGAATTGTTGGAGGGTTGTGGTCTCTGTCCCCCACGAGGACCAGTCGGCTTGGGGGAGTAACTATACTAATATGATACAAAAACCAAGAAACAAACAAAATCATACTAAAAGAAGCTCACAAGAATATTTTATTTGTATCTAAATATAAATATCTAAGTATATATAACGCCTAACATATTTAAAAGTAATTAAACACTTAACATCGAACGGTTGAAGTAAACACGGCGATATTTTAAGACGACTATCAATCGGCCAGTCAACTGAAATGAAATGCTCAGTTGCTCAGCTTTGTGGTATTCCGGTAACTCGTTTTTACTATTAACTTAGGTAGGTTATTTAGATATTTTTTTAACTTCACGCTGTATTCCGCATATAGCAGGGTAGGCAAAGGAAACCAGAGAACCTAGTGTTAAGACACTCTGTTTACCACTTTCCGCCGTATTGTGGCATTGCGTGCTGAGTGGTGGTACTCAACGCTGCGCTTTGTCTTGTTGCTAAATCCAGGAAATGAAAATATTAAACTTTTTTATCGAACCCACAACCTGACGCGTTTACAGTCGCACGCTTCTGTCTCTGCGCCACGACAGGCGTTGAGAGTAAGGTTATTTAGTTTTTTATTTAACTTTACGCTCTATCCCGCACATAGCAGGGTAGACAGAGGAAACCAGAGAATCTAGTGTTAAGACACTACGTTCCCCACTTTCCGCCGAATTGAAACATTGCGTGCTGAGTGGTGGAACTCAACGCCGCGCTTTGCCTAGACTAAACTTTTTTACATTTCCTGCAGGTTCTCAGGTTCCCTCTGCCTACCCTGCTATATGCGGGATACAGCGTGAAGCTAAAAAAAATAAATAATAAAAAAAAACAATTGAATCGAGAACCTCTTTTATTTCATATCGGTTAACAAATAAACATTCGTATCGTGGGATTTCCTAACATTAGTTAGAAGAATGTTCGCCACAAAGTTAATTTAAAAAGCCGGTTCCATATTAAGCCTAATTGATATACTTCCTTTGGGGCATTTTCGAAACTCTTGGTTTCCGTGATAAATATCTTCTTGTACAAATTCCTTTGAAATTGTAAACGTTGATTATTGATTATTGATTTGCAATGAGTGTAGGTTCAAATCTATTTAGATTTTTATTTTTTTTTTATATAGTGTGACGCTGTTTTCCCGATTTATTTAAATCGCCGAAAAGGGGAGAAAGTATATATGATTTATCTGTAATTTTAGCATATTAAGTAATTTAGTATTTATTTTCACTGTTTTCATGATTATTTAAAGGAAATTGTAAGTATTGTACGGTAGATGAGAAGTAATCTAGCAAGATTCAGATCGCAGGATTCCTATAAAAGCCTATTTTTTATCTTAAAAAGGCGCTCTCTCTGAGCGTGATGTAATCAATGCCTAATCTAGTGTTCTAAGTACGTCAATTGAGGAAAGATAATTATTTAATATAAATTATAAAAATATATATTGTGGTACAGTGGCATACCCTTTGAATGTAGACTCGATTGTGAGTTCACATCCCACTAGGGGAAATAATAATTTTCAAATTACATCAAATCTCACTCGCTTATTATTATATTAGTTTCTTTTTATTACCTGGTGAGTATAAACGCCTGTCATGGCGCAGAGGCACAAGCGTGCGATTGGAAACGCGACAGGTTGTGGGTTCGACTCCCACTCCAAGAAATGTTAGTATTGACATTAACAAGGCAAAGCGCGGCGTTGAGTTCCACCACTCAGCATGCAATGCCTCAATTCGGCGGAAAGTGGGGAACAGAACTGTTGTAAGAGAGTCTTAACACTAGGTTCTCAGGTCTGTCTACCCTGCTATATGCGGGATACAGCGTAAAGTTATAAAAACAAAAAAAAAAAAGATTTTAAACGCGAATAAGTTCCGCCATTTAACACGCAATAACCTAAAATTTATCATAAAACAGAAAGGAATATCTAAGCTGTAGGATTTTTTATAGGCATGATATCTACTAAAAAACACAATTCCTAACATAAACACGTATCAACTACTGTATCGGTAGTATTATAATAATACGCTACTAAGTCCAAATACGTTAAAAGGTAGCAACCAAGCATGAGAACCGCGGTCAGCGTGTTAATTAATAAATTTGTATGGAGGCGGCCCTTTGTGAGCGCGATTATGATTCGAAAAGCATCTTTTATGTTTACAGAATGTCGAAATACCTTCGGAAATTGCGTAAAACCTATTGAATTTACGTTTTTTTAGTGTAATATTATACTGTATTGTATGCTTTAACCGACTTTAAAAGAAAAGGTTCTCAATTCTATAGTTTTTTTATATGTTCTAGCTGATAACTTTTGGCTGGGTGAAGCAATTTAGATGATTCTTTTTTTATATGATAACTAATGCTTCTGATGAGGTTCTGTATTTTAAATTTCATTAAGATCTGATGAGTAGTTTTTGAGTTATTCGTAATAATTTTAGGTTTTATTTGTAGTCGGTTTTCGTTTTTCAAAAATCTAAATCAATTTTTTTATGGATAACACATCAGATGGAACCATCACATTTTGGGGAAAGGATGGGTGGGAAAGGGGAAAACCTGGTTTACTTACCATCAAACCGGATATAAGATATTTGGCGGTTCGTCTTTGACATGATAGTGGTCGCGAGATAGACGGAGGACGAACCTCCTACCACCAAACTAATTAAGCAAATATAGTACAACTTTTGGCTGGGCGACGCAATTTTGATGATTTTTTTTAATATGACAGCTAGTGGTTCTGATGTCGTTCCATTTAAATGTTTACGGAATGTCAAAATACTGTCAGAAATACCGTAAGGAGTGGACTTTAAGTACTGTTGGTGTAATAATTAGTATTGAATTTTTTAATGTTTTATACCTTTTTTATCTAGGTATTTTTAGTTAGTCACCTTTATTTAAGATCCACTTCCTAAATGTTGTCTGTTGGAGACTCTCATCAGCAATAAGATCGCCTTTGCACGCTCTGTACTTATCTAAATAATATTTTGTATTGTTCCTTCTGTATCTTTGTGTACAATAACGAAATTCTATCTATCTATCAATCACGTACAACACGGTTCCTACCGGCTTGCTTAACTTTTTGAAAGTATAAGTATGAGACCTAAAAAATGGTCAACGGGAAAATATTGGGCATAAAATTGCAAAAAAACAAGTTCCGACATCTTAAGCACCTAAAAAAAAAAACTAAAATTATCTTTACATTCTATACCGGCTTCCCTAAATATACCGGCTTCTCTACAAATCACTCTCGGGGGAATGATTGTATATTATTTTTATTATTACTACGTTGAAATTTTTTACAGATATCGATTGCGTAAGACCACACCAATGAAACCCTCGTATTGGGCTGTCTACATTAATATTAATATTGTCTAGCGGAACCCAACGCCGCACTTTATTTTGATGAAGATAAATTGAAAAATAATTATTCAAACAAACTGAAAACGATCATGATATGAACCCATCGTTTTTATAGAAAATTGTCCACTGTATTGATTTTTATTAGATTTTATTAAGAGAAGATACTCCTTAGCAATCCATCGATTCACAGTGCGGGTGCCGGGCCCATCGCGTTGCAGAGATAGGAGTTTGGAGAGTGCCTGAGACTTACGACCCAACGTGTAGGTTTAAGGGGCCCCTTTAAAATGCGCATTAACGTTCTCCTCCACTTTCCGCGCTCCTCTCTCTATCGAACCAAACTTGAATTCTACTAATGCCGCCTTCGAAATATGTAAAATTTTAACAAAAAAATGAAAACTGACTAAAAATAAAACATAAAATATTACGAATAACTCAAAAACTATTCATCAGATCATAACGAAAAGAAGATCATAAAAAAATCAAAAATACTGTTTCATCCGCTAAAAATTTATGCAGGAACACACCAAAAAAAAATAGTCTAAATAATTAATAACCTCTTTTTTCATATCGGTTAACAAGTGATGAGCAACATAATATAATATAAGACGCCCTCAGGTGTAATAGAGACGCAAGTAGAATATCTATTGATCGATTAAAATGATTATTTAAACATATTTAGCTATAAGACAACAGTCACGGTGGTCCATGCATATGTTAATTATCATTCATGTGGATGCATCATTACTGATTTATGTTATTTGATTAATTGAAACGTAGTTATCGCTGTTTCTCATTAAAACAGTTTTTCTTTATAATTATCTGTTACTTTATAATACGTGAAGGTACTTTGGGCAAAGTGCGGCGTTAAGTTCCGCCACTTAAGACATAATGTCTCGATTTTGGGTGGAAAGCAGATAAAGGAATGTCTCAACGTTAAATTTTTTTTGAATACCTTACTATACAGGAAAACTGTAATGCTAAATTAAATATTATTTCTTTAACAATTCTATCACTATAATTTTTTATTATATATTTTCTTTGTAGCCGTATCCCGTATATTTCAGAGTAGGCAGGAACTTGAGAACCTAATGTTAAGGACGGAAATTAACGGAGTGTCCGTTCTCTTTCAACAATTCCGTTCCCCACTTTCCGCCGGTTTAAGGCATTGCATGCTGAGTGACGGAAGTCAACGTCGAGCTTTGCCTTGTTACCAGACCCAGGATCCGAACCCACAACCTGTCACGCTTATAATCGCATGTTTTTTACATCAATTTTTGTGTCTAGAATTTATATTATTTCATTTTTGCATATGTATGATGACAGAAACTACAATACACCATATATTGTAATTTACAAGTTCTAAGACCAATTACTAGTGCATAATATTTTTTTAAAATATATTTTAATTTATTGAATTATAAGTTGCCATCTATAATATGCCATCGTGGTATAAAGTAAAGTGCCTGTAAACACTGACACATTGATTCTATTCCTTTGGTTGAATTATTTTATCAAATAGTTTTATTTTTGCGTAGGACAAATCGCGGCGTTGAGTTACGCGTCTCTACATACAATGATTATATTTCGAGCAAAATGAATGTTGAGAACGGAATGTCACTAAGTTCTCTCCACCCACTCTGATATGGTTAACTTAACATATTCGTGAGGTAAGAAGAATAAAACGAAGTTGCAAAAATAATGAAATGCAATTATTAAGTTTCTCAAGCAGTTTAAATTTGCAATTCAACTTGCATGTATGCAAATGTGGGGGAGATATTTTTTCCTAAAATTTTTATTCTAGACTAGGGGGCAGATGTAAAAATATTTTATTTTAATTTTAACTTCACGTTTTTTCGCATATCAGGGTAATTAGATAGAATGTAAGTTTCTGAACACTTCATTCCCTAATGAGCTCTTTGATTTTCGCGATTATTACACATATTAAATGAAATTATTCCCTCCAACACGACGCCTGTCGTGGCGCAGAGGCACAAGCGTGCGACTGTAAACGCGACAGGTTGTGGGTTCGATTCCCACTCCAGGAAATGTAAAATTTAGTATTTTCATTTCTTGGGTCTGGTAACAAGGCAAAGCGCGGCGTTGAATTCCGCCACTCAACACACAATGCCTCAATTGGGCGGAAAGTGGGGAACGAAATTGTTGAAAGAGAATGGAGTGTCTTAACACTAGGTTCTCTGGTTCCCTCTGCCTACCCTGCTGTATGCGTATAACAGCGTGAAGTTTAAAAAAATAATCCCTCCAAACTTGAGGCATTGCATTATTGCATTGAGTAAAAGTTGTCACGTTTTCTTTTGCCAGAGCGGAAAAATTAAAATATAATGATTCCCCAAAAAGATTGTAAAAATTATTGTCTGTATTGACTATATTCAGATACTGGTAGAATGGCAGATACCGTAACTTTTCTTCCACACAAAAATATTGTAGTACAAAACATACATCCTAATCTGTTTCAGCTAAGTGTCAGCAGTGTTATATTTTAAATAAAGTTATTACGTATTATTTTTAATAATTATATATGGTTAGGCAGAGAGAGGAGCGCGGTCAGTGGAGGTGAACATTAATGCGCATTTTAAAGGAGCCCCTTAAACCTACACTTGGGTCGTAAATCCCAGGCACTCTCCAAACTCCTGTCTCTGCAACGCGGTAGGCACCCGCACGGTGAATCCATGGATTGCTAAGCAGTTTCTTCTCTTTATTTCCTTAAATTAAAGCCATCCATTTTTTCTTTCGTTTTCCTCCCTTCGCATTAGCAAAATAATTTTCTAAAAAATAAATAAAATAGAAGAGAAGAAATTCACCGCCACCTCTCATCCTAATAGCATGCATATAAAAACCGCACGTTGTTCTGTCGATAGTGACAAACGAGGTGACACGGGGAGGCGTGACTTACATTACAATTTTCGAAGATCGTATCAAAATTTGTAAATATATCAAAGGATTAACGTCTTTATTTCCATATAATAAAGAATTAAAGTAGTTTAAATAATTTCTAGAGTATATTTAAGCTGTGTTTCTTATTGTATTTATAAGAATTTGATTTGAGATGCATTCACAGGGTCCATATATTGGCGCCGTCTTTCCGAATGGAATAACGGATAATCTCTACGCACACGAATGTTTGGTGAATATTTTGTTATATTTAGAAACTTTTGTGTTTGTACATTTGCCTTGATATAGTAGGTTAATAATCCTACACTTGGTTTACAAGTACCAGGGTAAAGAGCTTCTCCCTGCAGCGTGCTGGGTAACCCAACGGTGAATCTATGGACTGCGAAGGAGTTTCTTCTCATTTACAGCTTTTTCCTAATATAATATTATTTATTTTTTATTTAAACTAGAGTTAATTTGTACGGTTGAGGAATAACAGCGAAATCTATCTATAGTCTAATAATATATCTCGGCCTTTCTAATACTGTTATCAATTCCAATTTTTAGCACGTATTTATGTATTTCGAAGACGGCATTAGAGGGATCTCTTGAAATTTGTTTTTGGTAAAGAGATTAGCGCGGACAGTAAAGGTGTACGTTAATGTGCATTTTAAAGGGGCCCCTTTTTTAGCTTCACACTGTATTCCGCATTTAGCAGGGTAGGTAGAGGGAACCTGAAAACCTAGTGTTAAGACACTCGGTTCTGTTAAGGGGCTCCTTAAATCTATAGTTGGGTAACACGTACCAGGCGTTCTTCAGGTCATTATAGCATAGCTGACAGAGAATGGTAGTGAAAAAAAGAGGAAGGTGCCAACCAGCGAGCTCCCTTTAGTGGGAATTCAACTCACAACCATCGCGTTTACATCCAAATACTGTTCCACTACGCCACGATAGTCTCACAATTATTATTATCATTTTTTTATAATGTTTATTCTGATCACCACGGACACGTGGTCTGTACCTTTTGTCAACTTTCTCTACATTTTCATATTACTTAATTAAGCTTAGGAAATAAGATATTTTTTTCCAAAGAGATTCACAATTAAAAACATCTATTTTATCTATATCTATCTATATCCTGTCGTGGCGCAGAGACAAGCGTGCGACTGTAAACGCGACAGGTTGTGGGTTCGATTCCCACACCAGGAAATGTAAAAGTTTGCCATTTTCATTTCCTGGGTTTCATAACATGGCAAATTGCGGCGTTGAGTTCCGCCACTCAGAACGCAATGCCTCAATTCGGCGTAATGTGGGGTACGGAGTGTCTTAACACTAGGTTCTCTCTGCCTACCGTGCTATATGCGGGATACAGCGTGAAGTTATGTATGTATGTATGTATTTTATCTATGTTACAAAAGAGCAGGAAGTAAACTTACGCATTAAATGTAACTTAATATAATCATTTCATTAATTTATTAGTTTTAAACTATAGTTGTTAGTAGTATAAATTTTACGAAAGACAAGTACGGCTACTGTAATAGGTTTAGATCATTAAATCAATGTGTCGTAGTAAATCTCATGAGACAGATGGCAGCTGCCGAATGAATAAATTTGTATTTTATGATAAAATTTTATTATCAATACATATGTATGTATATGTTGTCTTTTTCGGAACAAAGTTATTAGTTATGTTACTGGTTATCTTCAAATAAGGAATGTTTGAGTTATATTTTTGATATTTTAGTGTTAATCACCCCCTTAGGATACGAAAAGCACTTTTTAAGAAAACATAAAAATTTGAAAGTATCGCGGGATTATACAAAAATACTGACAACAACAATAAGCGTATAAGAATTTCGATGTATCTGGATAAGAACGTATGGCTTAGTAGTTAGACTGCTTGGACAGTTTTCTAGAGGAGCGGTTTCTAGTCTACCTGCGTTCATTTTTTTTTATTTTTTCAAAAAATGTTTTTTGCTAGAACGATTTATTAGCTATATAATTAATAGATAATTAAAAAATAATATATATAATATATAGCTTATTCACGCTCTATCTCGCAAAGCAAAGTAGTCAGAGAAAATCTGGTCAAAACAATCAGTTCGTCGCATTCCGCTCGTATTCCAGACATTACGTGTTGCGGAGCTCATGCCGGACCTCATACCACGCCTTGCCGTATCAGGGCGAAGAAATTAAAATAAATAAAATTTTATCATCCCCCCAAAGGAGAATCAAACCCAACCTTCATCTTTACAGTTAGTCGTCCACTGCGCCACGAAGGTCTTCAACTGTATCTCCAAGGTATTCAAAACTCTAAATTCGGTTTGTTATTTTTCTTATGTTATCAATTGTGTATATCGTTTCTACGCTTATCTTCCAAATTTATGGTAGGTACTTACATGAAGAAATATACTAATTAAGAAGCTACCGTGGTCTAGTGGCAGTGTTTGACTGTAAACGCAATTGGTAGTAGGTTCGATTCTCACTCATAGAAATTATTGTATTTAAATGTTAATTTATGCGCACTTGTACGATAAAGTAGGCTTTAAATTAAGTTCCGTAAATCGAAACAGTTCGTTACTATTTCAGGCAATTATAAAACAAATATAAATGAAGTTTTACAGTAATGTGGCTTATACGTCAGAATAAAAGAAAACACATACATACGATAATTTATAAAAGTTATGTATAATTTTTATAAAATAAACAAAAAGAAAACCTTTTTCAAATAAAATGCACTGAAAAGTAAAATTATTACAAATAACGCCTGTCGTGGAGCAGAGGCACAAGCGTGCGACTGTAAACGCGACAGGTTGTGGGTTCGATTCCCATTCCAGGAAATGTAAAATTTAGTATTTTCATTTCTCGTGTTTGGTAACAAGGCAAAGCGCGGCGTTGAGTTTCGCCACTCAACACGCAATGCTCAATTCGGCGGAAAGTTGAAGGGGAACGGAATTGTTGAAAGAGAATAGAGTGTCTTAACACTAGGTTCTCTGGTTCCCTCTGCCTACCCCGCTACATGCGGGATACAGCGTGAAGTTAAAAAAATATACAAATAACTCAAAAACTACGTTAGTTATCTTTACCTAACGTAGTTTTTGACTACCTACTAGTTTAACTACTATTTTAACTAGATTAGTTATCTTAACTAAATTTAAATGAGATTAAATTACATTAAAAGCATTAGCTATCATATTAATAAAAATATCAAATTTCAATCAATGAATCACTCAGTAAAAAATATGTGGTTATATCAATAACCTCTTTTTTTGAAGTCGGTATCACCTAACAATAATATTTTTTTGTAACACATCTCTAAGAAACGCGAGAGCCATGTAATTCCAATCTCGTCACGCACTTAGCGTCTAGACACAGTACTTTACGCGTGTCTTGGTGCCCTTAAACTGTCACACATATATTTAGTTTTCATTCATCAATTTTAACAAGTGCCATATGTTAACCGCATTTTATGAGGGAAATTTTAATATTTATATGTTAAGCTAGTTTTTTTTATTGAAATCGGTTATTTATAATGTACAAGTACGTGTATGTGAATGCTTTTTTTATTAAGCACACCAAGGAGGTTTTAGCGTTCGGGCTGCTTTAGTTTTCTTCTTACTTTTTGTGATTTTAGGTTATTTTAGTTATTATAATATATATATATTTATACTCAATCACATGCAGTAAACAATGTTTAGAAAATATTGAATAATATTTACTACTATTTCCATTTCCACGCCCTGGTAACAAGGCAAAACGCGGCGTTGAGTTCCGCCACTCAGCACGCAATGCCTCAATTCGGCGGAAAATGGGGAACGGAATTGTTGAAAGAGAATGGAGTGTCTTTATACTAGGTTCTCAGGTTCCCTCTGCCTACCCTGCTATATGCGGGATACAGCGTGAAGTTAAAAAAAAAATTGATACTCTCTTTTACTTGTCTTTCTTTCTTAAATAAAGTCAATTATTAAAATATACGTAAGAACTAGTCTAGTAAAGAATATTGTAGTGAACTAGAACGCATCGTGACTGGCAAAATAATAAATAATATATGACACCTTTTGCTATGCATGTTACACACTCTCCCTATCGATACTGTGAAATCAGTACCGAGTGTGGGTTTCCAGTAAACTGCAGTTTTAACTAAAGTTATGTTAGAAAATGTATAGCTATGTGAGAGATCCGTGAGTTTGAGATAGTATCATTTTTATTTAGAAGTGTTAAAAGAAAAATTGATGCCATAAATCGTGGGTTAGAATGTATATATGTATATTTGTATATATATATTTTTTTATACCATGATTTGTGGGCAACAAGCGCACACGGCCCACCTGATGGTAAGTGGTTACCAGGCCTATGGACGTTTTGTAACAATTCAGGGGCATCACTTCTTTACGTTGCTGCCGACCCTTCAAACCTATTTATTCTTTGAAGAACCCCATATTGTAGCTGCCCTCTGGGAAAAATCTTTCGGCAGGGAGATCATTCCACAATTGGAGAGTCCGCGGAAGAAAGTTCCCTTTGAAATCGAACTGTTCGGGAATTCATTTAGCTCCAAAGTGTGAGCATGAACTCCTGTCGATGGCGAGCGGTGCGATGGTGAAAAGTAGCCGTGGGCATCATGTCAAACAATTTCAGAACACAACCCATTATACAAGCGGTAGAACACGCACTAGGATGTATTATGGATTGTATATGTTTATTTACATTAATATATTTATATATAAAGCTCAACGCTTTATTGCATCGCAGGATAGCTCAGGAGACCATAAATAAGCATACCTGCTCTTAGATTACTTTCTCGGGTAGGTACACATAAGGTAGATAATCAAAAAGTTTAACTAAAAAAAGAAAAACTTGAAATGAAAATGAAAACATTTCAACATAATGCACCAAATAGGTACAATTACTAAGAATAACTCCAAAATCTACTCATTAGAGTCAACTAAATTTGAATGTGAGATCAAGCATTAGCCAGATTTTCTCCTTTCCCACCCATCCTTTCCCTAAATGTGGTGGTTCTGGGATAGTGTGGGATCAATACATTGTCCCCTCTTCCATCAGTATTCCTCTAGGGTTATAACGCATCTACAACATCTCTGGTGTTGTAGAGATGTCCCATAAGGAAGCGGCAACTCACTACTAACAGGGTGGTCCTTCACCAGTTGTTTGCCGTCCGTTATCAATAAAAAAAAAAAAAAAAAAAAATTAACTATCGTATAAAAAAAGAATCTATCAAACTCTGATTCATCCAATAAAATTTATTCTGCAACCCCCTAACAAAAATAAAGCTCATCGTTAATAACTCTACCCATTTTTTTAAGTCGGTTGAAACTCCTAGCAGCGAGAAACTTTTATCCTTGTTAAGAAGCGATTGATTTGTTACAGCTCCAAGTTGTTGCGTGTGTGCAATATTGGTTAATTTACAGGTCGCTACGTTCCACTGAGCTTTTTACGAGTACACAGAGCTCGCATGCTATGAGCGATGAGCCAAGATAGTTTTAATAATTAATTTATTAAATAATCTGTATTAATATGAGGCAAACGTAAGTGCAGTAGAAAGGCGCTATAAATATTATGTTTAATTAATATGTTTTTCCACTTATAAAAACGTAACTGTACACGCGACAGGTTGTGGTCTGATCTCCCCACGCCAGAAATGAATGCTCAGCCTCCTGGGTTTGCCATAAGGCAAAACCGCGCCAGCTGAGTTAGCCACTCGCAAAGCTCTGCCAAATTCGGCGGAAAGTGGGAACGGAGTGCTTAAAACTAGTTCCTCTGTCTGACCCTGCTATATGCGGGTTACAGCGTGAAGTTATTTAACAGCAGAAGAAAAGAGAGAATAATAGAGAGCACAGAGAGAATAGTTTAGAATACTCTTAGATTGACGATATCTGATTTTATGAGACTAATGCAGTGATTAATTGATATTATTGGGTACGTCAGAAGGATATCTGTGACTATGTTGCAAGATGCGAAAACGCAAAAAAAAGAATGTTAAATTTGTTTTATAGGTCAGGAATCACCTTAGTTTATCATGGATTCATCGTAACCATGGGTCATCGCGTTGGGGATTTGCTTTTACTGTATGCCAATTCGTGGTCAGTTCCTTGGTAAGTAAATAAGTACGAACTAGTAGTAGCTTCACGCTTTATCTCGCATAGCAGAGTAGTCAAGATGAGCATAGTGTTTAGACACTCCGTTTGACGCTTGAAGCCGTTTGACGTTTTAAATAAATAAATATAATCATTCCCTCGAGTGGGAATCGAATTTACAACCAATCGCGTTTACAGTCAGACACAGTCTCGCTGCACCGCGATGGCCTCTGCCAGGAATCTAGTAAGAAGTAAATAAAGTGCTTTTTTTAGCTTCACGCTGTATCCCGCATATAGCAGGGTAGACAGAGGGAACCTGCAAACCTAGTGTTAAAACACTCCGTTCTCTTTCAACAATTCCGTTCCCCACTTATAAAGTAATTAAAGATGAGATCGACAGCAACAACCTTTATCCAAGTAGAAACTATACATCTCACTCAGACTTATTAATTAAAATTTAACTAGCATTAAATACGACGCAAGTAGCCGGTAAGTCTAGTCTATTAGATCGCATATAGACCCGTTTCACAAAGATTTATACGTATTGTCTAACAGGACTAGAATTTACTCGTTTATTCGTTCCTGAAGGTATAATTTATGATTGTTTACGCATCGTTCACTTCCTTGCCACTCAAAAGCTCTTCAACTTTCACGCAAAGTGGCCTTTATCTGTTTCTAAAGTGTAATAGCTTTTGATCTAGTTGCTAGCTTAAATGTAGGTACTGGAAGTGACTTTATATGGAGTACTACCTTTTCCCATGGCTTCGTTCGCGCAATATGGTGGGCGTTAGTGAGAATGTTATTGTAAGAATGAAGAAAAACGGGCTCAGGTGGTCACGTCGAGAGGTTGAGTGAAGAAAGAATGGTAAGAAAGATATATGAAGCAAAGGTGAGCGGTAAGAGGTAGACGGAGACTTCGCTAGACCTTCGAGAACACAGTATGAATCACACCGGAGGAAGGTAACCTAAAACCACGTGGTCCCCTCGAAGGGCGTGAAACGGTAAATGACTGTGGACGAGGCGAAATATGCAGGGATAGTAGAATTTGACGCTCCGTTCTCTCTAATTACCCCGCTAGGAATAAAGCGTAGTCTATGGTCATGCTTTTAATAAGTTCATCATACAAGTTACAATGGGTTTGGTAACAAGGCAAAGCGTGGCTTTGAGTTCCGCCACTGAGCATGTAATGCCTCGATTCGGTGGAAAGTGGGTGTCTTAACACGGAGTGTCTTAACACTAGGTTCCCTATGCCTGCTATATGCGGGATACAGCGTAAAGCTATGTATGTATGAATGTACAAGTCACAATGGAATGGTGCCTTCATTTTATCTTGCCATAAGAATTAGATATTTTACCATGATAAAAAGTAGCCAACGTTATTTTACCGCCACCTATCTATCTTCAGCAAAAAAGTCATAACATAACACTACATCGTTAGAACTTGAAAAAAGGACAAACACACAAACACTTTCCCATTTACAATATTAGTATAAATTTCATAGAGAATAATCCTGTATTTTATGGCACCTTCACAATGTTACAATTGCTTATATACTGTTTGAGTGCGATTATTTAAGATTGATTACTATAATAAATTACAGAATAACAAGCTTATTGCAATATCTATAGACGTATCTAGCGTGTATTTATTGATTTCTAAACTATTTCTGAGATTGAGTTAAAATTGATTTTTTTAACTATATTAAAATTAAGGGTTATTGTTTTTGTATTTTTTATAAGAAATCCGGAGGTCACTTATGCTGCTGGTTTGTAAAAATAGTGGACGCAGTGCAGTACTAGTGTACTCACTCGTTCGGAATACGTGGCGAAAGAACATTCGTTCGGGATACGTGACACAGTAAAGACCTCTGAAGAAATTGAAACAATTTGAAGAAATACAGTCCATTGAAGATATTGGAAAGTGGAGTTTTATTCCGTGAGAAATCACAAAGACCTCCACAACATTTTGGTCCATCGAGCCGGATTTAAAGCAGCTCGGAGAAGAAAGAAGAACGTATTTGCCACCGCTCTAAGGAAAATCTACGTAGTAAACTATATACTACGTAGAACGTCGTTTTCACGACGCCTTAGCAGAAGATCTCCCTAATTTAAAGATTTCAGGCCACTCCTGGGCAAATGGCTAATATTACATACACTTCAGTGACGAAGGGTGAAAATTTTAGTTAGGCAAGCTGGTAAATTTAGAGAAGCCGGTGTATAAGTAGGTTAGTTGGTACATATATTTAGGGAAGCCAGTAATTTTTGGAGAAGCTGATTTTTTTGGATGTTTAAGATGTCAGAGCTTGTTTTTGTTGCAATTTTATACCCAATATTTTCCTGGCCACCTTTTTGGTGGAGAGCTAATCTCCACCTTCTTTGACCTTGTTTATTTGCAAACTCAATAACAATTTAAGCTTCGAATTTTCCTGGCGACCTTTTTTTGTGTTGAATGGACGTCTCCCCACTGATATACTTTCATGGTACTCGAAAACGTACCAATAGTAGTTGAGTGTACCCAAAGTGCATATACTCTGGCACGGATGTCTCAAGGATACATAAATACTAGTGTATATGCACTCAGGGTACTCAAAATAGTAACAATATACAATATATGGCACAATACATGGACACCGTGTTTTAACGTGACTGTAAACGAGGTTGTAAGTTCGATTTAGACAAAAATGACATAGTATAAATAAAATTTTAACAAAAAAACGAAACCTACTTAAAACTCACTAAAAAGTATAATTATTACGAATATCTCAAAAACTACTCGTCAGATCTTAATTTAAATGGGACCACAAATGCACTGGCTATTATATTAAAAAGCATTATCAAAATTGATTTACAAAGTTATACACATATAAAAAAACCAGCTCCCACTCCAAGAAATGTAAAATTTAGTATTTTTATTTCTTGAGATTGGTAACAAGGCAAAGCGCGGCGTTGAGATCCACCACTCAACACGCAATGCCTCAATTTAGCGGAAAGTGTTGAACGGAAATGTTGAAAGAGAATGGAGTGTCTTAACACTAGGTTATCTGGTTCCCTCTGCCGCTATATGCGGTATACAACGTGAAGTTAAAAAAGAAAAAAAAACGTCGTCTTGAGAACCTCATCTTTTCCCCTTAGAAGTCGGTTAAAAATCTAGACTAGACTCAGACAGAGCTAGTTTAAAATTGAAATATTAAACACAATGACGTTACATTAGCGACTAGTGAGCCGTTAATATACAGTGTTCATTTATTTACGAAACACCAAACTACTTGGCAAAAGTTCAATTTATATGTGATTATGTTCCGTTTAGTTTACTATCTGCCTTTTATTAGTCTTTTCTAATTATATACGCGCATACATACATACATACATAAAGCTTCACGCTGTATCCCGTATATAGCAGGAGGTAGGCAGAGGGAACCTAGTGTTAAGACACTCCGGTCCCCACTTTCCGCCCTAATTGAGGCATTGCGTGCTGATTGGCGGAACTCAACTGCACTTGCGCCTTGTTGCAAACCCGGAAATGAAAAATTTCATTTCCTGGAGTGGGGAATCGAACCCACAACCTGTCGCGTTTACAGTCGCACGCTTGGCTCTGCGCGACAGGCGTGTATTACTATTAAAATACATATAGTATTATTGTTTTTAATTTTGGGTTTATTTAACTAACTTGAAAAAGAAGGTACTCAAATCGACTGTATTTTTTATGTGTGTTATCGAATAACTTTGTATTGTATGAACCAATTTTGATGATAGCTAGTATTTGTGGTCCCATTTTACTTGAAAATATTAATTGTTATTTTATTTTTGAGTTTTTTAATGTATAAATTAAAATTAAAATTACTCATTTTTTTGTCATTTAATGTATTTAAATTCATATTTTTGATTTATATTTTCTGAAAACATGACATTTTCTCTTATTTTACGTATGTGCTATAACACTTTCAAAATATTAAATACAGAAATGAGCCATCTCCTTTGCCAAACTATTGTTTTTAGAAACAATAGGTTGGTGGTTCATAATTAAAGAACTGCACTAATAATCGTTAAGATTAAGTATACAAATAAGTTGTAACAAGAGTATAAGGATCGCAGATGGATAGAACCTGTGGCTTTGTAGTTGGAGTACTTTACAAAAAGCGCGGATTCGAATCCCGCGTCTCTATAAAATATATTTTTGTTCAATTTAGTAATAAATTAAAACATCTCAAACATATCTAAAACAAATGTAGGAACATCTAATAATACGTGAAGCAAACACTTTGTACCCCTTTTTTCGAAAATTACCCGGACAGAGGAGCATGAAACTTGGCACAGTTATAGTTTATATAGAGAAGAAGTGCAGAATGCTAATATTTCTTTAAATAAATAAAATAAACAATGCATAAAAAGTATATTATATTAATGTAATAAATGTTACACACACTACCAAGGTTTGACATTAATTTTTATATAAAGTGACACATACATACATTGCTAAAACAACGCGTTGTTAACGCGTCAACGGGGACGTGGGAGTGTTGAACAAAAGTCTACTCACATTGGTGCTTCAGTTTAACTGGGTAAAACAATATTAATGATTCTTTTTATATAACAGCTAGTGTTCATGTGGTCCTATTTAGTTAGATTTGGCTAGTACTTTTTGAGTTGTAGTGCATTGAAATCGGTTTTCTTTTTTTTTGTAAAAATGTTAATTATCGTTAATAATTTTTTTTCATTACCTGTGTTTAATTATTATAATGTTCATTACCTAGCGGTATCTTTTGTTTTTAATTATGATTATAAATGATTTATAGTAATTAGCTGTCATTGTTATAGTACACTATATTCATACTCTATTATATTAACTATTTATGCAATTTTGTTTAATTTGTTTGTATGTATTTATATGTCTCACCTATCTATTTATCTATTTTTTTATATATGAGTTTATGTATGTGTATGTATTATATGTATAATATGATTATTTATTTATGTTATATTTATATTATAAATACATACACATATATCATTTTAAATTTGCTTTTACGCAGCTATATTTATTACCTATATAAAGAAGGTTGGTTGGTAGAGAATGCTAGTTCGCGTTAAGACCGCCTTTTGTACATCTTTATTTTACAATAATTATGTACAATAAATAAATAAATAAATACTCTATCAATAAAAGAACTGTCAAATAACGGTTAACATGTAATATATGTCAATGGACCCTACATTCCCTAGTAACCCGAATATCGATAAAACGTAAACGTAAACGATTCCCTCTCGACCTTGACATCGACATTTCGATTAATTTACGATCGTAATCGATGTAACACTCGTAAAAGCACAGTTTGAACATAATCGAGAATGTAATGAATGGCTATGCCGCTTTAAGGTGGATTTCAAACGGACGGCTAGATACAGTTTTAGTTAGAAGAAAGAGTATTTTTTTAGCTTCACCCTGTATCCCGCATATAGTATGATAGGAACTAGAGAACTTAGTGTTAAGACACTCCGTTCCCTTTAAATATTTGTCGTTCCCCACTTACCGCGGAATTTAGGTTTTTAATTGATATAAAGAAACAGTTTGTAGTAAAAATAATTTTCGTTTCTTTGTACTGGTAAAAAAAACTGCAGTGTTAAGTTCCGTCAATCTATATATTTCAAAGTCGGACGAAAAGTGGAATAGTGTCTTGACCCACACTTTCTGCCTGACGTGGTATGCTTTATAAAAGTGAATTTGCTTTATATATCATATTTTATGGAATAAAAAAAGATGATTTAATGACTTAGTACGTCACCCTAATCTGTCCACCCTGAGAAAAAGACTGTTAATTGCAATAACTTGCAAATTTTCATACTTTACAATATAACTGTAGAATGATATTTCAAATCCAAAAAATATTTTCCTTTTAGCTTTTTCTTTTTCCTTTTACTATCTCATTTATATTGATGGCAAACGAGCAGAAGGACCACCTGATGGTAAGTGGTTACCTTCGCCCATGAACATCTACAACACCAGAGGCGTTGTAGATGCGTTGCCAACCTAGAGGATACAAATGGAAGGGGAGGACAATGTAGTAGTCCACTATCGGAACCACTACATTTTAGGGAAAGGATGGGTGGGATAGGGGAAAACCTGGCTTACATGCCATCGAACCGGAACACATCATAAGATATTTGGCGGTTCGTCTTTGACATGATAGTGGTCGCGAGCCAGACGGAGGACGAACCTCCTACCACCGTTCTTTTTGTTATTTTATTTTTGTAAGTTGTGTGTTACTACACAAGTATTTGTTTTAATAATATGAGTAGAAAGCCTAGCTGAAATTTCAAAAGAAGGTATTATATATCTACGCATTACGTAGGACAATCCTGTCCTTTGCAGCGTGGCAAAAAGCTAATATTAGAACCCAAAACACTTGAAAACTGATTCTATTAAATTTCGAGGGATATAAATTTAAAAATGGAGTTGTACTCACAGAGCACATTTGCATTATCACGTATTTCCTATGTCCATTTAAGAAATCTAATAAACATAGCTTAGGACCTATCATTTATATATAGGGACTTATCACTACAAAGGTACAGTTAATTAAATGATAAAATAATTAATACATACAGCACATACATGGCTTCACGTTTGTCACGCATTAAACGTTGTATCCCGCATTAAAGGAGACCTAGTGTTAAGACACTCGTTCCCCACTTTCCGCCGAATTGAGGCATTGCGTGCTGGTGAAATGAGCGGAACTCAGCTTTTTCACTGCTTTGCCTTTTTTACCACTATAAATAGATTCCCTCTGCCCTACCCTGCTACGTAGCGCGTACAACATGTATGTATCTCTCTCTTTTCCTACAGACGTATATTTGTCTCTTTTAATTGTCAACTTTTTTCGTTACATCACGTTTCAATTTTTTATTAATAATTGTATAATAAAAGGCTTTATGCTTTAGGCCCTTATTAAAATATAAACTTATATAAAAGGTGAAAAATTCGTTTCAACAAAACAAGTTCGATCGCTGCGTAAACAACAATTTTTGCATATAAATCTTTAAAACCATATTAAATGCTAACATTATGGCCTTTATTACTATGTATTAAAGTATATTTTTGTAATATTTTAGTGTAAATATAATTTTGCATACAGTAATTTAGTGAGAGGCGCTATGATTTCGCCCTGAGGTGGTGACTGACAGATGTATCTTACCGATAACTCGGTTTTATCCTGACTTCGCATATAAGAATTTTAAAGTTAAGACTTTTTTAAGTTTGTTTGTCAGTCAGTGAGTAACACTAGAAAACTGATGATATTCACTAACTGACAATTTTTTTTCTGTATTGAAGCACTATTTGGTTAAGTTTACTAAGAATCATATATTAGAATGAATTGTGGCGCAGTGGAACAGCGTCTGGCTTTTATAACGGTTGTGGGCTCGATTTCCACTTGGGGTATTGTTAATATTTTAAATTACTTATAACGTCTATCGTGGCGCAGAGGCACAAGTGTGCGACTGTAAACACGATAGATTGTGGGTTCGATTCCCATTTCAGGAAATGTTAGTTTTTTCATTTCCTGGGTTTTGTAACAAGGCAAAGCGCGGCGTTGAGTTCCGCCACTCAACACGCAATGCCCCAATTTGGCGGAAAGTGCGGAATGGAATTGTTGTAAGAGAACGCATTGTCTTAACATTATGTTCTCAGGTTCTATCTGCCTACTCTGCTATATGCGGGATACAGCGTGAAATTTATATATATATATATATATATATATATATATATATATATATATATATTTCTCTGCTCTGGTCAGATAAGGCAATGTCGAACAAGTGTTTGGACGAACTACCGGTTAGATTTTATGTGGTATTAGAAGCAATAGCTATCATATAAAAAAAAACCACCCAGCAAAAAGTTATGCTGTAACATATAAAAAAAACATTTGTTTGAGAATCTTATTTCTCTACCTTATTTGGAAGTCGGTTAGAATCAGATACATTGAACGAACAAATAATAAAAAGAATAGTAAACATAAGGAAAATGATTCATTTTAAATAGTTTCATTAAAAAACAAACCGTAACGAGTCAACCACAGCTAACCTATATTTATAAAAAAATATAGCTTTTTAATCTACACGCATTTCCTATAAAATACATAACCAAGAATATTTTGGTGATAAGCTATATCATTTACTTTCCGCCTTTTTAGAGATATTTGCCTATTTAATACTTAAAAAACGGAGTGTTTTGACACTATACTACTATACTACTGTATGAAATAAGGTCGTATTTTTTACAGATATATTTTTATTGTATTTCTATCTTTTCTTTGGTTGTATACCCATAGAGGAAACGTGATTGGTTGTGGATTCGATTGCATCATTCATTCATTCATTCGGTGGTTTTGGGTTCGATTTCCAAGTGAAGAAATAATGACCTTATATAAATTATTATAATATCAAAGCTTTAGTAAGACACAAAAGGAGGGTGAACCGTTTCGTTCCGTCACTCACGTACACAAAGTTTCGAATTCGGGCGAAAAGTGGCGAATGAATTAGACGACGGTTCTCTCTAGACTCTCTCATACATACATACGCTTCACGCTGTATTCCGCATATAACAGGGTAGGCAGAAGAAACCTAGTGTTAAGACACTCCGTTCCCCACTAGACTCTGTGGTAGAGAAAATAATATTATTTAACAAAATTAAAATGAAAATAAAAAAAATATGTTTTTATTTTTTAAAATTCTTTTTCGTTAATATGATATGGCCATACAAAAATACGCCTCCGGTGTATAACATATAACGGTCGAAAAAATTCGTAGCACCCAATTTGCGAAGTGCGGATTATCTTGTCAAATTTGACATGTACATTATAAACACGGTGGTCGGCCTCACAAAGAGAATTGCGCGAATTTAGTTTCTTTTTTTTTTTAAGTTTCACGCTGTATCCCGCATATAGCAGGGTAGGCGGAGGGAACCAGAGAACCTAGTGATAAGACACTCCGTTCTTTTAAGATTTCCATTCTCCACTTAATTTACGTATTTAAGTAAAATAAAAACGACGCCTGTCGTGGCGCCGAGGCACAAACGTGCGACTGTAAGCGCGACAGGTTGTGGGTTCGATTCCCACTCCAGGAAATGTAAAATTTAGTATTTTCATTTCTTGGGTTTGGTAACAAGGCAAGCGCGGCGTCGAATTCCGCCACTCAACACGCAATGCCTCAATTCGGCGGAAAGTGAGGAACGGAATTGTTGAAAGAGAATGGAGTGTCTTAACACTAGGTTCTCTGGTTCCCTCTGCCTACCTATATGTGGGTTACAGCGTGAAGTTAAAAAAAAAGAAAAAAGAAAGTTAAATTAAAAAGAATTAAAAGCCATCGTGGCGCAGTGGGGCAGTGTCTGACTGTAAATATGAGTGATGGTGAGTTCGATTCCCATTTGGGGAATATTATAATATAAGAATATTTAAATTATATAAAGAATATTTAAGAATATTTAAGAATATTTAAGAATATTTAAATATAGTTTCATCTTCACCGCTCTTGATCTAATTGAGACTAACTATTAGTTTCTTAGTAATTAAAAAAAATTAAAGGCCATCATGGCGCAGTGGGATACCATCTGAATGTAAATGCGAGGGGTAGTGACTTCGATTTCTACTTGGGCAATAATTATTTTTAAATTTAGTTTCATTTTATCCGCTCTAGATATAACTGGAACGAACTAACATAAGCTTTCAAAATAAATGAAAAAAAAACCACTGTGGCGCAATGGAACAGCGTCTGACTTTAAACTCGATTGGTTTGGAGTTCAATTCCAGCTTGAGGAATGATTGATTATATTTAAATTATCTATATTTTCTTAGCTCTTGATCTAATTGGAACGAATTAATGTTTTTAAAACAAATGAAAAAGGTAATAGCCATCACGGCGCAGTAGGATATCGTTTCAATGTATGGCAAGTGGTTGTTACTTCGATTCTCATTTGGTAAATGATTATAATTATTTTTTTTTTCGCTCTGGATCTAACCGGAGTTCCAAACTTATAGTTTCAAGATAAAATAAAAAAATAAATAAAGGCTACCGTGGCGTGGTGGGATAGCGTTTGACTGTAAGCACAGTGGTCTTGAGTTCGATTCCCACTTAGGGTATGATTATGGTTTAAATTAGTTACATTTTCTTCGCTCTGGATCCAACTGGAACTTGCTAGTATTTTCAAAATAAATAAAAAAATATAGCGTGGTATTAAAAAAATATAGTAGCGCAGTTTGACAGTGTTTGACTAAACGCGATAAAGAGTTCGATTTCCAGCTTGGGGAATAATTATATTTATTTTTACTTTAATTTTCTTCGCTCTGGATCTAAGGAGACTAACGAGCTTAAAAAAAATAAAAAAAAGCCATCGTGGCACAGTGTGACAACGCCTGACTCGAATAGTTGTGGCTTCGATTTCAACTTGAAGGAAGGATTATATTTAAATTAGTTTCATTTTCTCCGCTCTGGATCTGTTAATTTCAAAATAAATTAATAAAAATAATAATAAAGCATAATGCAGTGAGACAGCGTCTCACTGTAAACACGAGAGGTTGTAACTTCGATTCCAGCTTAAGGAATTATTATTTTTAAATTAGTTTCTTTTTTTGCTCTGCTAAAACAAAGCACAGCATTGAGTTCCGCTACTTAATTCAATATTTAAAATTAAGGAGGAAAGTGTAGAGTCTAGGCACTACCTTCTCTTTAACTAGCACGCTCTGCGGGAAAAAGCGTGAAGCTGAAAAAAAAAGTTTAAAGTCAGTTTATTACTGTCTCGCCAGCTTCAGTTGTTGGTTTGGAGTCACCGTGTACGCCCGTTTTCGCTTCGATCGATTTTATATGAAAAGTTCTTACTGTGCTGTGTTCTGTGCTAGAAAAGTGCTGTGTTGCGTGATTTTTTTTTAATTTTGTGCCTGATAATGGTTAAATATCATTCAGCTTTGTTTCCAGGTAAGTTTGAAATTTGGATTATCTGTAGCAAAAATATTTTTTAAATTAAAATATATAGATAATATACAGAAGAAATATTAAAAAAATATATATATAATAGACTCGACATGAAAAGGTAACGTACTATTTAAATTCTTTTGACATTTGCAACAACACCACGTGGTTTTCTTATCGCAATCTAAACTATGCATGCAATTTATATACATATAAATATTGTTCATACTTACATAACTTACTTAAAAGTCAGTATAGTCAGTGGGGAACGGAGAGTCTTAACACTAGGTTCCCTCTGCCTACCCTGCTATATGCGGGATACAGTGTGAAGCTATGTATGTATGTATGTAAAAGTCAGTAAAGCCTAGTTTTAGTACTTAATGTATACACCATACTAATTTTGCGGCGTTGAGTTCCACCATTCTATAGAACCTAGTATTAGACACTCCGTTTTCATCAAGAGAAGAACGGAGTGTCTGGACACTAAATTCTCTCTAACTACTAATTATAACGCCTGTCGTGGCGCAGAGGCACAAGCGTGCGACTGTAAACACGACAGGTTTTGGGTTAGATTCCCACTCCAGGAAATTATATTTTTCATTTCCTGGGTTAAGTAACAAGGCAAAGCGCGGCGTTGAGTTCCGCCACTCAGCGGAAAGTGGGGAACGGAGTGTCTTAACACTAGATTCCCTCTGCCTATCTTGCTATATGCGAGATACAGCGTGAAGCTATATGTACTAATTATGTAGGAAAAGGCGTGAAGGTATATAATATAATATAATACAAATTTTACCGTTTTTCGTTTAATTTGCGTGAAACTAGTAAAATTTTAATGGAACAAAACGTAACGTGGTTGGAGAATGTTGTTAAACTTCACATTGGTAATGAGAAACGTATATACATAGCATTCTCTAGTTAAATACACATTATCTTGTGTACAGTAACTATGATTGAACTAGCTGTATCCTGTGATTTTCATTATGTGGGCAATGACTATTAAGATTTTAACAAAAAAGTCCGACTAAAATTATGTTTATTACGAATAACTCTAAAACTACTTGTCCAATCTTAACTAAATTTAAATACGAACATATCAAAAGCACTAGACTATCGTATAAAAAATAATCATTAAAATTAGTTCACGGAAGTAAAAATTTATGCGATGGAAAAAAAATGCACTCGAATTGATAATCTTCTTCTGTTTTGAAGTCGGATAAAAATAACGGGATATTCTTACAAAAATCTCGTTTTCTTCGGAATTTCGAGAAATCCTTTCTTAGCACATACCTATACTCCCCAAGGAGCCTACATGGCTTTGAGCTTTCTACGGTCAGTAGTTTCGCCTGTACGTTGTCTGTCAGTCACTCTTTAGCGTAAGCATGTTATATAGACAGAAGATTGTTGACGAACGCTATCTTACAATAATATTCTATATTTTTTTTCATATACTCATACATACATAGCTTCACGATGTATCACGCATATAGCAGGGTAGGCAGAGGGAACCTATTGCTAAGACACTTCGTTCCCCACTTTCAGCCGAATTGAGGCATTGCGTGCTGAGTGGCGGAACACAACCCCGCACTTTGTCTTGTTACCCAAGAAACTAAAAATTCCGTTTCCTAGAGTGGGAATGGAACCCAGAACCTGTCGCGTATACAGTCGCTCGCTTGTGCCTCTGCGCCACGACAGGCGTTATATCATATACTCATATAATAAAATCCGAAATATATTTTAAATTTACTTTAGACTCTTTCCCGTATCGCAAGGAAGATAGAGCGAATGTTATCCCAACCTGTTCATCACTTTCCTCCCAAAAGAGAAATTGCGTGTTGATAGACGCATCTCAATGTCGCGCTTCGTTTTGTTATCAGAGTGAGGAAACAAAAGTACTAAATATTATAAATATATAATATTTTAATTCGAAATAATCGAACCCACAATCCTCTGCGCAACGACAAGCTATTTCTGTATTTTTCTTTGGATGTACAATAAAGAGATACTATTATATTAAAAGAAAACGTTCATGACTCCGTTAAACAGGACGTTATGCAAATAAACACGACACTAGTAATAAACTTTGTTCCAACATCAGGTGGTTATAATTTCTATAGGACAAGTAAATACATACATACATAGCTTCACGCTGTATCCCGCATATAGCAGGGTAGGCAGAGGGATCCTAGTGTTAAGACACTCCGTTCCCCACTTTCCGCCGAATTGAGGCATTGCGAGCTGAGTGGCAGAACTCAATGCCTCGCTTTGCAAGACAAGTACAAGTAAATAAAAGTAATTAAATAAGCCGCATATCTCGCATAGCAGTGTAGATAGAGAGAGAGTGCTAAGACACTCCGTTCTCCAGTTTCCGCCCAAATTTGTTTTGCGTGCATCAAAAGTAGGTAAGTTGTGGGTTCGAACTCTACTATATGTGCCGATAAAGCGGAATGTTGGGTTCTCCTGTTGAACTCGCAACGTCTTAAATTTAAAGTAATAAAAGTTCCTCTAAATATGAGACATAATTCAAATAAAAAGGAACGAAATGTCACACTCTGCAAATAATATA
>JAKGSA010000518.1:441451-452989 GCA_033558755.1 Philaethria dido
CGATGGTGGCTGGAGTTTGAAGCAAACACATGTACATTCACGTTAAAAAATCTTTAATTTTTTTTTTAACTTCACGCTGTAACCCGCATATAGTATGGTAGGCAGAGGGAACCAGAGAACCTAGTGTTAAGCCACTCCATTCTCTTTCAATAATTCCGTTCCCCACTTTCCGCCGAATTGAGGAATTGCGTGTTGAGTGGCGGAACTCAACGCCGCGCTTGCATTGTTACCAAACCGAAGAAATGAAAATACTAAATTTTACATTTCCTGGAATGGGAATCGAACCCACAACCTGTCGCGCTTACAGTCGCACGCTTGTGGCTCTGGGCCACGAGAGGCGTTTTTAGTTATATTTAATTTTAAATAAAACTAGTATCAAGCCACTACGTTCTTCAATTATTTCACAAACATAAAGAGAAACCTTATGTCAGTCAGAAAAAACGAAATGTAAAGATAGTCCAATCGTCGCTTTGAGATTTTGTTTGCAAAGTAGCGGAACTCTACGCTGCATACATCACGTAAGCTTTTATATCAATTATTTTATTAAAAACTAGCCGTACCTTGCGTGCGTTGCTACGCCACCAAAGATAAATATGAAGGAAAGTTACAAACAAATATTCAAATCATTTTGAATAATTTTAATGATTTTGATAATTTCGATAAAATGATGTCTTAGTTAGACGATAAAATGAAGTGTTTGGTGGTAGGAGGTTCGTCCTCCGTCTGGCTCGCGACCACTATCATGTCAAAGACGAACCGCTAAATATCTTATGATGTGTTCCGGTTCGATGGCATGTAAGCCAGGTTTTCCCTTTTTCCACCCATCCTTTCCCCAAAATGTGGTGGTTCCGATAGCGGACTACTACATTATCCTCCCTTTCCATCTGTATCCTCTAGGTTGGCAACGCATCTAGTACATCTCTTGTGTTGTAGATGTTCATGGGCGAAGGTAACCACTTACCATCAGGCGGTCCTTCTTATGATGTGTTCCGGTTCGATGGCATGTAAGCCAGGTTTTCCCCTTTCCCACCCATCCTTTCCCCAAAATGTGGTGGTTCCGATAGCGGACTACTACATTGTCCTCCCTTTCCATCTGTATCCTCTAGGTTGGCAACGCATCTAGTACATCTCTTGTGTTGTAGATGTTCATGGGCGAAGGTAACCACTTACCATCAGGCGGTCCTTCTGCTCGTTTGCCATCCGGTATCCATAAAAAAAAAAAGATGTGGCGCCATCTGTCGAAAACTGGCCTTACTCACTCAGAAACCTTCGTGGGTTCATGCATAACAACTTTGCTATTGATCAACACATGATCAAATGCATGGTTCACGATTTTATAAAGGACATACAGACATTCATTTTTTTATATAAATACGTGATAATTTTTTTAGATCATCTATCTAAAAAAATCCGGACAGTGTTTACGTGGATTGCTATTTATACATATGTAAGTAAGTGAATATATTGTCCGTGATACTAAATTTATTGCTTCAAGTGTAGACAAAATATGTTCTTTGCATCATTTTGTGATAAAAATAAAAGTTTTTTTTGTTAATTGCAAACGAGGTTATTTAGTTTATGTAGTAATAAAGTTGTTAGACATATTACTATTACTTGCTGACTCAGTTGTTGCCTAGACACTGTATTTTTGTTTTAATTTTTACCGAATTCAAAAAAGAAAGAGTCAATTCGACTGTATTTTTTATATGTTACCTCAAAACGCCTGTCGTGGCGCAGAGGCACAAGCGTGCGCGACAGGTTGTGGGTTCGATTCCCACTCCAGGAAATGGAGTGGGGAACGGAGTGTCTTAACACTAGTTCCCCTCTGTCTACCCTGCTATGTGCGGGATACAGCGTGAAGCTATGTATGTACCTCAAAACTTTTTGCTGAATGAACCATTTTTGATTATTTTTACAGTAGATGGTGCTACTAACATTATCACATTTAAATTAATTTCTTATGAGTAGTTTTTGAGTTATTTGTAATAATTTTACTTTTCATTGCATTTTAGTTGTTAAAATCATAGTAATGTTATAGTCAGGTGATTCTAATAGTACTAGATTTCTCATCTACCTGAAAATCATGACAATTTTCGTCAATTATAAAAAAAACAGTGAAAACAATTACAAAACTACACAGTGTTAACTTCGTGAATGTACTTCAAAGAAAGTTGCTTAGCGGTATTTACAAAGTAAATCCTCTTAGTGATACACGCGTACAGTAGCATTGTTTACGGTTATTGAGTGTATTTTGACATGCACATTTAATATTCAAGAACACTTGCCTATATTCCTATATACATAACTGGATATTCAGAATGGGTGGTAATGAGAGATGACTTATTTTTGACGCTAGTGTCGTAACAAGAGAAAAAGATGTTTTTTTTAATGAGCTCTTTGATTTTTGCGATTATTACATATATTAAATGAAACTATTTTAACCGGAGTAATCGCGTATATTTTAGTATTAGGAAATATATTTTTGGAAACTCATACATTTCCATACATCGGATTTAACGCCTTTATTCAGTGTAGTCGTGGTGTAGTTCCGTTTAGGATAGACAGAGAGAACCTAGTGTCTAATTTCATTCTAAGTGGAGAATATAGTGTATATTAGATACTGTCTCTCTGAAGCCATCATGGCGCAGCGGGACAATGTTTGATTTCTACTTTTATAATTTCACGCTGTATCCCGCAAAATACAGTACTCTCTCTCGTTCTCTACTTCATGTCTATGGTATTGAGCTCCGTTAACAGCTTGGCACTAGCTTTGCTTTCTACTATGTGAAAAAAAACGTAAATCTTACCAAATCTAAATTTCAAAACAACATATGATTTTATTTAAAAACAACAGAGAAACCGTCTCTAAGATCCTAAGGTGATCCCATAAATTGCATATTGAGTTATGCCACTTTCGTTTTATGTGGGCGATATAAAGTATTGGGTGGTCGAAATACCGACACTAAGAAAATAGTAACTTATGTTTTACCTGTTATTATAGACTAGATTTATCCTGTGATTTTGTTTTCGCGGTCTAAAAAACTTAAAGTGGGGAACGGAGTGTCTTAACACTAGGTTCTCAGGTTCCCTCTGCCTACCCTGGTAAATGCGGGATACAGCATGAAGCTAAATAAAAAGAAAAAGAAAATTAAATCCAGTTTTTTCCCGATTTCATAAGATTTTCGAGAAATCTTTAAAGAGTGCAGTAGATCACTAACACAGCTAGCACGTAGTTCTCTTAGTGCTTCCCTATACTCCCTTAGGAATAAATGCTCCTTATGGAAATTTCAGTTTCTATGAACCTTTAACGCTTGTCGTGGTGTGCAACTGTAAACATGACAGGTTGTAGGTTCGATTCCGACACCAGGAAATGTAAACTTTAGTGTTTTCATTTCCTGGGTTTGGTAACAAGGCAAAGCGTGGCGTTGAGTTCCGCCACTCAGCACGGATTGCCTTAAATTGGCGGAAAGTGGGGAACGGAGGGTCTTAACACTGGGTTCTCAAGTTCCCTCTGCCTACCCTGCTAAATACGGCATACAACTTGAAGCTAACAAAAAAGTAAGTTTCTATGAGGATTAGTTTCGACTGTACGTTGCCTGTCAGTCACTCAGTAACGTTAGCTGTTTCACACATTTTCCCGCATAGCAGTGTTGTGAGAGAGAACCTAGTGTCAAGATACTTCGTTCTCCGCATTCTACTCAATATTGACACCAACGTCTTATGAGAGTGGGGAAATGACAATAAGTTGAATATGGTCATTTCCCCGATCGGACATCGAACTCACAGTCAATCGCGTTTGCAATCACTCTGTCCCACTGCGCTACGATGGCCTTCACAACTTTACAACTATAAGTGTCCCCGTTGACGCGTTAACAACGCGTTGTCTTTAGCTATTATATGTCTCTTTATATAAGCGTGGATGTCAAACGCGTGGTAGTGTGTGTAACATTTATTTTATTAATTTAATATACTTTTTATGCATTATTTAAAAAAAAAATGTTAGCATTCTGCACTCATTCTCTATATAAACTATAATTGTGCCAAATTTCATGCCTCTCCGTCCGCTTAATTTTCGTAAAAAAAGGTACAAAGTTTTTGCTTCACGTATACATTTTTTTTAAGAAAGTATCGATTAATTTATACATACATACATAGCTTCACGCTGTATCCCGCATATAGCAGGGTAAGCAGAGGAAACCTAGTGTTAAGACACTCCGTTTATTTATATACTTTATTATACTTACATCATTTGCATAAATATACATGGCCTAAGATCTAGAGTTCGAAATAGGCGTATACTCGACTTAATTGGTGATTAGCGTCTCTCCCACACGTCAATTAATTGTTAAATGCAATTAGAATGCATTTGTCAGGTTTGTGTTTATAAATTGTGATGTAGTTGTGCCGCTATGTTTTACGACTGTTCGTGTAATGAGTTTCATAGTAATAATTTCTCATCACGCCGCTATAAGCTAATTTACCGACTTCAAATAAAAGAGGTTCGTAAATCGACTGTATTTTTTATGTTTGTTACATGTAACTTTTTACTGGGTAAACTAATTTTGATGATTACTATTACATCTAAATACTAAGAAACTTGGATTTGAACTGAATACTATCTCGAACTAGATAGCTTGTGGATTAATAAAATATTGAGGTCTATCGTGGCGCGGAGGCACAAGGAAGCGACTGTAAACGCGACAGGTTGTGGGTTTGATTCCCACTCGAAGACATGAATATATTAAATATTTATAATAATTACATACATACATAGATAGCTTCACGCTGTATCCCGCATATAGCAGGGTAGGCAGAGGGAACCTAGTGTTGAGACACTTCGTTCCCCACTTTCCGCATTGAGGCATTGCGTGCTGAGTGGCGGAACTCAACGCTGCGCTTTGCCTTGTTACCAAACCCAGGAAATGAAAAATTCCATTTCCTGGAGTGGGAATCGAACCCACAACCTGTCGCGCTTGAAAGTCGCACGGTTGTGCCTCTGCGCCACGGCAGGCGTCTATTATAATAATTAATATTTATCATTTTCATTTCCTCAGTCTGGTAGTATTTCGGCGGAAAGTGCGGAACAGAGAGAGATGTTAAAGAGCGGATTGTCTTTACACTAGGTTCTCTAGTTCCCTCTGCCTACCCTACTACATGCGGGATACAGAGTGAAGCTAAAATAATAAAAAATAAAAAAAATCAATTATTTTCGAATAAAACTTTACGGTAATTATTACCATTTGTAAGTATTTAAAACGTCTATCATACATACATACATACATATATTGCTATCTATTTCACATAAGGAGGCTATTTAGAATAAAAAAAAAAACATAATCTCTTAGGACACGCGTGCGTTGTGGGAGACTAGGTGACAGACATTACAACTCAAGTATATCTTATACAGTTGTAACAAAGTTTACTTTACTGCATTTATGAATACTTGTATAGAAGTGTAGAAGTTGAGGTCATTGACACGCGATGGGAATCACAGATAGTGTGATATTTTGTTCTTATGTTATCATGTTTATCATATTAAATGTAATAGAAATTATTTGTTTTTAAGCGCTACGTTAAAGCCATGAAATGATAATATCAGTTCAATACAGTTCAGTTCTTTAATTATGACGTTTCGAACGTAAGCGCGGCGTTTAGTTCCGCCATTCAGCGTGTATGTCTCGAATTCAGATGGAAAAAATAATTGGCGTGGCGGGGCGTCTATATAACACGCTTCCCACCGGCTTACTTTCTGCAAATGACAATAAGCATTGTTAAAAATTTGGGAGTGAAATTTTTAAAATAGAAGTATGACATCTAAAAAACGGTGGCCAGAAAAATATGGAGCTTAAATTGTAATCAATATTGAAATTACTAAAACAACGTTACATCCTATACCGGCTTCCCTAAATATATATCGGCTTCTCTAAGTTACCGGCTTACCTAAATAAACTTTTCACCCCTCGTCACTGCTACCCTACCTACTAGTATAAATAATACATAATAAATATAATTAATATTTAACCTAAAACCAAAATCTTAAACAAAATTTATGTGGGACCACATCTGAAGCTATCAAATGAAAAAACGAATCATCAAACCATACCATACATAACCATATAAAAAAAATACAAACTGAACACCTCTTTTTGTGAACTCGGTTAAAAAGACCGAGATAATCGAAATGCCACGTTTGCGGCATCTATTAGATATTTTATAATTATAACTAAAAAAATATATATGTTTATCTCCAAGCCAAGAGGACGGTCCCTTTGATGTCGCTGTCTAACATACTCGTATTGTACGTATATTCGCAGCTGAGAATTTGATTAGTGAGCAATAAATTTAATGTAACGACCTGCGCAAGTTTCTTTTTAATACCAAATAATAAATATCGAATGACGAAATATTTTGATAGTTGCTAGAATATTTAAAAAAGTTGTGATCTCGTTTGAATAATTGTAGCTTTTGATGGTGTTAGTTTCGTGATTTGTTTTCAAAATATACATAATGTATGTAAGAAGTAGCTTCACGCTTAATATATTAGAGCAGGATAGTCAGAGTACATACATACATACATAGCTTCACGCTGTATCCCGCATATAGCAGGGTAGGCAGAGGGAACCTAGTGTTAAGACACTCCGTTCTCCACTTTCCGCCGAATCGAGGCATTGCGTGCTGAGTGGCGTTACCAGAGCCAGATAGTTTCTGATATAGATATTTCGATTTAGATTTATTTCAGATATAGATATTCTATTTTAGTTATTACCATTTCCCCGAATGGGAATCAAACCCACAATCAATCTCGTCTACAGTCAGACGCTACACTGCGCCGCAATGAAAATGCAGACTTGCTCTATTTTATTTATATTTATTTTGTACGTGATAATAATAAATTATTTCTCTTATTTTATAAATACGGTAATTAGCTCCTATAGGTGTTAAAGATTCCATCAGCTATCTGTGACAATAACAGGTTCGACTAAAATACATTGCAACACGAAAAGTAAGACTTTATGTTAAATAGCCTATAGCTATCTTGCAACTTTAATTATTAAAATAAAAAAAAAGGAAACCGACTTAAAATAAAATATACTAAAAAGTTTAATTATTACGAATAACTCAAAAACTACTCGGCACGCCTATCGTGGCGCAGAGGCACAAGCGTGCGACTGAAAACGCGACAGGCTGTGTGTTCGATTCCCACTCCAGGAAATGTAAAATTTAGTATTTTCATTTCTTGGGTTTGTTAACAAAGCAAAACGCGGCGTTGAGTTCCACCACTCAACACGCAATGCTTCAATTTGGCGGAAAATGGGGAACGGAAAGAGAATGGAGTGTCTTAACACTAGATTCTCTGGTTCCCTCTGCCTACCCCGCTATATGCGGGATACAGCGTGAAGTTAAAAAAAAAAATGTTTTAACTAAATTTATATGAGATTACATCAGAAGCACTAATTATCATATAAAAAGAATAATCAGTCAGGGGTCTTCACTCTCCTCCCTTTTGGGGGAGGAGGCGTGATGGCTTCATGCTCTTAGGCCTATGGCCATGGGTTTCTTCACCGTCCATGAATATGGACGGGTCATCGGGTTGGCCCATAGGGCCTCTGTAGGGGTTCTATCTAAAGGGGTTGGGGTGGAAGAGCCAGATGCCACCCGGGCGATCAGCCCAGCCGGGTGAGACCCACAATTGGAATAATCAAAATGTGAAGGGTAAGATCCATCATCCAGTAAAAAGTTATATAAATAATAATACACATAATTATAAAGAACAAAAAACCCGAATGAACCAATTCTTCAAATTTAAGAAGCAAATACAAATAAAAGTAGGCTATAAAAGCTAGTTATGTGTTATATATTTGAAATGTGCTAATTTAGTCCTTTCATTTAATACCCCACACGGCACCCATGAACGACTTTTTTGTTTTTATTCATGACGTAATTGCCTCTAGAGGGCGCCATATTGAATTAAGAGTGACGTCACATATCTAAGAACACTTGGAGTATCAATACCTATCTAACGACGCCTTAATTATATAAATCTGTCCAGGGGTTTGGAAGATATGAGGTAACAAAGAGTATTACAAATACATGATACGCACGAAGAACATAACACTCCTTTGACACTCGTGTAAAATTACTATAATTTATGTAAAGTAATATTCATTTATTGTGCTATTTATAATATTTATATATTGTACATAAACATGACAATTTCGTCTTACGAGTTTTTGATCAGGTCACGTGAGTCTAACATTTTTTAACCATTACAAAAAGTGCACATGCTGCTAAGGAAATTTTCACTTAAAGAAAAATAAAAGACGGAACGGAATTGTTGTAAGAGAACGGAGTGTCTCAACACTAGGTTCTCAGATACACTCTGCCTACCTTGCCTAACATATAATATATATAATAATAAAAAAAAAATGAATAAAAAATTAAATAAAAAAAAAACTATTCTTATAATTCAATATACTTAAAAGAACACGCCTTAACGCCTGTCGTGGCGCAGAGGCACAAGCGTGCGACTGTAAATGCGACAGGTTGTGGGTTCGATTCCCACTCTAGGAAATTAAAATTTAAAATTCCTGGGTTTGGTAACAAGGCAAAGCGCGGCGTTGAGTTCCGCCACTCAACACGCAATGCCTCAATACGGCGGAAACTGGGGAACGGAGTATCTTAACACTAGGTTCCCTCTGCCGTGAAGCTGTATATATAGCTGTATGTATGTATGTATGTATGCATAGTCGATTTTAACACGTCTTTTCCAAAATCGGTTAAATAGAAATAAAATAACAATATTGAAACCAGATAAAAGCAACTGGAATAAAGGAAACAGCTCCATCCATAGAACATAAACAATTGCAAGCACTCAAGTGGTATGCCAGATCACAATCAGGCTTACTTATACTCTTACAAGTATAAATCATTACTAACACTAATATTACTTCAAAGCTCTAACGCAGTTCAATTAGCATACAATGCAGATTGTTTTACGATCAAACGCGAGGCGATACGCGTGTATCACTAGCTTAGAACTGTATCCATACCACTTAGTGACACTTATAGATTTGACTCATTGATGAGTAAAATTGCTTGTTAATGTTCTTTTACATACATACATACAAAGCTTCACGCTGTATCCCGCATATAGCAGCGTAGGCAGAAAAAAAAAACTTTACACAGCTCACCTTAATTTATTTATTCAAATTAAAAGCAGTTCAAATGTTGACGTTCTATCTTTAATAATATCCGCTTGACATAAAACAACGATTTTAGATACGAATAATGATAGTTCTGGAGTTATTAAATTGTAAAATATGTTTATGTATGTAATGTTACTATTTAAATAACTATGTAGCCTTAGAAATGATGTTTACATCAGATGTTGTGCTGTCAGGAGGTAAAATTATTACGAATACCTCAAAAACTACTAGTCAGATCTTAACTAAGCTTAAATTAGACCACAACAGATGTATATCATACAAATAGATTCAGTAAAAAGTGATGCGGTAACACACACAAAAAAAATCAGTCGAAGTTAGATTCTTCTTTTTTGAAATTGGTTAATAGGAATTGTTTTCTGTTTAGTTTTGATGTGTAAGTTACATTATTGTAGTCTCATCTAGACCCGTTTAGTAGGTTTTGCGTGAAAGAGTAACAAACTAAATTGAATTAAATTGTCAAAGTATGACCATTACAAGAGATAATAAATTAAAGGCTTGCTACTGTTGGCCCGAGTCCCACCGCAGTTAAAAAACACTAAGAATGACTGCTACCTATGGTATAGTTGAATTTGAGATAATGTACGCTTTTTTAGAGTAATCGGACAGAATCTAGAGTTTAGATACTCTGTTCTCCGCTGTAAGTGGCGAAAATCAACGCAATGCTTTGTCCCAGAGCGTAGATATGACAATTATTTAAAGATATGTGCTCGATTTCCACTGAAAGAATGATTATATATAAATTATTTTCACTTGAGTTGTGATTAGATAAAACGCGGCGTTGAATACCGTCACTCAACACGTTATATCTTTATTTAGGTGGGAAAGCGGAGTATCTTGACACAAGGTTCTCGATGGCTATCATGTCATGCGGAAAGAGATGTGAAGCCAAATAAAGTATATACATACATAGCTTCACGCTGTATCTCACATATAGCAGGGCAGGCAGAGGGAACCTGAGAACCTAGTGTTAAGACACTCCGTTTGAATAAATATCTTTTTTTTTCTGTCCCACACTTTCCGCCGAATTGAGGCATTGCGTACTGAGGGGCGGAATTCAACGCCGCGCTTTGCCTTGTTACCAAGCCCAGGAAATAAAAAAATCCAATTCCTGGAGTGGGAATCGAACCCACAACCTGTCGCGTTCACAGTCGCACGCTTGTGTCTCTGCGCTACACAAGACAAAAAAATATATAAGCTTCTAATTTGTTATGTTGCTCTTTAATCATGATATTATTTCATTTTCCAACTGCAACATAATTCCCCCGAGCTGGGACGGAACTCGCTAATCGCGTTTACGATCAGACATTGTCCCACTACACCATGATGGCTTTAATATGACATAAATACTTTTTCTTTTAAAACACCGCACACCCATCAATAACTTCTTTGGCTGGTGCGTTTATTAAAAAATTCATAACTGTTACTAAACCTGTCCAGTACAGGAGCTAACGTGCCATCAGCGCAGATGATAAACCAACATAATGGGCCCTCGTTATGTTAACACCTTTGTATAAATGTTACGTTGTATACTTGCTTGTGACTGCTACTTTGGCGATGGTTGTACATTCAAATCCTCTCAAGATTTTTTTATACTTTTTTTTTAACTTTACGCTGTATCCCGCATATAGCGGGGTAGGCAGAGGGAACCAGAGAACCTAGTGTTAAGACACTCCATTCTCTTTCAAAATTTCCGTTCCCCACTTTCCGCCAAATTGAGGCATTGCGTGTTGAGTGGCGAAACTCAACGCCGCGCTTTGCCTTATTACCAAACCCAAGAAATGAAAATATTAAATTTTCCATTTCCTGGAGTGGGTATCGAACCCACTACCTGTCGCGTTTACAGTCGCACGCTTGTGCCTCTGCGCCACAACAAACGTTTTTTTATATAAATATCATGTTTTTACTTTTTAGGTTAATTTTTAAGTTTATTATATTTTTTATTCACTATCAAAATCTAATTTTAGATAGAAAGCGACATTGACCAGTCCTCTCTCTCGAATTCAAACAAAAATCGGAGAACGGAGTGTCTTGATTAGGTTCTCTCTGGTTGTTATATATATATAAATACGTGAAGCAAAAACTTTGTATCCCTTTTTACAAAAACTAAGCGAGCGGAGCATGAAACTTGGCACACTTATAGTTTATATTGAGAAGGAGTGCGTAATGCTATTTCTTTTAAATAATACATAAAAAGTATATTAAATTAGTAAAATAAATGTTACACATACATGACATTCACGTTTATATGAAGTGACATATACGCACATTGCTAAAGACAACGCGTTGTTAACGCGTCACCGGGGCTACTAGT
>JAKGSA010000519.1:0-221731 GCA_033558755.1 Philaethria dido
TGCAGTCTTTATCTCTTCAATCGTTGCAAATCTCCGTCCTTTCATAGGTCTCTTTAGTTTTGGGAACAAGAAAAAGTCACATGGGGCCAAATCCGGTGAATATGGTGGCTGAGGCATGATTGTGGTGTTGTTTTTGGCCAAAAAATCTCTCACCAGCAAAGATGAATGATGAGCAATTTCGGAACAAACTTCGCTGACACACGTCTCATGCCCAAAACGTTAGAAAAAATTTCATGGCACGAGCCAAGCGATATACCAACATCCTCAGCAACTTCTCTGATAGTGATTCGACGATTTTCCAGAACAATTTTCTTCACTGCTTGAACGTTTTCATCAGTTGTTGACGTGCTTGGGCGTCCAGAGCGAGGCTCGTCATTGGCATCTTCCCGGCCATCTTGGAAGAGTTTGTACCACTTGTAAACATTTTTTTTACTCAGAACAGTTTCACCGTATGCCACTGTCAACATTTTAAGTGTTTCGGAGCACTTTATTTTATTTTTTACACAAAATTTGATGCAAATCCTTTGATCCATATTTTTCGATAGCAAGAAATCGCCGAGCACGCAAAACACTTATAACCTTTACGCCTCTCCCAACCAAACAAAAAATGCTATACACTTGAAACTTGGTACAGATGTTCGGGAAGAGTGTACCAACATAACAAAATAAAAAAATCGATAATCGAAAGTACGTTGCCCTCCAAATTTCACAGTCACCTTACTTTTTGAACACACCTCGTATATCCACGTTTCCTTAGCAATGTGTATGCCACTTTATACAAAAGTGTATGTCAAACATATGACAGTGTCAATAATATTTATTTCATTAATTTAATGTTTTTCTGGTACATTATTTCATAAAATAATAGTTTTCTGAACTTATTCTCCATGTGGCACACATATGCCAATTTTCATACACCTACGTCCGCATAGTTTTAATAAAAAGGGATACAAAGTTTTACCAGAGCAAGGAAATGAAAATACTAAATGCTAATTATTACAATTCTTTTAATATTTTAATTAAATTATTAATATCATTATATTAATAAATGTTAGAAAGCTTCTACTTCCGCTTAAAGCTATTCAAAATGAAGCTCAATATTAAATGCTAAATATAACAACTTTGCTTTGTCACGACGATCATTTCCTTCACGCGTTTGGAATACAAAAGCGCATTAAAAGACATTTATGACACGATTTAACTATAATTTAAGAAACTTTTAAAAATAAGAAAAGTATAAATTTGTTTATTTACTTATTTATGTGTTTTTCATGATAATATTTTAGGCACAGTAGTACATTTTTCGACTGTAACTCGGTTAGTTATGGGTTTGATTTCCAATTGGGAGAATGAATATATATTATATTTAAATTTAATTATTTAGAGACACTCCGTTCTCTACTTTCCGCCCGAATTAGGGACATTGCATGTTTAGTGACTCAATTCCTTGCTTTGTTTTTCTTGGAGCGGAAAAGTGAAAATAATTTAAATATGTTAATACCTCCGAGTATGGACCGAACCCATGACCAATCGCGTCTGCAGACGCTGTTCCACTGCATCACAAGGGCCTCTTATTAAAAACAGATTTACGCTTTATTCTAAGGGATAATTATAGGTAAAGGACGATTATAAGTAACAGGGTATTTTTTTTTATATTTATTTTGATCACTATGATGGTCTATAACTTTTGTCAGCTTTCACTACATTTTTATATTACTTAGCTAAGCTTAGGAAATAAGATAAACTTTTTCCAAAGAGAATCCAAATATTTTAGTTGCCTACTTAATATCTACTTATTATAACTAATAATCCTTAATATTACTTAAAATTGTCAGAGTGGACGTAGTATGAAGACACTCCGTTCGCCACTTTCCACCCAAATTCGAGATATTCTTATTAAATGGCGGAATTCATACCGCATTTTGTTTTACTAGAGCAAAAATAACTCAAATTCTATATTCCGTAGCACGAACCAAACGTACAACCGGGTGTACAATCGGGTTTACAAATACTGTTCCACTACGCCATAATGGTCTTTTATAAGTAGTAAAATTCATTTAGGGATATAAGTAAAAGGATAATTATGTTGATCTGACAACACGATAGCAGTACGAGGCTAAACAGATCACGAGACAAGTAATTGTCTAATGCGAAGGTTTACTGCTTTTCTAGGCTGTCTATATGGTGTCAGTGTGACATATGATTTTTCCACTCTTATTACAGCTAATTGGTACAAGAAATTGTTTTATATATTAATAATTGGACTTTTTCTTGTAGTTCTTGTTCTGTAACTCACTCAGCACGCAATTCCTCATTTTGGCGGAAAGTGGGGAACGGAAATGTTAAAAGAGAATGGAGTGTCATAACACTAGATTCTCTGGTTCTCTCTGCCTATTTCGCTATGTGCGAGGTACAACGTGAAAAAAAAAAACAATTTTGTTGGGAGAACCTAGTGTTAAAACACTCAGCTCCCCACTTTTCGCCTGAATCGAAACATTGTATATAGAATGGCGGAAAGCTTACCTATTGGAACAAATGAATAGAAATAATTTAGACACAATAATTTCCCCGAAGGGGATCGAACTCGCGTCCAATCATGTTAACAGTGAGGCGTCCTACATGTAAATTAATAATAACAAGTATCGTTTCCAATAAATAAAAAATAAATCAGTTTTTTTTTTTTAACTTCACGCTGTATCCCGCATATAGCAGGGTAGGCAGAGGGAACCAGAGAACCTAGTGATAAGACACTCCATTCTCTTTCAACAATTACGTTCCCCACTTTCCGCCGAATTGAGGCATTGCTTGTTGAGTGGCGGAACTCAACGCCGCGCTTTGCCTTGTTACCAAACCCAAGAAATAAAAATACTAAATTTTACATTTCCTAAAGTGGGAATCGAACCCACAACCTGGCGCGTTTACAGTCGGCGTTATAAATTAGTAACTTATACATATAATTATTATATAAAAGAATATTAAAAATTAACGTTAAATATATATTTTTATCAAACAACAAGTGTATATACGAGTATGTATGTATGTGGCATCACGCCGAGATGATAGAAAGCGTAAAGCTCGCTGGACCGCGTCGACGCGTGCCGAACATTGGTGTTCCAGTGCCTAGTGATAAGTTATGTGAATCTGTTTCAGAGTAACTACTAGTACTATCATCTATCTCTCACAGGGACAAGGAGGCAATAACAAAACTAAGACGGGACAAACAAGTAATCACTGAACATGACACAACTCAAAAAGACCCTGAGCAAGGCCCTTCAGGCCTCGCTAACACCAAATAATTGTAAATTTTCGATAGGGCCCTTCTTTCATACTTTGTATAAATGAGTATATAAATAAATAAAGATCATAAAACAAAATCACAAAAAGAAAAATCAAAAAAGAGCGCGGACAAAAGAAGTTCGTGGTGTGTTTCATTTACAAAAAAAAAATGCTACTATCAGTAGTTCTACTGCTACTGCTGTAATTACTATTCTTTAACCATTTATATTTGCATCATATTTTTTAACCTATATATTTTTAAACATGAACCGATTTGTTCATGTTTTATTGTAAAGATTAACAGAGAAGAAATTAAACTCCCTAATATCCCATGGGTACACCCTTTGGGATCCATTGTTTTACAGAGAGACTTGGGACCCAAATTTAAGTCTAAGGGCCCCTTTAAAATACACGTTAACGGTTTCCACTATCAGAGCTACACCTACGAAATTTAAGATGATCCTATATGCCATCTTCGATATAATATTTATAGAGATTCCTCGGTTTCGAAACCCTAACTATCGTAAGCTCCATCACACTGTACCACCGTGGTATCTTTCATAACCACTAAACTCTTAGAGAACAATAAAATTTAAATATAATAGTCATTACTTAAAAGAGTATATTACCTGTAATTATGTATTCTCTAGCGCGATCTGTAACAAAGAACAATTAGTTTAGTTTTGTCGTTTATTATTATAACTTAATTTGTTAATACGTTAAATTATTACAATATAAAATATACCTTTATGGTACTTTGAGACAGCATTTGACTGTAAACGATTGGTTGTGGTTTCGGTTCCCACTTAGAGAAATAATCATTTTTCGTTCTTTCGTTTTCGTTTTCGTTAAAAATCTTTTCGTTTCTCCGCTCTAAATAAAAGGGCGGTATTGACTTACTTGGCGGTGTTACTTCCGCCACAAAGACATTGCTATTCTTCGCCATACTATAATAATACTAAAACGAGGTAAAGTTAAAAATCAACAATTATAAAGCTTGAGAGCTATTTTTTTTTTGCAGTGTCATGTTTTTTACTGCATAAAAGAAAGGCCCTATGATTATGTATTCGGAAAGGACCTATCGTTAATACACTCTGATCCACACTGTCGTTTGATTTCGATACGTCGTGTGTTGAGTAACGGAACTAAACGCCGCACTTTGTCTTTCCAGATTGAAAAACGACAGCCATTTAAATACAATCATTCCCTCAACTGGGAACCGAATTCACAACCAATCGTGGTTACGGCCATCTGTCCCACAGCGCAACGATGGTCTCAATAATTACCTCCTATAATATCACAAAGTATTCACTTTGTAAAGAAAATATAAATAATAACAAAAACATAATCGATTATTGTGTACTAAGCAATATTAGTAAAACACGTACCACCCTACTATTATGAGAGGGCGACCAGTCTCAATGACCTCAGCTGTCAACCCCTTAGCGTATAGTGCAGGTTCATTTAAAACTTGTCGATGTCAGCAAATGGAATTAGTGCTTGTAAAACCATACGTTATGGACAGATTATTTATTAAAAGTAATGACAGTGTGACATGGGACGTCACTATAGGGTAATGACCTGAGCTAGGGATGTCACTTTGTTGTAGTAATGTCAGATGATATGAATGTATTTTTTTTTAAAAACAGCTTTAATTTTTTTTATTTTAACTTCGTTTATCTAAAAATATATATGAAAGTTTCAATATACAGTAAAGCTGGAAAGGAACTATATCATTATATATAAATTAGAAACCGCGGCGTTGAATTCCGCCATTCAACATGCTCTGAATTTTACGCGGAAAGTAGACAACGAAGTGTCTTGACACTCGTCTCTCTGACTACCATATCTCTGAAAACGCAGCTGAAGGAATCTTACATATCTTATACCGCAGTTTCAAAAATTATGTAAACGATTGTTTTTTCAATAACATAATTAAAAAAAAAGTCTTTATAAGTATAATATGACTTTATTTAAATTTCACTCTCAATCGCACTTCTTACATAAAAATACAATCAAATAATTCAAGGTAACAATGCTCATAATAATAAAAATATAATTACCTTTTACTTTCTCGCGTTCGAGGCGTGAAAAGTAATTTACAAAAATTATAATTTGTACAAAACATGTTATACATTTATAATTCGAGCCAATTTGTGTAACTTTTATCTAAACTTTTTAAAATGTAAGGTTTTTTTAAAAAGCTACACTATGAATAAGTTAGAAATTTGCTTGGTATAATTTTACAAAAGCGAGCTATCGGCTAATCATAATAATTTACAAAGAATTAAATAAACGCCTGTCGTGGCGCAGAGGCACAAGCGTGCGTAAGCGCGGCAGGTTGTGGGTGCGATTCCCACTCCAGGAAATGTTAGTATTTTCATTTCCTGGGTTTGGTAACAAGACAAAGCGCGGCGTTGAGTTCTGCCACTCAGCACGCAATACCTCAATTCGGTGGAAAGTGGGGAACGGAGTGTCAACACTAGGTTCCCTCTGCCTACCTTGCTATATGCGGGATACAGCGTGAAGTTATGTATGTATGTATGTAAAATTTAATATTTATATTAGTAAATATTTAATAATATTTTAATTAACTAAATACTAAGAATAATTAATATTTTATCAACCCTAGGTCAAAGGCATGAAGGGTGTTGAACCTTATTTACGCAAATAGTCATATTGATGTGTCCGCATTATTACTTATAATTGCTTTACTATCGAAAGCTTTATGGTATTTTAAAATGAAACATTGTATTGGAATATGTATTTTTTTTTTCAAAATACAGTAAAATCTCGATCATTTGAGGTTCGATTAACCGGGGTTTCAAGGGGCCATATGTATTTTTTTATAACATTTTTTTAAAATGTTGACACGTGAACCTCCATTACCTGAGGTAGTGATATGTCCCATACATATCACTACCTCAGGTAATGGAGGTTCTATTGTATTTTTTATTGATGTTAATAGTATGGCTATGGTCCAATTTGAACTAGTAAATTTTAAAATATTTTTGATTTTGTAACAAAGAAAAACGATTTTATATGCTAAAAAGTATAGTAACATTATTACGAACAATTCAGAAACTACTTGTCAGATCTGAACTAAATGAAATTGGAATTATCAGAAACATTTAAAAAAAGAAACACTAAAATTGGTCTACTCAGCAAATAGTTATACGGTAACACACATAAAAAAATAAAGTAGCATTACCAACCAGCGACGAGGCGTCCATACAACTCGATTCCCACCGGCTTCCTTACTTTAAAATTGTATAGTGAAATTACAGAAATACCTTAACATCTATACCGATTTCCCCTAAATATATCAGCTTCCCCTAAGTATACATCACGACTTTCCTAAATATATATTCCAGCTTGCCTAACTAAAAATCATATACCAAAAAAAACGCCAAAAAATTTTGTTCACCCTACAAGGGGTGTGCGTGTGACTTACATTTAAAAATACGAAAGTCGAATTCAGTTTTCCCTCTACGCTTTTATTTGAAATTTGTTAATAATAACCAGAAAGGGAGAAAGGAGAAATATTAAAAAATAAACAAAATATTTCAAAATGTTTACACATCTCGTACAAGCCACGCTGCTTTATCATAAAACTCAAACGTTGTGCCAGACCCATGCAACAGCCTTTAAATCCGGTTCATTGTCTTTCCTTATTCCCACAGTATAAGCTTACCCAACTCGAGGTTTATTATTTTTACTGACAATAAAGTGCATAGCTATATTAGTTAAGGTTATAAATATGATGCAGACTGCGTTTGATTGTTAGTGGTTGTGAGTTCGATTTCCATTCAGGAAATTATGAAGTTGTAGCTTAGCTAAAAAGCAACTTTACGCTATATCTCCGGATTTGTCAGAAGAGAACCTGCAAGACATTTTTAATCGCCGCGTTCCACCCGATTTTGAGATATTGCGCGGTGGATATACCAATCAGCATTTTCTTTTATGGATAGGACCACCTGATGGTAAGTGGTTGCCTTCGCCCATGGACATCTACAACACCAGAGATGTTGTATATGCGTTACCGATCTAGAGGACTACCGAAAATGGAAGGGGAGTGACAATATCGTGATCCGCTATCGGAACCACCACATTTTGGGGGGAAAGGGTGGAGTGGTCAAGGGAAAAACCACAGCTTACATGCCATCGAACAGAACACCACCATTATTTATTTTTGCCAAGTTCGTCTTTGACATGATAATGGTCATGACCAGACGAGGGGACGAACCTCCTACCACATAACAACTAGGATACCGCCTCTTGCAGGACGCTACCTGGCGGCGGAGGGTGGTGTATTCCTAACTCCGTCCCTCACCCCAGGGAATATCTGACTAGATAAATGAAAAAGAAAGTGATGAACGGAAATGTTAAAGAAAGAACTAAAACCTAGTAGGGGTGGGTAGTAAAGGAACGCCCTTTAGTTACCCTGCTATGTGCGGAATAGCATGAAGCTAAAAAAATATGCAAATAATTTGTTGCAATCCAACTTGTAATCATTTCCTCGATTAGAGAATCGAACGTACTACCAGCCGCGTACGAATTCACCTCATAAGCAATTGGTTAACAAAAACAGCAGTTAAGGTATTGTAAAAGTTTTAATTCGATCTGCAAATACATACTAGAAAGCCATATCATAAATATGCATGAATGATTCTCTTTGATCGCACCACTTACAGCACACTGCTGCGTGCGTGCTCACGAAATTTTCATGAAAATGCTAACATTTTCGTGTATCGACTAGTGTTTGTAGTGTTAAAGATGATTGATATTTACTTTAGTATTGTATAAAGTAAAAATGTACGAATAACTCAAAAACTATAAATCAGATTTTAACTCAATTTAAATGGGATCGTCAAAACAGAATCTTCAAAATGGGTCGTCGAAGATTAAGAATCTAAAAATTATGAAACTTTATAACTCAGAGCTTAGTCACTATATGTTCTCTAAGACAGTCAATAGAGAGAGAGAGAGAGAGAGAATCCATATTCCGAGATAAAAGTGATGTTTATGGACACAAATGTATTAATTACACAGGTATGTCAATATCATATTCATTTTTAAAGTACAGAGACTTTCACTTGGCCTGGTTGAACAAATATGCAACGTTGGAGGTTTTCCATATATAACACATTTAAAACGCTTGAAAGGTATAAGATCAAAAATTATCATTTTATTTCGATGCAAATACAAAACATACAGTGTATAAGTAGCACTGTTGAAGTACTATGTACGCACTGCAAAGGCACAGGTGCGACTGTAAGCACGCGACAGGTTTTTGGGTTCGATTCCACTCCAGGAGGAGAGATGTAAAAAGTTTCATATTTTTCATTTTCTGGGTTTGTCAATAAGAGGCAAAGCGCGACGTTGAGTTCCGCCACTCACGCAAAGCCTCCAATTTAAAGCGGAAAGTGGGAACGGAGTGTCTTAACACTAGGTTCTCAGGTTCCCCCTGCTAAAAAAAAAAAAAGAAGTACTATGTGAAACTATATTACTAGTGAAATAAGTCTTTTAACTCTATGTGTACAAAATTATACCTACAGTATTAGAATTTGGTGTACATATATAGGAAAATCCAATATTTTCATAATAATTTATCTATTAAATACAATGTGTGTTTAAATTAGCTTGTGTTTGTAACTAGCTAAATTCACACACCACCATGTGTTTGACATACACTTTTATTATTTAAATGGAAATACACACTTTTAAATTAAAGACACATGTTGCCATAACGGCGATGTATTTTACCCTTCATCTATACGAAAATCTAACTCTCAAAACAAATAAAGAACCTGTAACCCTCTAAGCGAAAGTACAACAATTTAACATAATCTGTCGTAAACATAAATGGCCATTGGTAAGAGAGGTCAAGCACAAGCCACAATGAGGTATTTATAGCGAGTGACCGTCATACATAAATGAACCAATTATCTTAATACCGGTCAGTAATAAAGAGCTATCTCGTATGATCTTATCCTCAACAAATATACCGTACTAGTTGCATCCCGCGACTTATTTTGCGAAACTATGAAATTTAAGGCTCGTTTGATCTGTTTTTCGATGGAATTCGAAAATCCTTTATAATGCTCCCTTACACTCCACTGGGCTTCATGCCAAATTTCAGCTTTCTATGGCCAGTTTCTCATGTACGTTGTCTGTCACTGACGTAGTTACGAAAAGAATTTTACATGTATACAGATTTGTAGAAGGAAATAATTAACATACAGGTTTATACATATTATTATGTTAAAGGAAATAGAACAGCTTAGATCATCGTGAACTGATAGAACAGCGTCTCATTATCTAGCGCAGTTGGTTCGTGAAAGTCGATTCCTACTATGGGGGCATGATTACCGCCTAAATTATTTTGTTTTAATTCGCGGTATTTTGTATTAATAAAATAAAGCCGACTTGAGCTAAACGCCGAATGAGTTTCGTCTGTGTGTCTCGGCTGAATCAAAAGTTGAGAACCAGAGTCATCTTTTTTTTTTTTATGGATACCGGATGGCAAACGAGCAGAAGGGACACCTGATGGTAAGTAATTTGCCGCCGCCCATGGTGCATCTACAACACAAGAATGTACTAGATGCGTTGCCAACCTAGAGGATTCAGATGGAAAGGGAGGATAATGTGTAGTAGATCCCGCGCTATCCGGAACCACCACCACATTGGGGAAAGGATGGGTGGAAAGGAAAACCTGGCTTACATGCCCATCGAACCGGAACACATCATAAGATATTTGGCGGTTCGTCTTTGACATGATAATTGGTCGCGAAAGGCCGAGACGGAGGACGAACCTCTACCACCAAAAAATGTGTCTTGATATTAATTTCTCTTTAACTTTAAAACGTTTTTTACATATGTGAGTACAAAAAAGTGGGTTTAAAGTAAAAGTGTAATAAATAATAATGTAATCGTATACTATAAAATACTTAGCAATATAAAATATCATAAAACTTTATGTTATTTATATAAATTTTATTGTTTCTATAAAGAACCTCATCTTTAATTGCATTTAGAAAAACGTTCCCAATGCAAAAAGTTCTCACCAGCCATATAACACCAATTAGTACAAAAGAATATATATTTATGTGTCTATTAAATTAATAATCAACTCTATTAGTATAGTAATAGATTTTAATTTTATAAAACAGGAAAGGTTAACTTATGACCTTTTGACATGGATTAGCGTTTAAGGATAAAAACGTGTCAATACTGCTAGATACATCGCACATTGTAGACATTTTAGTGGTTAAAATATTTAATATCTGATTACTTAATTGCCATTTTTCAAATATTTTTTTTTTATTTTTACTCATAATGATTAGTCAATCTCAAAACATCAACTTAAGAGTACATTGTATTATTTAAACTAAATTAAAAATTACTTTGATGATTGAAATGTGACATCAATACTCACTAACGGAATGTATATATTTATATTATTTGCATATCCCCGCTCTGGTAATACAAAATGCGGCGTTTAATTCCGCCAGTCAACACGCTGTCTCGATTTCGGGTGGTAAGTGAAGAACAGAATGCATAATCACATGCATAGAAGTTCTCTATGATTAAACGATGAAAACTTCTGTTATGCGATAAAAAAGTAAAGCTTAAAAAACTCATAAAAAAATATTAAACAATTTATAAAACTTTAACCTACACATAGACTAGAGATTAAGATTGTCAATTATTTAAAGTTAACATAATTATTTTTACAAAATATATACATATATTTTTGCAAATAAATTATTACCGAAAATATAAAAATCGCAAAAAAACACCACAATACGATAACAAAATCTATATAAATACTTTAAATTTATTATTATTTCTGGCAAAGAAAACAAAATCATAACATTCAATGATCCAAAAAGCCGACCGAATAATAACTAAATGTGCGGTGTCTATTAAATAAATTGAAATTGTTTTTTGTAAATCAATTCTCCTCGTGACTTCTGTTAGCCTGGTACTCGGCGATAAATAATAGCCAAAGCTGCAAAGAGCTTTTTATTTCATTCAAATAACCTTGATTTTGCATCCTTGTTGGCGTAACGAATTTGAAAAGGCAAACCTAAGAATTTAAATATTTATACATACATACATACGTACATAGCTTCACGCTGTATCCCGCATATAGCAGGGTAGGCAGAGGAAACCAGAGAACGTAGTGTTAAGACACTCCGTTCCCCACTTTCCACCAAATTGAAGCATTGCGTGCTGAGTGGCAGAGCTCAATGACGCGCTTTGCCTTGTTACCAAACCCGGGAATGAAAATACTAACTTTACATTTCCTGGAGTGGTAATCGAACCCACAACCTGTCGCGTTTAGTCGCACGCTTGTGCCTCCACGCCACTACAACGTAAAAAATTCTTCTCATATTTATAAAGATTATTATGATATGCTCAGTTTTATAATACTATTACCTCGCATTGTGTCGTTTCGTTTTGCGTTTTTTTCGAAGTTGCGTCGCTGCTTAATTTTTACTGATTTTCACTGTGCGTCGTTAGATTTTCGAAGTTGCGGTGTTTTAGATTCGATTCTTTAATTCTTTTTTGATTTTTTTTCCTAAATTATGGCAACACCTTTGTTTTTAATTGCACCATGCCATCAAAATTTAGGGATTCCCTTTCTAACTATTATATTATTAAATGAATATGTATTTTATTTTGTTTAGTTAAATACGTTTTTTGTATATTATTTTTGTTTGAAAAATTTTACTTTGTTCAATTTTATTTTTAAAAGGTAGTATTTTCGTAAGCCTGGAACCTGTATTCGATTATTAAATGGTTTGCTATAGAAAATCTATTTTCACTTTGCGTCGTTTCAATTTGCGTCGAACACAACACCCTGAAAAAACCTGTTAAAACATTTTTGGAACGTAACCCCGACGCAAAGCGAGGTATGGGTGTAGTTTATAAATTTTATTCACATTAGGTTAGTAACAAAAAAAAGGTAACATTAAAAATACCACTGCTTCTTACTAACATGTTTTTATCATTTAACTTACAAAAATATCGTTTTAATTATCGCGTGAATTTAAAAATAACTTGAATAAGTACAGGAAATGTCCTCTTCAGATTTAAGGCCTTGACATTAAAGAAGCATGTCAGTATGTGATAGAACAACGGACGATATTGACTATTTTTACATACATACATACATAGCTTCACGCTGTATCCCGCATATAGCAGGGTAGGAACAGGGAACCTAGTGTTAAGACACTCCGTTCCCCATTTCCCGCCGAATTGAGGCATTGCGTGCTGAGTGGCGGAACTCAACGCCGCGCTTTGCCTGGTTACCAAACCCAGGAAATGAAAAATTCCATTTCCTGGAGTGAGAATCGAACCCAAAACCTGTCGCGTTTACAGTTGCACGCTTGTACGCCACGGCAAATAAAAATGATTCATATAAAAATGTATTTCAATAACATAAACTGAATTTACACATTTATGCTTGCCCTGAAAGACATGAATATTTGATTTATCACCTTATTCACGCCTGGTATGGATTTAAATTGTTACATTAATCATTATTTCTATACAAAGGGAGAAAGTATCAAGATTAATGTATGTATATTCATAGCGTGCTTTACTCTCTTACTCTTAGACATCAATTAGCGATTAATTTAAATTAAATTGGTTAAACAAAACTATAATTATGTTAACTTAATGTCATTTAAATGTTAATTGCAGTTTTATGAGAGAAATAAATATAGTACTTACTCTCTTAACTTCACGCTTATCCCTAGCGGGCTCGTCAGAGAGAACGGAGCGCCAAACGCTACGGTCTTGGCGCGGTGGACAGCATCTGATTGTAAACGTGCGTCTGACAGTAAAGGTTTGGTTGTAGATTCGATTCCCATTTGGAGGAATTTTAAATTATTTTTACTTTTCGCTCTGGTACTGAGACGTGCCGCTACTTAATTGCAATTCGAGCCAACGAAGTGTCTTGACGCTAGGTTCTCTCTGATTACACTGCTATGAATTAAGCTTGAAGCTATTTTATTTAAATTAATATACTCTGCCCCAATAAATATTTATATATAACTAGAATCCCCATTGACGCGTTAACAACGCGTTGCCTAGCGACGTATATATCACTTTATATAAACATGGATGTCAAACCATGGTAGTGTGTGTAACACTTGTTTTATTAATTTAACATAGATTTCTACATTATTTAAAGAAGATGTTATTATTCTGCACTCCTCCTTATATAAATACCGCAAATTTCATGCTCCTCCGTCTATGTAATTTTCGTAAAAAGGGGTACAAAGTTTTTACTTCCTGTATTAATATATAGATATTCGTGTATTATTATAGATACTTAAATTACATGAGGACATCTTGTACCGGAAGTAATAGCTACAATTTCCGCATTGCATACATTTTTTTTGCAATAATAAAAACAAGAGTGTCATGTTAAGATTCTTATTCAACACGTGAAGTTAAAATATCTTATAATATTCAAAATTTAAACTAAGAAATCGACTTCAAATACTCTAAAAAGAACGATTATTACGAATAACTCATTAACTACACTAAATGGAACACATCAGAATTACTACCTATCCTATAAAAAAAAAGTCATCAAAACTGGTTCATCCATAAGAATTAAAATCGAATTGACAACCTTCTCCATTTTTGGAACTCGATTAATAAAGTTAATTAACTTGGTATTGAAAAAGAGGCCGTCGTGGCGCAGTGGGAAAAACGCAATTGGTTGCGGGTTCGATTATAATTATGAAATGGTTGATGAATAAATATTTGTTACACTTTCACGCAAAAACTACTAGACTTTAGACGAAAGTTTACTAATTGGTTTCCTTAATGGCGAAGAGGCACAGGCGTGCGACTGTAAACGCGACAGATTGTGGGTTCGATTTCCACTCCAGGAAATGGAGCTTTTCATTTTCCTGGTAAAAAGGTTGTTTCGTAAAAAGGCAAAGCGCGGCGTTGAGTTCCGCCACTCAGTGTCCAATGCATCAATTCAGCGGAAAGTGGGGAACGGAGTATCTCAACACTAGGTTCCCTCTGCCTACCCTGCGGAATACATATGCGGGATACAGCGTGAAGCTATTTATGTATGTATGTAACATGTAGTGAATCATATTATAAAGTCAGAAAAATCAAAAGTCCCAAATAAAACACGTGTTCGTTCTCTAATTTAACAATAATTAGTAAAAATAACTGTATTTTGTAACTGTTACTAATCCTGAGACAAATTGGGCTCATTGGGTCACTTTGGAATCGATGACGCGCAGTAAACTTGTTTTTTCGTTGGTCATTCGCTTACATAATGTTTTCTTATCTTAAAGTTTTTAGTTAGTTAGCAAATGAAACAGAAATTAGTGTTAAGACACTCCGCTGTCCACGTTGTTCATTTTATAGACATTATATTGGGTGACGGAACTTAACGTCGCGTTTTGACATACATGATCGGGGAAATGAAAATAATAAAAAAAATCTATTTCACTCTTTATCTCGTGATTGTAACTCCGTATACCGTTTTCTATCCGAATTGTGAGACGTGTTAGGTATCGGAACTGAACGCCGCGCTTAGTTTAACAGTGCGGAAGAAAGGAGAAATAAATTTAATTTTAAATTTAATCATCCCTCCGAGTGAGAATCGAAGGAAAATAATTTAAATGTTATAAATATTATCCCGAGCGGGAACTGAACCCACAACCACGTTGACGTCGTCTCAAGAACATGATGGTAACCTTAACGTATTATTTTACTAATTCATTTATTTCATAAAATTATTGGGTTATTTTTTTTTATATGCAACTTTGGGATAATTAACCGATTTCAAAAAACCAAGATTCTCAATTTATCCGCATATGTCCTCATAACAAATTTTGTAGATTATAGTAGGCTTACCATAATTACGAAGAGTACGCAGAAAAGAAAAAGGCTCATTTTCATTTTGCTTTTCGCTTAATTTGTGTTTTTCATATTTGAAATGCAATCAAAATTATTATGAATTAAAAACATATTAATAAATGTGAATATATTTTTTATTAAAAAGAAAAAGAGACGATTGGTTGGGGTGTCGGTGCTGTTCAAGTTTGACCGGGACGCCGGGACGGGGATCTCAAACCTATCTACCAAAACCGGGACTATCCCGGTCAAACCGGGACGTATGGTAAGTCTAGATTATAGTAGTTTTTGAGGCATTCATAATGTTTCTTTTTATTGGATTTTATTTGAATTAGGTTTTCTTTTTTTGTTAAAATTTTAATTAATTTTATTTTAAAATATAGTAATAAATTCATAAATATCTAGCTTAATTTTATTAAATACTTACATACATAGGTATATTATGGAATCTACAAGTCAAATAAAAAAAAATGAATACAAAAACACAAGGAAAATCAAACGTTTATTATCATAAAACGTTTCAGTATTTCTATCAAGCAATATTACATTCTAAGAAAATGAGTTTTTGTTAGATCTTATACTGTTTATTCTTATCTACATACAAATAAGCTATTTGTTCCCACTCTCCTTCCGCCAGAGACAGCGCATTGCGTGTTGAGTGTGGAACTCAACGCTGCATACCTTAAGATTAAACCCCAGAAAAATGAAAATACTACTGGAGTAATCGAACCACAATCTTTCGCGCTTTACAGTCGACACCAGCCTCTGTGTCACGACAGGCGTTAAGTGGGGAAATGGATTTGCTGAAAGAGAACGGAATGTCTTAACTCTAGGTTCCCAGGTCTCTTGTCTACCTCAGTGGGATGGCAGTGCAGCAAAAAAAAAAAAAAAATAAATAAAATAATAAGCTATTATGGCGTAAATGGGAAGTCATATGACTGTAAACGACGACTGTCTTCGATACCTGCTCGGGGAAACGAGGATTGGCATTTAAAATATAAACCAAATTCAACAACAGAGGAGGTTATCAATTACTATATATATTTTTTAGTGTGTGTGTGTGTGTGTGTTAATGCTGTCAAACTTTTTTAATGAGTAATCAATTTGGGATAAGTCTCTTTTAAAATGATAGGTAAAAGCTTTCTAATGTAAATGGGACCACCCATTCAAAATTCTAATTAAGATCTAATAAATAGTTTTTAATTGGATTTCCTTTGAAGTCAGTGTCCTTATTTTGTCAAAATCTTAATTATTGTCATTGCCTGCTCGGGAGCACGACAAAAACATGGCGTTGGAGTTCCGCCATACAACATGAAATATTCCCAAATTCTGGCAGACGCGGAATATCTGGTAAGGTCAAAACAAACATAAATAATAACATGTGTTTCATACATTATAATCGTACTACCGTAGTTGTTAAGCTAAGATGATATCATCTTTGTTATGGTTGGGAGTCTTGGGTTGTGAAGTTCCACATATAAATATAGGCTATTAATCCCATGGGCGTGGAAATGTTACGCGTTGCTAGCAAATCGCCGTTTATAGAAAAAATGTATTATCAAGCATGGTAGTGTGTGTAACTTTTATTTTTAACTGCGCGCTTGTTTATCTTTAAACTATATAACTATGCAAAATTTTACAATTACATTTCGTACCCATTATTTTCATAAAACAGGGTTGAAACTTTTTCCGTCACTTATAATAAATATAAAAATGGCGGCTTTTGTCGGCGCCAAATTTCAGCGCTTTACGTCCAGTCTCTTTGTAACTATAAATGAACTTTTTAATACTCAATTTATTATTTCTACCTAGTAAAAATCAGTTTTTACCACATCCTATATAGCAGAGTAGTCAGCAATGGTGAGGGGTGAAAATTTTGTAATTAAACAAGCCGTGGTAAAATTTAAAGAAGCCGGTACATATATTTAGATCGAAGCTTTTAGGGAAAAACCGGTTTCTATACCGGTGTATCTAAGATGACCTTTTATAGTGTTTGATAAGCTAGCTTTTTTGTTTTTTTTTTTAAATTCACGCTGTATCCCGGCATATATCAGGGCAGGCAGAGGGAACCAGAGAACCTAGTGTTAAGACACCCATTCTCTTCAACAAACTGTTTCAGAGACTTTCTACCGAATTGAGGCATTGCGTGAGTGGCGGAACTCGACACGCTTGCTCTTTGTGAGCTACCAAACCCAAGAAATAAAAATACTAAATTTTATTTCCTGGTGTGGAATCGAACTCCACAACCTGTCGTGTTTACAGTCGCATGCTTGTACTTCAGCCACAGTGGCGTCTTCTTTGTTGTTCATAGGTTGCGTCATGTTAGTTTTGTTTTTTGCTACCAATTACAATTTGAGCTCCACACTTTTCTGGCGACCTTTATAGGTCTCATACTCGCTAAATACCCCGTGTGTACCATGAAATCTGGATCTGCTGCCATTGTCAAGACACTTCAGCCTCTCTTTCCGCCAAAAATTCTCAGACACATGCGTGTTTGAATGGTTAGGAACTTAACGCAGTTGTTTAACAAATACGAAATACATAAACTTACTTCTTACCGCACGCTTTATCTATATATATATATATATTTATACGTGAAGCAAAAATCTTTTTGTATCCTTTTTGGGCTAGAAAATTACGAACGGAAGAGCATGAAAACTTTGGCACAATTTATAATTTATATAGCGAAGGGAAAGGGTACAAAGATATTTTTTAAAAATAATGCAAAAAATATATTAAATTAATAAAAATAAATGTTACTAAACAACCACTTCTGTTTGACATACATGTTTATATAAAGTGACATATAATGTTAAGTAGCAACGCGTTGTTAACGCGTCAACGGGAACACTAGTAACAATATATAGCGAAATAAATAATAAACGATTGGGCAAACTAAATGAAGTCACGCGGCTATACTCTTTGTTACGAAAGAACATGTATAGAAACGCATTGTAGCTACAATACTTTACAATACTTACCAAGCAGAAGCCATTATTTACAACTACTGTTCATTGTAACATTGAACCGGTTGAAACACGCCTTCCTCTCATTACAAATCACCAGTCATCGTCATCACACCCCGTGTGGTGGGAATAACAAGAATAATCAATAAGTCAAACAATTATTACATCTAGCCTGTATTGTTATTAGTTATTTAATTATTTTTGTATATTTAGTTTTTTATTTATTTCATGTTCAAGTATAATTGAGAATTAAAAAAATGAAAGCCGACTTCAAATAAAACAGCCAAAAGTAACATTATTACGAATTAACTAAATCTTAAAAGTGAACTACATCAGAACCAAGCCCTGACGAAAGTGCTGAAAAACTTGTGCCTTCTGTTGGAGGCATCTTCGTGAATGTCTCTTCATGGACTGAAAGGAACCTTGTTCAATTCAACCCCTTTGAAGACACAAGTTTGCGCTGACCACCAAGAAAATCCCAGACATTTGTCGTGTCACCAGTTCTCAAGAACACTTCTCTTAAAGCCGCGCCCAGTATCAGCATATTGGGCCTTTTAGTTACTTGAGTGAGTGCCAGTATCGCGATCATCTGGAAAAGTAAAGGCCAGCTGGCTTCCTCGAAGAAATTGGGTGTCATCGCTTTCAGAGCGAGGCAGCATTTTCACTAAACACCGTTTGGCTCCCATTTAGGCTCAGGTTCGGCTCCTCATATGGAGTACTGCGTTCTCACCCTCTGGGCTGGTGCAATCTCCCAGTATCAGCTTCTGAACCATTTGATCGCATACAACGCAGAGCCATTCGAATCATTGGGGACCCGGTATCTGTGCAGGGCTTCTGACACTTTGGCGTTGGTGCAGAGACGTGTCCTCGTTGTGCGTTCTCACCGCATATATATTACGGGAGTGTTCTGGGGAACTGTTTGACCTGATTCCCTGCCGCAGGATTTTTCAAACCGCACAGTACGCCACAAGCTTAAATACCATCCACACCACCTGGATGTGTGGCACTCCAGTACTTTGCGGTTTCGAAGGAATTTCCTTCCACGTGCCACTGAACTGTGGAATGGCCTACCTGCGGCAGTTTTTCCAGGTCGATACGAAATGGGTACCTTCAAAAAGCGCGCCTACTCCCACCTCAAAGGCCGGCAACGCACCTGTAGCTCCTCTGGTAATCTGCCCTTTCCATAAAAAAAAAACCATTAGCTATCGTATAAAAAAAAATCATCGATATTTGTTATACGGTAACACACATAAGAAAAACAACATACATACATACGCTGTATCCCACATATAGCAAGTAACCCAGTGGTAAGACACTCCGTTCCCCACTTTCCACCTAATTGAGGCATTGCGTGCTGAGTGGCAGAACTCAACGCCGCGCTTTGCCATTTACCAAACTCAGGAAATGAAAAATTCCATTTCCTGAAGTGGGAATCGAACCCTCAACCTGTCGCGTTTACAGTCGCTTGTGCCTCTGCGCCACGACTGGCAAAAAAACAACAATAATAAATAAAGAATTGGGAACTTCCTCCTTTTTTGAAGTAGGTCAAAAAACGTGTTAACAGTAGTACTACACGAAGTATTGAAATTGTTTCCTCCATTAAAATCATGTTTGGCAACTACAGATTAGCATAACAAATTTTGTTTGCAAAAAAATAATGAATTCATTAGAATTCTTTTCCAAGGCATATTACAAGTGCGACCCAAATCCTTACCGTTACATTACTTATTTTTTTATGAAGTTTATTAATTTCATCGTAATTTCAATTGGGTGATATTTTTATTTATATTGTAAAAACAATTTGAAATATCTGTGCCACTAGTGTAACGTTAATTAAGTAATTAATTTCATAAAACTTGTAGATTCTTGTGAAAATATTAATTATTTATAATAATTAATATTTAATATTTGCCTATCCTCGCTCTGGTAACAGAGCAAAGCGCGGCGTTGAGTTCCGCCACTCAGCACGCAATGCCTCAATTCGGCGGAAAGTGGGGATCAGAATTGTTGTAAGAGAACGAAGTGTCTCAACACTAGGTTCTCAGGTTCCCTCTGCCTACCCTGCTATATGCGGGTAACAGCGTGAAGTTAAAAAAAAAATAATAATAATATTTAATATTTGCATCTCTCTGGTAACAAAGCAAAGTACGGCGTCGAGTTCCGCCACTCAGCATCAAATACCTGAATTTGGCTGAAAGTGTGGAACAGAAATTTTAAGAGAGTGTCTTAACACTAGGTTCTCAGGTTCCTCTGTCTACTCCGCTAAGTGCGGGATAAGGTGTGAAGTTAAAAAAAATCAATTTCATCGCAATTTCAATTGAATGATATTTGTATTTACATTTTAGAAACAATTTGAAATATCTGTTCCACAAGTTTAATGTTACATTAATTTATTTAACAAAATAGTTGATGCGTAAGTTATGCGTTGCCATAGCAACATATAGGGTGTCCCAAAATTAACGCAAGATTTGACTTTGCCGCCATTTGCTATTACATTCATTATTCGCTATTAAAAGACTAAAATGGCATTTTCTATTTAATTCAAATCTTGCGTTAATTTTGGGACACCCTATATATGTCACTTTATACAAATGAATCGGTGCGTGCAGAAACAACGCAAGTCACAAAAAATGCAAAAAATCGTAATCGATTTAAACTACCTTAGAAAGGCAAGATGTGTGTTGTTTTTCTCTCTCCTACAAAATTTGAAAATCAGGACTTACGTTGTTTCTGCACTCACCGATTCAAATATCCTTACTACTACAATAAATTCGAAAGTAACTCTGTCTGTCTGTTTGTTACGCTTTCACGCCTAATCCACTGAACCGATTTTGATGAAATTCGGTATGAAGATAGAACTGAACTTGGGAAAGGACATAGGATACTTTTTATCGCGAAAAAAAATGATAGAGGGGGTTGAAATAGGGGATGAAAGTTTGTATAGAAGTTCCTTATTGTAAGATTGTTTAACTGTTTACAACTTTGACACATAAACCACTTAATCAATTTTAACAAATAGTCTAGACCTTGGGAAAGACTATAGATGGTCTCATCATACCAAGTGATGAGAACTAATTTTTTGCTATAAGTAAGCTAGTGTTAAATACAATACTTTATTTGAAGAGATTTTCAGTTATATGGCCCAACAACGAAGCCGTGAGGGATAAAGCCAGCGTATTTATGTTATTACTTAAAGTAAATAGATAGGTTCTCGTCATGGGTTCGTGGTTGCACTTTAAACATTATTCACGCACCACCTGCTGTTCTCCCTGACTTTGCTTACTTCAAAATCTAGCTCAAGGTCCCAGTTCATAGTAGATTGACTCTAATGAAACCATCTAATGTAATTGAAAACTTTACGGCCACTTATATTATTTCTTAAATGACTTCTAATAAGAGGTAATGTACTAATCATTTTTGGATAGTTATTTTTATGTGATAGCCAGTGTTCTTATGTATTCCCTACATTTAAATTTATACATCTGGCGAGCAGTTTCAGTTATTCGTAAATCATTTTACTTTTTAGAGCGTTTATTTGAAATTGCTTATGTTTTGGTAAAATCTTTTGACAAAAATACTCTAATTTAACTAACCAGCCTGCTACAAAGATCCAAAAGCAGAGTGTCTGAACCAGTTATTTTATGTTTCGTAATCACATGTGCATTAAGTGGTGGAACTCAACGTACTAGTGCTGCCTGAACAGTAATCATAACACATTCGAATAACACTTAAAAAAATATTGAAACATATTGGCCTGTTTCAGCCTGTTTTGGTTAAAAGTTAAAAGTTTAAAGAAGGATCTGGAACGGTCTAGAACACTGCAAGAATCTAGAAAATGCTTCAGTTATGCGACAATATGTCTTTAAGAATTGTTAGTTATTTCTCTTGCTCATCTTTGCAGGCTTTTTTACGATAACTGACAGCAAAACTGGTTATGAACTTTGAATGTACCTGATGGTAAGTGGTTACTTTCGCCGATAGACATCTACAACACCAGAGATGCCTGTAGATGCTGCCAACCTAGAGGTGGTACTGGATGCCAGTGTAATAAATGTAGTAGTCCATCATCAGAACTCACCACATTTTGGGGAAAGATGGGAAAGGAAAATCTAGCTTACATAGTGCCATCGAACCGGAACACATCATTAGAGTTAGCCAAGTGGGTTCGTCTTTGACATGATAGTGGTCGCGAGCTAGTCGGAGGACGAACCTCCTACCACTCCAATGCTTCTAATAAAATTTAAAAAATTGCAGTAGCTGAAATACGCCAAGCCAAAGAACAATGAAAGGGATTTTATTTGTAATATTATTCATATGAGTTTATTTATTTTTCAAATACAATTTTAAATGCAGGCCAATGTGTGGTATGTGTGTGTATGTGTGTAAAAAAAAAAGTATGTATGTATATTTTTTTCTTAATTTCTTCAATTGGTTAACTATAAAAAAGTCAACCTCAGATAGCAGAGTATTCAGAGAGAACCTACTGCTAACATATTCCGCTCTTCTTTCCATGCGAAATAGAGATATTCAGGTGTTGGGAGGGCGAATCAATCGCCGCACTCTTTCACCAAGAACGAAAATGAATATGATTTAAATATTTTATTTCCCCTAATAGAGATCGAACCCACAACTAGTTGTACATTCAGACGCAGTTCCACTACCCCACGATTTTCTCTATTTTTTTTCGTTCCGTTCCATACTTTCCGCCGGATTGAGGTATTGCTTGCTGAGTGGCGGAACTCAAACGCCGCGCTTTACCTTGTTGCCAGACCCAGGAAATGAAAATACTAAATATTATTTAAAAATTTTCAATTCCTGGAGTAGGAATCGAACCCACAACCTGTCGGATATACAGTCGCACGCCTCTGCGCCACGACAGGCTTTTTTTAGCCAATAAAAACTAATTGTATGTAACAAAAACACGGCGCCAAGACGGTATCCTATTATTATAACAAAATAACGTAGTGTTAGAAATTTTTAAATACAAATAATAATTTACATCTGTATATTTGCTTCATTTAAACGCAAGTAACAGTATTAAAGTTTGCAGTGACCTAAATATCCCAATATAGAATCGTCTCACGTCACTATGCAAAAAGCCTTGCACAATGAACTACTTTTCGACCATTTTAAATTCTTCGATCACTTAAAATTACAATGATTGAGCCTAAAAATAGAAGACGACATCATGGCGCAGTAGTGTCCCACTGATGATACATGACTGTAAGAGCGATGGTTGCGCATTCGATTTCTTCTCGAAATTATTTATAATTAAATTATTTTACGCCTGTCCTGGCGCAGAGGCACAAACGTGCCACTGTAAACGCGACAGGTTGTGGGTTCGATTCCCACTCCAGGAAATGGAATTTTTAATTTCCTGGGTTTGATAACAAGGCAAAGCGTGGCGTTGAGTTCCACCACTCAAGCCGCAATGCCTCAATTTGGTCTCTTCTCTTCATCTTAACAGTAGGTTCCCTCTGCCTACCCTGCTATATACGGGATACAGCGTGAAGCTATGTATGTGTGTGTATATGTATTTTCATTTTTTCAGCGCTGTTAAGACAAGGCGCGGCGTTGAGATGCGTTAATCAATGCATCAAAATTTTTCGTAAAGTGAGTAACCGTGTCTTTTCACTCTCTTCTGCAGTCGAACACTGACGTGTTCTGCGAAACACAAGCCATATTTGTCTTTCCTAATTGTATAATAGAAAACAATTTTTTTAATATTAATTTGCTACCGTATGGAGATCAAATTCACACTCATCGTATTTACTACGTCACCGCGACGATGTAATTTTAATTAAAAACTTCATAGGTACACTAGCGACTTCGTTTAAGTCTATAAATTCTAAAACCCATGTTTACTCCTTTTCGTCGAAATTTCGGGAAATACTAAATATCGCCGCGCATTGTCATAAAAGAGTGGAAGAATAAAAAAATATATTAATCATATCCCTAAGTGGGAATCGAACCAATCGCGTGTATAAACAGACACTGGCTCACTGAGCCACGATGATCTCTACGCATATAAAAGAATATCAACCTAAACCTTAACATAGGTAGGTATCACCGAAGTATTCATTTTCATCGGGGCATTATAGCTCTATTATAACAATCGGGTCGTCAAATTGACCTTTGATTGTCCAGTGACCAGATACGGTGCCGGCTCGCGCCATCGCACTCGTATTGGAATGACCAAACAAATACTGTCTCTAAAACGCTTGTTGAAAAATTAAGCTATATTTTATTAATATTTATCTATCCACATATTTTAAAAAAACGGAGGTCAAACGTAAGCGCGACAGGTTGTGGGTTCGATTTCCACGCCAAGAAATGAAAATATTAACTATTTATAATAATTAATATTTAGTATTTTCACATCTTCATTGTGATAACATTGCGTTCCGCCATTCAACACGCAATACCTCATACGGTGGAAGTAGGAACATAAATCTAGATTGAACGGAGTGACTTAACACCAAGTTCTCAGGTTCCCTCTGCCTACCCTACTGTGTGCGGGATAAAATATGAAGCTAAGAAAAACGCTTGCATTACAGAGTGACGGCCAGACATGTACCAACGTACAGGTCATAGAAAGCTAAAATATATAGCTGTATGTTTGTCCACACAAACGAACGAGATACAGCTAGTACTCAAAGTCAAAATAAATTATTCAAAGTAAGAAATTACATATAAAAATTAAGTTATTTTTTGAACATCAAATAATTTAACACCGGTTCACTAAGTTTAATGCCTTAGACATGAGAAGTACCGCCGCAAGAAACTCAGCAGGCCTTTTTCCTATTAGTCAATACTTTACAATTATTTATTCTCTACAGTAATTATATTTTATATACAATATATCAGTGGCGATGCGTCCATACAACTCGATTCCCACCGGCTTTCCTAACTTTTCAATGTACAAATATGAGGCCTAAAGAAAAAAAAAGCTCGCCTGAAAAATATTGGGCATAATATTGCAAAAAAAACAAACTCTGACATCATAAAGATCAAATCGAAAAGAAAAAAAAACTTAATCGCCAAAATCCGATAGTGAAATTACGAAATATCTTGACATCCTATACCGATTTCCCTAAACATACCGGCTTCCCTAAAGATTGCCGGCTCTCCTAAATATATATACCGGCTTCCCTAAATATACATCGGCTTCTCTTAATTTACCGGCTTGCCTAACTAAAATTTTCACCCCTCACCACTGAATTATATCACTATTTATATTTAAGGTACATCATATAATAATGGCCTCGAAATAAAGTAAGCAAGATATGCAGTCGCACGTGAAAGGTCATTGCCGTAGATGTATTACGCGACCTTGTTCCTTTCTCACCACTCTGTACTATACCTGTAGCTCGTTGTCATAAAAACATACCAATTACTGTTATCTTTAACTAAATATTTTAATGAATTGTTGCTATGTTATTTAAAATTAAGGTTTTTTCTAGTACATGTTATAGTGATATGTACTAAATATCTGTTTTTTTTAAAAAAAGAATATAGACTTCAAATAGAATGCACGAAAAAGTAAAAGTATTACGAATAACTCAAAAACTATTTACCAGATATTAACTAAATTTAAATGAGAATAAATTAGAAGCACTAGCTATCGTATAAAAATATCATCAAAATTGGTTCACTCAGTAACAAGTTATGTTATTATACATAAAAAATATAGCCCAATTTAGAACCCCCTCCTTTTTTGGAAGTAGGCAAAAAATATGATATAATAATTATTATTTATTATCAATAAGTATATTGAATTGCGTCTAAGTATTTCCACAACTGTAATTTGAACTCACAACTATCGGTTATAATGAGGCGTCAGTACTACACAAAGATGGTATCAACAGTTGATTCAAAGTTAAACAAGTAAAATATATACCATAGATACACGATGAAGATGCCAAGCCAATCGCTTTGATAGAGAGCAATGCCTGAGACTTGCAACCCAAGTGTAGGTTTAAAGGGCCCTTTTATGGGTATTAACGCTCACCTCCACTGTCCGAGCTCTCTCTATCCAATCTAGTATTTTTCTACGTATGATATATGGATAGAAGTCTAAATAATGTAGAGAATGGAGTGTCTTCACGTGCTTTCAATTACTCGCTCTAAGATAAAACACGTCGTTGAGTTTTGCCAAGCAACGATTTCTGGCAGAAAATCAAAAGCGAAATATCTTGACATTAGATTCTCTCTGCTATATATGTATGAAGCTGCGGAGTGACCAATTATTACATTCCTCAAGACTCAACGGAAAACCTCATTACTAGGTGCAAAAAAGAAGGTCGTCGAGCATCGCTGCCAACAAAATAGGTGGTGTTTAAGTTATTGCTTGCGACACGCCCGAATTAACTTGGTTAGTTGACTGCGAAAATAAAAAGCCTGATTCCGTGAATTAGAAAACCTAAATTACTTTAAATAAGATCCAATAACAAGCTTGAAATAAACGTTTTAGTACTTAACTGGTGTTACATCAGGACTATATAATTAATCAGTTTTCTTTTTTTTCAGCTTCACGCTGTATCCCGCATATAATGGGGTCGGCAGAGGGAACCTGAGAACCTAGTGCTAAGACACTCCGTTCTCTTTCAACAATTCCGTTCCCCACGCTGTATCCAGCATAGCAGGGTAGGTAGAGGGAACCTAGTGTTAAGACACTCCGTTCCCCACTTTCCGCCAGATTGAAGCATTGCGTGCTGAGTGGCGGAACTCAACGCCGAGCTTTGCCTTATTACCAAACCCAGGATATGAAAATAATTCATTTCCTGGAGTGGGAATCGAACCCACAACCTGTCGCGTTTACAGTCGCACGCTCGTGCCTCTGCGCTACGACAGGCGTGTAATTAATAAGTATTTAATTTTTTCCTTGATAAAAAAAGCAGTTTCACGCTTTATCCAGCAAGCAGTCAAAAAGAGGCTAGTGTCAACACACTGTTTTTGACGTTCTGTCTGAAATTAGAACATTTCGTAGTAAGTGGTGGAACTTAACGCCGCGCTTTGTCTTACTAGAGATGAAAAATGAAAAAAATTAAGACTTTAACAAAAGTACTTGTTAGATCTTAATTATATTTAAATGGGACAAGTTCTAAAAACTTAGCTGTCATATAAAACAAAAATCATCAAAATTAGTTTACCCAATAAAACTTCAAACAGTAATACATATAAAAAATGGTCCACATCCTCCCTCTTTTTTTGAATTCGGTTAGTAATTTAAATACATTTTTCCCGCAAGTGGTATTGTATCAACAACCAATGCGTTAACAGACCAACTGGTTCACGATTTTGACTCTTTTTTAATCATTACAATATTCCCGAATTTCGCATAGTCTTAGCAATACCTCAATTGCCATATATTTAGAAACATTGCGTGTCAAGGAAAAAAAATTAAAAGCAAAAACTGAAGATCTTACTCAGTTATACTGAAATATCTTTAAGGCTTTTTTCTGTGCCTACAAAAATTGTACATAAAAATATAGTTCGTCAGCTTACGACGAATTCATTTACAATTTGTATTTGGTCAACTAGCACGCTCGAACGTCATAACTAAAGAACGGAACTATTTTTTTTAAATTTACACTTTATTTCTAGAAGGACAATCAAGATGGAGCTTCAAACGTTACGGTTCCTCTTCTCTTGTCCTCCGGGGCCTTCATGCTTTATGTAATCTTCCTTCAGTTTCATCGACACTGTGCTCTTAAAGGTCAACCTTCTAAGCTCCATAAGCTGATCGTATGGTGTCCTGGTCCAAGTAAGCGGGGTTAAATCGGTTTCGCGCTGTATCCCACATATAGCAGGGTAAGCAGAGGAAACCTGAGAACCTAGTGTTAAAGACACTCCGTTCCCCGCTTTCTCCCGAATTGAGACATTGCGTGCTGATTAGCAGAACTCAACGCCGCGCTTTGCCTTGTTATCAAACCAAAAACCAAACACAGGAAGTGAAAATACTAAACTTTTACATTTTCTGGATTGGGAATCGAGCCCACAACCTGTCGCGTTTACAGTCTCACGCTTCTACCTCTGCGCCACGATTTATATTGTATTCACATATAAATATAACACTTAAACATTTCGGACGCACGTAACATAATTGCAGCACATAGGAGGCTATATATTTATCGGTTTCCACAGTCCACAGATTGCGTGATACTTACAAGTTACAACTAAGATGTGAAGTAACGTCGTATCGTCTAGTCACCATTGTGTACGCTTCCGGTGGCGTTCCAATTTGACTGTTGATTGAAATTAAATTTGAATATGGGAGCTGAATTGACTAATAATTTTATATTTTCTATTATATAAAAATGTGTGTCTGTACATTGAATATATTTGCGAAACAATCATTAAGGGTGATGTAAAAGTAGAATATGAATCTATGATTATTTTTAAATTTTTGTCTAAAACTTTTCTCTTTTTTGTTTGTTTGTTTTTGTTTTGCATAATGGACATTGTCTTACCTCACAATATAGATAAGTATATAATAAAAATTCCACAAGTAATTACAGACCTGCCATTTGAAAAATTCCATGTCGAAATTTAAGGAAAGTAATATCATTCTGTCCAAGAATACTATACAGATGTTAATGTCTGGAATTATGTATGGAATTAATTTATTATAAAATTTTATTTGAAAAGAGCAACTGTTGAGTTTCTTGCCGGCTCTTCTCAGCAGAACTACCTTCCGAGCCGGTGGTAGCTTCCGTTAGGACTGACACTCCTAACATCTTTTGTAAATTGACGATTCAAAAGTGCTTGTAATAGCGTATTTGAATAAAGAATATTTTGATTTTGATTTCGATTTTGAATAAGATAAGCTAACACCATCATGGGACAGTGGCATAGGGTCAGACTGTAAACACAAGTGGTTTTGAGTTCGATCCCACTCGGAGGAATGATTATATTTTAATTTTCTCACACTGGTGAAACAAAACGCGGCGTTGAGTTCCGCCACATAACACACCTTTGCTAAGCGGGATAAAACGTGAAGCTAAAAAAGAGAGATATGTATGTGCGAGAATCGAATAGTAATAAAGTCCATGCAAGGGACGTTGAGAGGAGTAACTAGTATTCACATAAATTAATTTTAATAACGACGCCTGTCGTGACGCAGAGGCACAAGCATGCGAATGTAAACGCGACAGGTTGTGGGTTCGATTCCCACTTCAGGAAATGAAATTTTTAATTTCCTGGGTTTGGTAACAAGGTAAAGCATGGCTCAAGTCGGTGGAAAGTGTGGAACGGAGTGTCTTAACACTAGGTTCCATTTGCCTACCCTGCTATATGCGGGATACAGCGTGAAGCTATGTTAATATAAACAATTACTACATACTGATGCAAATGTTAATCATATTTTAAATATTTTCTTATCTTTGACGCAATGTCTAGGACGAAATTCTAAGAACCACAGATACCTGTTTCAGAAGTCCTGTTGCATTCAAAATTTTAAGATATTTTTATTTTTCCGGTCTATTTGGACGGATTGCGGCGTTGAGTCCCAACACTCACTCAACTGGAACATGCAGTGGAATTTTGATTTGTTAAATTCTTTTGTTATCTTTCTGCATCATGGCGTTTCTATGAAATAATCGTATTTACGATCGACGTAAAGCTATTGGTACCTAGTACCTACTAAATAATAAATGTTATATAACAAGAGATGCCATCGTAAACCGACTGTAAACGCGGTTGGTTATGGGTTCGATTCCCATTTAGGGAAATGATTACTTTTAAATTATTTTTCCGTCACTTAACATTTAATGTTTTGAATTCGGTTCGCAAGTAAAGAACGGAGTGTATTGACACTAGACTCTCTGACTACTCAGCTATGCGAGATGCGTGCGTTTGTTTTTGTAAATTTAATATATCTTTATTTTAAAATAGATACCAAGAGTTATATTATGACCTTACAACGTTTGCATAGAAACGTATTATTGAACTTTACTTATTGAAAAGGATACTTTATTCAAAAGTCTGTGCGAAACATATAGTGGTATGAGTAATAATTATTTTATTAATTTAATTAATTTAACGGAGTGTCTTAACACTAGGTTTCCTCTGCCTACCCTGCTATATGCGGGATACAGCGTGAACCTATGTATGTATGTAATTGAGTAATAATGTATTCCTGATACATTCTTTTCTGCATTTTTCTTTTTGAGCACTATATGTATATTAATTCTCATACACCGTTCCCAAAGTTTTCATAAAAAGGTATCCAAACTTTTTCCTTCAAATAAGTAATATAGTGATATTTTTTTAAATTAAAATACATGTACAAAGCAATTTCTATGTATAAGTATACGAAATATACAGCCGCCGGAATTGCGTGCATCAATTACAAATCTCAGTAATAACTCGGCCGCGGCAAATCGATTTCGTATCGATGTTTTACTCAATACGGATTACACAATTAATGTTGATAATCATTATCGATTAATGATTAACACATTCGCCCTGACATTTATAGCGAGTTGACGTTTTCTGACTGCTAATTATTCAGCACTATTGAATAATATGATAACATAATTATAATTAACATTTGAACAAAAAAAAAACACCGACTACAAATAAAATATATTAAAAATAAAATTATTATTACGAATAACTCAAAAACTACTTGTCATCTTAACTTAAAATAAATTTAAGTGAGATTAAAAGTACTAGATAACGTACAAAAAGGGAATCATCTAAATTGGTTCATTCAATAAAAAGTTATGCGGTAACACATATAAAAAACAGTAAAATTAACAACCTCTTCTTTTTTTTTAATCGGTTAATAAAAAGAAAAAAGAACAAAAATAAAATTCCACATGTCAATTTAAATTAGGACTACCATCCGTTTGGTATCCTCTGGAATTTTTGTATTTAAAAAAATATGAAACGAGTGAAACCAGACACTTTTTGTGTCAGATAAATCCCCAATAATTTAAGAACTCTAGGAAATAAAAGCAATATGTAGTTAAAAAATCATGAAGCAGCTTCACGCTCTTTCTCACATAGCACGTTAGTAATAAAGAACGTAGTGTAAAGACATTTCGTTCTCCACTTTCTATATGAAATCTTTGTTCAAAACAGGCGATGTTTAACTCAATAAAAATAAAAATAATTTAAAATCACTCACCCGAGGAGGAATCGAACTTACAACCAATGGTATTAACAATCAGAGGCTTTCCCACAAAGCCATAATGGTCTCGTTTTTTATTGAGACGATTATTGAATAATACGATAACGAAACACGTCTATAAAAAGGAAAAAAAAGATTCTATATGTCAGTTCAGGTCACAAGCTATCTCGTATATCGTAACGTATGCAAATATGTATTTTGCATACTTAATGAATAACATTTTTTTGTAAATATTGTTAATACGCCACAGACCCGATGGCCGGATATATGGATATATATATATATATATATATATATATATATATATATATATATATATATATATATATATTAGTTAAAACTAAGCCTATAAGATTCATACAGATTAGCGTATTTATATTCCTTAAGAAGGGCGGTTTTTATAATTAGTTATTCTTGTTATCTAACTATAAAATTTAAAAAAATATTTGAAGCTATCATGGAGCAGTGGTAGAGCATCTGACTCTAAACGCGATTATTGTAGGTTCGACTCCCAAATCGAGGGAATTATATTTAAATTACTTTCATGTCCCCGCCTCATTAAACGAAGATGACAGATTTCAAAAATTGTCACTCAATCGCTTGCAAAAATCCCGTATAAGGGCAGAGAATGAAAAACGGAGTGTCTTAACACTATATTCTCTCTAATTACCCTAATATGAATAAAAATAAATAACAATAAATATAAACATTATTATTTATTTTTATTTTGTTTTATAACTTCACGCTGTATCCCGCATATATGTTAAGACACTCCATTCTCTTTCAAAAATTCCGTTCCCCACTTTCCGCCGAATTGAGGCATTGCGTGTTGAGTGGCGGAACTCATCGCCGCGCTTTGCCTTGTTAACAAACCCAAGAAATGAAAATACTAAATTTTACGTTTCCTGGAGTGGGAATAGAACCCACAACCTGTCGCGTTTACAGTCGCACTCTTGTGCCTCTGCGCCACGACAGGCGTTTAAGCATTAATTAACAATAATAATAATAAACACATTAAATCGAGGCCACAATTTCAATTGATATTCCACCACGTTTATGGTGGACATGGCGCTGGTATGGCACCTACGTATTATGACTGCAAATTATATACGAACGAATAGTCTTTGTGGTTTACATAATGTTTACATGTTGCGTAATTGTTGTTATGCTTTAATATAAAATTCTAAGTAGGTATTCATAAAAAATAATTTAAAGGTTATAAGGCACTAAGATTAGCTTTATTTATTTATTTTTTAACTTCACGCTGTATCCCGCATATAGCGGGGTAGGCAGAGGGAACCAGAGAACCTAGTGTTAAGACACTCCATTCATCTCCATCTTTCAACATTTCTCTTCCCCACTTTCCGCCACATTGAGGCATTGCGTGGAGGAACTCAACGACGCGCTTTGCCTTGTTACTAAGCTCAAGAAATGAAAATACTAAATTTTACATTTCCTGGAGTGGGAATCGAACCCACAACCTGTCGCGTTTTCAGTCGCACGCTTGTGCCTCTGCGCCACGACATGCGTTTATTTTTAGGGTGAATAAACTAAATTTAAAAAATGAAGCATATTTCTAAATAGACTGGAATATGGAATAGGCTTTCAGTTAAAAAATATAATAAATTATATTAAAATAGATAGAAATGAACAACTTTTAAATAGGTAGATTATTATTTATGCGCCTGTCCTGGCGCAGAGGCACAAGCGTGCGAATGTAAACGCGACAGGTTGTGGGTTCGATTCCCACTCCAGGAAATGTAGTATTTTCATTTCTTGGGCTTGGTAACGAGGCAAAGCGTGGCGTTGAGTTCCGCCACTCAACACGCAATGCCTCAATTCGGCGGAAAGTGGGGAACGGAATTGTTGTAAGAGAATGGAGTGTCTTAGCACTAGGTTCTCAGGTTCCCTCTGCCTACCTCGCTATATGCAGCGTGAAGTTAAAAAAATATATATTTATGTTATTCTTAATACATTCTCGCAAAAATCATTCAATTTCATCTCCCCCTGAGAGATCCGAGGTAAAATACCCCGGGTACTGAACTAAAAACTTAAACATAAAAATTGCTGTCCTGCAAACTATTATTTTTGACTTGTCAAGTTATTCTCGCCTGCTAATAATAATGCTTTTATTTTTGTATCTCACATCACATAGCAATATAATTTGCTGCTTAGACATTTCAATTTTTACCACTCCTTACTAAAGCAAGAAACGGATATAACTATAATCTTTCACCCGAGTGGGAATCGAACCCATTACCAATCGCGTAATACCACGATGGCCTCAAGAATTTTGTGTATGAATTTTGATTAATAATAATAATAAATTTTTATTTTCCAGAATAAAAATTCCAATGATTACAAATCACCCATTATTATACAATTGGAACACTGTTTTTCTTCAATAATCGTTGCTATTTATGCCAAACATTCCGTGAAGTCCTCCATGTTTTCGTTGCATTCCGTTGGCATGTATACGCTAATATAATGACATTGTCATTAATAATTTTTATCCATTTTTATTATAATGATCGTTTCTTGATTCCCGATATATTCTAAAAACAATACCCTCAGGCCCAAAGTCTTCATTAAGAACTTTAGCACAATCAATTTTATTTATGTTGATTTTATAGAACTTAAAATTAAGTCATTTTCTAGATGTTTCCCGGTCTTGAACTAGGCAAGTGCGTGAAGTCTTAACACCTAGTACGCAATACTAAAAGTAATCGAGGACAAAGTAATTGGCTTCTATAAAAGTAGTCTGACTCAATCGTTTTACTCGTTATTGTATAAATTATATACAGAAATAAATTTTAAATTATATGTCGTGTTTTTTTATAAAAAAAGATATATTATTAGCTTGTATAAATGCTAAAGTATAGCAGTTGTTGTCTCACTGAACGTCCATTACGTTACTTGGGTTCGAGTCCTGGTGAAAAAGTTTACATTTTTTTTTTCATGCTCATGATAGATGTTGAAAAGTTGAGAACAGAGAAACCGATCACTAGATCACTGCCTACCCACCAATATTTGGGGAATGTTCAATAAAAAATGATAAATATACGACACTGGTCATACTTTGATAAATTTAATGTTAAATAAAAAAAAAATGCAACTTTTATGAAGTTGCCCGTAAAATTTTTAAGTAAGAGTTTTTTTTAAAGTTTTTACCCACATAACAAGAGTATTCTGAAAAAACATATTGTCAAGAACTGTTCTTTACTTGCCGTTCGAAATCGAGACATTACGTGTTGGGTAGCGGAACTCAGCGCCGCGCTTTGCCATACCAGAAAGGAAAACAAGAATAATTTAAATACAATCATTCCTCAGAGTCGAAATCGAATCAACAGCATATCGCACTAAAATACAAATAAATCCTTAACAACTCAACCGATTATCATGAAACTTTATACACATACCCTTAGAGGCATTAAAAATGGCATAGGAAGTTTTTATAAAAAAAAATTATAACAAATATGCCTTCAAATTAACACATATATACGCACTATACACTATAGTATGTATTTAGTATGGACTGTCATTGACCAAATGAGCGAAGCCGCGGGTCACAGCTAGTATTTAGCTAAATATCTTAAATATATATTTTTTATAATAATACATAGGTATATAGGGGAACGGAAATGTTGAAAGAAACGAAGTGTCCTGGTTAACTACGCTAGGTTCTCTGGTTCCCTCTACCTACCCTGCTATGTGTGGAATACAGCGTGAAGCTAAAAAAAAATAAAAAATATAAAAACATATGTATATATTCTTTTACAAAACGTGTGATACGTATTGTTATGTATTGTAATACAGATTACAAAATAATTGTACGTCAATGTTCATTGCGTCACCGTAGTATTCTAATCAACAGCTATTTTTGAAACATTAGAGAAAGTAACAGGATGTCTCGTGTATGTTTTAGACGGTTTCTTTTTTTTTAATTATACTTAATTTATGTATTTAAAGTTATTAATTGTTTATTTATTAATCATATATATTTAAGATTCTTTAATTAATATCTATATAGAAACCACTACATATGTTTGTAATTGACTAAAGCTTACATCAAATACATACTATGTAAGTAATATTTATTTTATTAATTTTATTTATTTCTGATATATTATAAGAAATTTTGGTTTTCTGCACTTCATCTCCATTTTTAGCTTCACTCTGTATCCCGCATATAGCAAGGTAGACAGAGGAACGAGACCTGAGGACCTAATGTTAAAACACACCGTTTTCTTTTATCATTTCCGTTCCTCCGCCGAATTGAGGTATGGCGTGCTGAGTGGTGGAACTCAACGCCGCGCTTTGCCTTAATACCAGACCGAGGAAATGAAAATACTAAATATTATTTAATATTTCCTGCAGTGGGAATTGAACCCACAACCTGTGGCGTTTACAGTCGCACGCATGTGCCTCTGCGCTACGACAGGCTTTATATTTAAATTATATTTGCTTTTCTACTCTGGTAAGTTAAAAGGAAGTCGCATTAATTCTCTTTGTCTACCCTGCTATATCAGAAAAAGCATAAAGCTGAAGAAACGAAAAATAAGTATATTTCAATTTAATTAAAACCACAAATTCCCAAACGTCCTTATAACTATTGTAGTACTCACAATCTCTAATGTACAAGCTAAAGTTTCATCCAGTTCCGTTCAGTGGTTTTTGCGTGAAAGAGTAACACACATCGATCCTCACATACATTTCGTATTTATAATATTAGTATAATTTATGCTTATAATAGAAATAAAGACTGTTAAAATTTACATTCCTACCATTAAAAGACCGAGAAATAATAACTATGAAGAAGTATTTAATGACTTTCCTACTACAAAACTTGAATAGATATGAATAAATAAAAGATTCACATGATACAACTAGTTTAACGTGAAATATATCTACAACAGAACCATTAAATCGTGAATTCTTACGCACACATTATACCTAGTATAGTTTGTATACATTTTTTATTATATATATATATATCTGTATCCCGCACATAGCAGGGTAGGCAGAGGGAACCTGAAAATCTTTTCTGCATCTAAGAACCAAGTGTTAAGACACTTCGTTCACTTTCAACAATTCCGTTCCCCACTTTCCGCCGAATTGCGTGAATGGAGGAATCAGGAAATGAAAATACTAAACTTTATATTATGAGCTCTTTGATTTTCGCGATTATTACACATATTAAATGAAACTATTTTAACCGGATTAATCAGGCAGGACATGTAGACTTCTACCTTCTACCCGTGACCACGGACTTACTGTAAAGTGTTTGAAAATTCGGGTTTCCAAAAAATGGATTTTCGAATATTACTAAAATATACGCGATTAATCCTGGTTTCCCGGTTAAAATAGTTTCATTTAATAAATTTTACATTTCCTGGAGTGGGAATCGAACCCACAACCTCGGTTCTCGGTTCTCGCACGCTTGTGCCTCTGCGCTATTCTATACATATTAACATATATCGTAGTTTCTATGTAACTGGTTACAAAACTGGCAAAACAAGCGTTTGGTTACAAGCATACAAATAAATGTTTAGTTTTTAATATGAATATTTATAATTTAGTGTTCCACATAAATGCGTTTTGTTGTTTCTTTAAAAAATTCAAGGCATAAATTGCTAAATGGACTCATTTGATCAGAACGTAACGTAACTTAAGTAACAATAAATTATATTAGTAAGATTATGAGCTGTTTGATTTTCGCGATTATAACACATTTTAAATGAAACTATTTGAACCGGATTAATCGCGTATATTTAAATATTTGAAAATACATTTTTGACTGTACGGTACGGTACTACGGTAGACTCTACCTGTGACCTCGGACTACTGTAAAGTGTTCGAAACGTCGGGTTTCCAAAAATATATTTTCGAATACGCGATTAATCCGGTTAAAATTTCAGTTTCATTTAATATATATTAGTAAGATGATTATTTTTTGATTTCCACTATGAAATTACCACAAATATTATCATTTCTCTGCGATCTGGTAACACAAAGTTTTTTTAGCTACTCAACACGCAATGTCTTAAGTTTGGGTCAAAAAGGTCATTATAGTGCAGTAGTAAAGCCTCTCACTGTGTACTGTAGATCATATCCAGTTTTAAGCTAAAGATAAAGAGACCAAGAAGTACTACATTGTGTCTCTTTCACTCTTTCAAAAGTGACAAATCGAAATTATATAATAGATCACTTTTTACTTCACGCTGTATCCCGCACATAGCAGGGTAGGCAGAGGGAACCAGTTAACCTAGTGTTAAGATACTCCATTCTCTTTCAACAATTCCCTTCCCCACTTTCCGCCGAATTGAACCTACCCTGCTATATGCGGGATACAGCGTGAAGTTAAAAAAAATAACAAAGACATATCACTTTCAAGTGTTCCAATAATAAAAATATAATTACGATGCATTTAAGTGAATGATTCTTTCTGCGTATTAATAGTGGCTTAAGGCATTTTAAATCAATTACATATGAATGCGCCGGATGTTCATAATAAGAGTATGGAACGACATACAAAATTGTATAGTATTAACTAGATGTTGCGTGTTAGATTCGATCTTCATAGTCTTACAGCTTACTATATGTTACACCATTGTGGGTCAGTTTGAATGTGTGAGGCGCATTGGTAAGGAGTTCGATTTCCATACAATAAATGGTTATATTTATGCCTGTCTTGGCACAGGCGCCTGTCGTGGCGCAGAGGCACAAGCGTGCGACTGTAAGCGCGACAGGTTGTGGGTTCGATTTTCATGCCAGGAAATGTAAAATTTAGTATTTTCTTTTGTTGGGTTTGGTAACAAGGCAAAGCGCGGCGTTGAGTTCCGCCACTCAACACTCAATGATGCCTCAATTGGGCGGAAAGTGGGATACAGTGTAAAGTTGAAAAAAAAAATGGTTATATTTGAAATATTTTGTTTTCTTAATGTCTAAAAGACGTAATGATAAGTGATAAAAATAATTTAAATATAATCATTCCCCCGAATGGAGATCGAACCCACAACCTATCTCGTTTACATCGCTATCTTACTACTTCACGATCGCCTCAAAATGCATAGCACTCAATATATATATATATATTAGTCCACTATACCGATCTGTGGTATTACAAAAGGTAGGCAGAATAAGTATTGTTGTGAAATGGCCTTGGATCTGTTGATTGGAGACTAAACGGAAACATCAATAATAGTTAGCTTTTCTTTTTGTTGCGACTGATTTGGACAAGGGCATGCTCACTTGTTATAGGAAATCGACTAAATAAATGATTCATTTCGTTTAAGAATTAAATTGTAGTTATTTTGTACAGATATCAAAATATAAGAACCCATGATGGCGCAGTGGGACAGTGTCTGATTGTAAACGCTAGGTAGTCGTGGGTTCTATTCCCACTCGGGAAAATATTTAGATAAAAATAATTTCTAATTTATTTAATATTTAGATAAAAACGCTAGGTGGGTTACAGAACCCAAATAAGTGGGAATAGTCCCACTCTGGTAAGACATACGCGACGTTAAGATCGGCCGTTCAATACGCAATATATTAATTTCGGGTTAGAAAAAGCATTTATGGTACAGTAGCAAAGCTTCTCACTGTGCGCTGCAGCTCATATCCAGCATTATTCTAAAAATAAAGAGACCAAGATATAGTACAATACCACGTTCTCCACTTTTGTCTGTTTCATAAACATTACATATAAAACGCCCCGAGATACACTTCAAATCAGACCGCAGATCAGAAGTATTTTAAATGTAAACATTTCACAAAGTTGGGATAAAGTTGGCCCACAGATAATGTCAATATTTTGTAGTTTGACTTTAGATTTACGTATCTCTCATTTAGATACAAGCTCGAATAGCACAGTAGGTGACAACCGAGTGTTTAGACACTCCGTTATCGTTCCATAGAAATTTCCTTAGAAATACCTTTCAGGCTCTCATTAGAAAAATGCAAAATGCATGCAGTGCAAAATAAAGTGCAAGAAAACACAGCTATGTAGGTATATAGATGTTCAGTACCCATGAAATGCACTGGAGCCCATAGCGCCCGCTACCTGCTAACGGATAATCATACTGCGGAACAACTACTATATTCAATAACAAAACATCAAATCAATCATCGATAAGTTTTAAGGCCAATATAGCGCAGTGGAAGAGCATCGGACTGTAAACGCTTATTGGTTGACCAAAGTACGGCGTTGAGCTCCGCCAATTTATGTGCAATGTCAAATTTGAGCGAACTGTGTATCTTGATAATAGAATTTTTCTGACTACCTTGCCAATTGGAAAAAGGCATGAAGCAACGATAAATCTTTGGAGTAATGTGTTTGTTGTATAAAAAATTAAAATTTAATGGTTTCATAATATGTTTTGTGATAAATTAAAATAATGATTAATGTATGTAAGTAAATTTATTTTACTAATCCCACTAATATTATAAATGCGAAATTTTATGAGGATGGATGTTTTGTTTATCTTCCACATAAAAACTACTAAACGAAACTTGATAAAACTCTACAATAATATAACTTATACTTTAAAATAACACATAAGTTACAATATATAAACATTATGTATAATTTGACCACAATTTAACGATAAGAATGGACTTAATACTTATAGTTATAATGGTAATGCTTCTTGGATTCACTACGGATCTTTCTGATGAATATTATGCGTTCTTCGTTGAATGGGTCTTCAATTTTTTTAGCTATACGCAGGGTAGAGAGAGAGAAACTAGTGCCAAGACCGCCGCTTAGCCGCTTTCCATGAAAATAAATTAAATATAAAATTCCTCTAACGCCTGTGGTGGCGCAGAGGCACAAGCGTGCGACTGTAAACGCGACAGGTTGTGGGTTCGATTCTCTCTCGAAGAAATGAAATTTTTCATTTTCTGGGTTTGGTAACTAACTCTGCCTATCCTGCTATGCGGGATACAGCGTGAAGCTATGTATGTATGTATAAAATTCCTCCAAGTAATTGAATCCACAACCGTTTACACTTAGATATTAATCCACTGTGCCGCGATGCCTTTTAAATTTTTAAAACATTTAATTTAATATCAACAATAGTTTCACATATTTCAATTTTCATTCAATATTTCATAATAAAAGATAATGTTCTAACTCTTATTACATAAATACAGAAATTATCTGCGATATTGAGAATTATCTATAGACGTTCGATTATTGTAATCATTTAATACGGCTTAATGGATAATAATATGTTAGGTATCTACTTTATTCTACTATAATAATATTATAAATGCTTAATATTATAAAAGATCTATGACATTGGATGAATGTTTGTTACTCTGTCACGCAAAAACTACTGTACGGACTTAGGTTAATCTTCAAAGCAGTATATTTTATACATCAAAATAATAGATATACTTCAATTTATAAAGAAATTTGGGTAATTTTGCCATAATAAAAACTTTATTTATAGGGTAGGAAGAGGGAACGGGAGAACCTAGTGTTAAGACACTCCGTTCCCCACTTAAAAAGTAGAGTATAATTTTCTGTGTCGTATCTTATGCTAACAAAAATAATAATTCGGTCTATGTTTGGATGATATCGTATTAAATTTATATATTACATACGTAGATGTATTTTCTTTTTTGGCTTCTCTTGTATAAAGCAGGCTAAGCAGAGAACACTTAGTGTTGACTGGGGAAAAAAAAAAAAGTCCCGATGAGTTTCTTGCTTCTTCTTCTTTTCTGTCTTCTTGTTTCTTCTCAGGTCTGAGGCATTAAATGTAGTGAACCGGTGGTAAATTATTTGACGTTCAAAAAATGAAGTTTGTAACTTCTTACATTGAATAAAATTATTTGATTTTGATTTTGATTTTATAAGACATTCTGCTTTTCACTTTCTGCCCTTTAATAGTAAAAATGTTGTTAGAACCTTCTTAAGACGATTCTTAAGTTTTATTTAGATTCGTTCAGTAGTTTTTGGGTGAAAGAGTAACAAATATTCATCCATTCACAAACTTTCGCATTTATGTAAGTTACATTACACGGAATGCTTTATTTTTTGTTTTACTTAATATCGACATGTTATGTATTCAAACATAATGTTTCCGATATGACTAACATATTTTTTATACAATAAATAAATTGCTTCTGTTACAAACAGTTTGCTTACCGATTTTAATCTTGAAATTTAAATCTCTTATTTTTGATATTTTAAAGTGTCACACACTTGGAGACAAAAAATATTTTTAGAAAACGTGTAAAAAGCTTGAACGCCGTGGGATTTGAACCAGCGCCCCTTAGAAACCGTCCTTATCGCCAACTCATGCGTTCTTATACAGCTGTGTCGAATTTCTTATACGCTCGGCATAGATATTAATAGGTTTGGTTAGGTTTTGGTTGGTTGGTTGGTTTGGTTGGTTTTGGCTCGGTTAGTGACTCAAATCTTGTTAAAGAGAGTGTTGTATTTTATAAACACATGAAAATGGTTTTTATAAACTTCAAGCTGTATCCCGCACATAGCAGGGTAGGCAGAGGGAACTAGAGAATCTAGTATAAAGACACTCCGTTCTCTTTTAACGTTTCCATTCCCCACTTTCCGCCGAACTGAGGCATTGCGTGTTGAGCGGCGGAACTCAACGCCGCGCTTTGCCTTGTTACCAGACCGAGGAAATGAAAATATAACATAATATACTTGTTTTACTCAGTCCATGGGTTTCTATAATAACTTACATAACCAGAAAGACTAGGTATTTCATATTCAATTACACGGTTAATTGCAATGTATTTTAAAATTATTATTGTGAAAAACATAATGACTCTTTGAATGCAGTTGCCTAAACTAAAATGATTACAACAATTTACTTAATATTAGCTTTATATATATATTTTAGTCCACAATTAAAGTTTTAATAAAAAAAAACGACTTAAAATAAAATGCGCTAAAATATAACAATATTACGAATAACTCAAAAACTACTTATCAGTTCTTAAATTACTAAATTTAAATAAAGAGACATCACAATAGGTTCAGCACACAAAAAAATACAGTCGAATTTATAACTTCCTCCTTTTCTGGAAGTCGAAGTCAAAATTAGCAAGAATATTAATTGGTTAGATATAATATTATAAAAATAATTTATATTAGACAGCCATATTTGACATAAATTTAGCAATACTGCATATTATGTTATTTTCGCATATTTCTATGGAAATTAATCCAGTTTTTTACTATTATATATTTAATAACTAAGTATGGTAGCTACCGGGAATAAAAAACCAAGCAGCTTATTCCGTCAAAGCATAAAAATATGTGAGAATTTAGTGTAAAGGCACTCCTTTTTCACAGAATCAAGATATTACACGTTAAGCGCGGAACTCAACACCGCATTTTATCTAGCAGAACGAGAAAATGAAAAATAATCAACTATATAATTTGCAACAGCACGTTACGCGATGGATCTCATAAATAAGTTATAAAACATCTGTAAACCAGCTTCTGTCAGTTGCAGAAACAAGTCGATAAGAAAATAAAGATTCTAACTGATCATTGCGGGTTGCGACTATCGTTGCATCAATGTTCTGTTGGCTAACATCTTGTTTTTAATCATTTGTAAATGTTACTTATATTGTATGTAATACTTGTTTCATTTATTCTTTCTTTATATATAATAGATATAAATGAAATAGACATTACTAGTTTACTTTGTGTGTGTGCGTTTTTTTTTGTAAAATCATAGATAATTATTTTTGTATTTACATATTTTTAATCTGATATATGTATGTTAATATTAAATTAAAACAATGTATATAACAAGAATTATAATTAATATATAATGCTTTAATTATTTCTTTTTTACATCTTGTCTTTGATCATTTGTAATTGTAAATTGTATCGTATGTAATACTAATTTCAATTATTCTTTAAATAAATAAATGAAATAGACATTACTAGCCTACTTTATGTTTTTGACTCTCAAATGATAGATGACATATTTTTTAAACTGTTAAAGTAATAATATAGACGCAAATAATAAAATTAAAAAAGTAAAAATATACTTACTAAGTAAATAACATTATAACAAGAATTATAATGCTTTTATTCAAGTTTTTTAATCATTTGTAGTTGTAACTTGTATTGTATGTAATATTATTGTTTAATTTATTCTTTATATAAAATAAGTATTAAGTACTAGCTTATTTTGCGTGTATTCTTTATTAGGACAGCTATATCGATAAAGGTCATAGATAAAAAATAAATATCAAATACATATTTTTTAATTGTAAAAATAACACATTAATACATGAACGCAAATAAAACAAAAAACACAAAATAATATTTATATTTAAGTAAATAATATACAATCCTTAATATATTAAGATTTATAATATTGTAATTCAATTTTTTTATGCAATGTTTTTGCAAACATGGCAGGTACGTGGTGATTTATTTACATATTTTATTATAAATTATAATCAAAAATAATTTAACCTTAATTTAGAATCTTTAAGGAAGTAAAGTAAGGACCTAATCATTAACATTTATTATTTCAATATATTTCCATTAATCAATTAAAAGAAAAACAAAACTTCACATACGTTTATGCTAATATTAATTGAAAAAAAAAACACGTTTCATATGTCAACATTCACAAGAAAAAAAATATTACGCTATAAATTATAAAGATAAAAATTTGACATTAAAAAATAAATTTAAATCTAACTTTTTAATACAGAAAAAAAACTAACCTGGATCCTTTGCATCCACTAATCAGTATGATTAAGGTCACGTACACAAAAACACAGAGAGCACAATTAAAAAAAAAGTTTCACATAAATTAGGTCGAGATTTGCGCGGGAAATGCGAGAGAGGTACGTTCAGTCTACGCGACGCTCGCGACTGGACTGGTTTTTGAGTTTGACCAGTGACTGATTCGTTGGTAGTGCAGTGATTTTCATTGAGATAATTGCACATCGTTGCTTAGAAAACCTTTGGGATATTGTAAATTACTTTTTAACTATTTATTATGTTCACTTTTTTTAAAATGACTTCAAATAATATGGTTTATTATTTAACTGTTTTTTATGTGTGTGTTTCATACTTTTTTAGTGGGTGAACCAATTTTTTATGATTCTTTTTTATATAATAGATAGTAATGTGGTCTAATTCAAATTCAGTTAAGATCGGACAAATAGTTATTGAGTTACTCGTAATAATTGTATTTTATAGATTGTATTTGAAGTTGATTTTCTTTTTTTGTAAAATTTTTAAAGTGTCAACACTTTCAGGATAAGGAAAACATATTTAGAAAACGTTTAAAAATTTTAATGTTGCGGAACTCGAACCACTTCCTATTGGAAGCCTTCCAAAGGACGAGCGAACTTCGTCGACTTGTAAGAGACGTAAGTTTAATAGGACAAATTCCGTTATGTTAAAATTTTTATATTTATGTTTTGTCTTAAAAAAATGAAAGAAATAGGCTCAGGTATTTTATCACTATATAAATATATAAATTGCTCTTGTAGATAGGTACTAGGTTACTAGGATTATTTCGTACCCAGACATAAGTTGATTAATCGAAATGCATACTATACATAAATTTTAATAGTATATTTTTTTGTTATTTAAACAAGTGGGGATGGGAAATGTTAAAAAGAGAACGGAGTGTCTTACCACTAGGTTCTCTGGTTCCCTATGCCTACCGTACCATGTGCGGGATACAACGTGAAGCTAAAAAAAAATTTCTTTTTACAGTGAAAGTGTTTGATTTGCTCGATTTGTTTATTTAGTCTTTTATTTATACTATAAATAAAAAAAGTATATTCTTATATATCCTTTAAAACAGTACATTCAAGTCAACTTATCGATCATCGATCAGGTATAGACCTGATAAGGAATTTTTAAATACATTAGTTCTGCATACACTACACACTTTTCCAAGAACTCCTATAGGAATTTTAATGATAAGGTAACTTAAGGGTCTATTAATAATAAACAATGACAATATTTGCCTATGTTTACATTTTATTCTATTCTTTACTGTAGTTAACAAAAAATACATGAAAAAAGAAATAAATAAAGAACACAAAAGTTGGCTTATCTCTAGAAGAGATCACTTCCAGCCATTCTATAGAAGTGGATGAGTGTCAACTTATACAAAATAAATGTTAAATATTTTTATTTATAAAACGAATTTTAGTAAAAAGCATTCTAATACCAAAATAGATAGATAGTCATTATTTTTGAGGCCATTGGCCATTTGAAGGCCACCGTGACGTAGTGGTACGGTATCCGATTGTAAGCACGAGTGGTTGGAGTTCGATTCCATCGGGAAATGATCTTATTACAAATATCTTAACTTCCCTCTGGTTAGATAACACGCGGCGTTAAGTTCCGTCACTCACGCAATGTCCCAGTTTTATGCGGAAAGTGCAGAACGCAGTGTATGTTTGGGAGATAAAGCTGTAAAAAATGTATATGTTTGTCTGTATTATTAAACATCATAGAAATTAATACTAGTGCTTATACATAAAAATCAACCAACGACATAAAAAAACGAGAAAATTGGGTTATAAATATCCACCAACACAGTAACTTATGCACACAATGTCTCGATTTATGTTGGAGAATGGTGAACAAAGTGTTTTGTCACAATGTTCTCTCTGGCTACCCTACTATGCGAGAAAAAGTATTTATTTTAACAAAATAAATTATTGACGCCTTTCATGACGCAGAGGCACAAGCGTGCGACTGTAAGCGCGACAGGTTGTGGGTTCGATTCCCACTCTAAGAAATGGAATTTTTCATTTCCTGGGTTTGGTAACAAGGCAAAGCGCGGCATTGAGTTCCGCACGCAATGCTTTAGTTAGGCGGAAAGCCGAGAACGGAGTGTCTTAACACTAGGTTCCCTCTGCCTACCCTGCTATATGCGGGATACAGCGTGAAGCTATGTATATATGTAATTATTGTTTTTGCAATCATACATTAAAGAACGAAAAATTACAACAATAATATTCATTTCATTGTAATAATTTTAAATATTATTACATTTACTTAAGAATTATATAATAAACTGTTGCATTAAAAATTACAAACTAAAGTATCTAGTTTCAGTCGTGAGTCGATACTAAAACACCGCTTAACCTACTTTAAAGGAATTCAGTTCAGTAATAAGTATAAAACATACATGTCTATGAGTATTCATATTAATATTAATTAGTTGGATAGTTGACGCGTAAATTGTGCGTACCATGGCAACGTATATATTAAATGAAACTATTCTAACGCCTGTCGTGGCGCAGAGGCACAAGCGTGCGACTGTAAACGCGACAGGTTGTGGGTTCGATTCCCACTCCAGGAAATGTAAAATTTAGTGTTTTCGTTTCTTGGGTTTGGTAACAAGGCAAAGCGCGGCGTTGAGTTCCGCCACTCAACACGCAATGCCTCAATTTGGTGGAAAGTGGGGAACGGAATTTTTGAAAGAGAATGGAGTGTCTTAACACTAGGTTCTCTGGTACCCTCTGCCTACCCTGCTACATGCGGGTTACAGCGTGAAGTTAAAAAAAAAAAGAAGAAAAATAAATTCTAATCGGTTTAATTGCGTATATTTTAGTATTCGGAAATACCTTTTTGGAAACCCCGCCATTTCGAACACTTTACAGTAGTCCGTGGTCACATGTAGACTCACTGTAAGAAAATCGTGATAATCAAAAATCTAATAACGTGTACATTATAATAATGTATAAACAAGTCATGGCGCAGAGGCACAAGCGTGCGACTATAAACGCGGCAGGTTGTGGGTTCGATTCCCACTCCAGGAAATGTAAATGTTTAGTATTTTCATTTCCTGGGTTTGGTAACAAGGCGGAAAGTGGGGAACGGTGTATCTTAACACTAGGTTTTCAGGTTCCCTCTGCCTACCCTGCTATATGCGGGATACAGCGTAAAGCTAAAAAAAACCAAGTGGTAGTGCGTGTAATATTATATTATTTTTTGCGTGTAATATTATTTAATTGTTTTATTAATTATAATGGAATTCATAACCATTGTGATGCAGTGCGACAGAATCTAACTGTCAGCTCGATGGATTGGAGGTTCATTCTCCGCTTGGGGGAATGATTATATTTAAATAACATATTTTTGATTTTTCCGTCAGGTAACACAAATCGTAGCGTTAGTAGGTTCGATTCCCACTCCAGGGTATTAAAATATTGAATATTTACAGTAATTTATATATAGTATTTTCCTTCATTTCGCACGAAATGCCTCAATTCGGCGGAAAGTGAGAAACGGAATGTCTTAACACTAGATGGTCAGGTTCCTTCTGCCCCAGCTACGTGCGGGATACAGCGTGAAGTTAAAAAAATATTTATAAACAGAAGTTACAAATAAAACTTAATCTTAATAATGCCTCTCCAAAAATGTATTCACTTTCAATTTATCAACTAAATTGAAATATTTCAGAAAAATTATAAATATATGTAATAATGACTTTGCTCACAGAAAATGGAATGTTGTTCAAGGCGTTGCGATTAAAATTAATTCTAATAATACTTCGTAATTGCCCTTTTTTTAGTCTTAGCATTAGTTTGATCTAGATAGAAATAGATATTTTTAACCTATTTCAAAAAAGGAGGAGGTTCTCAATTCGATTATATTTTTATGTGTGTTTCTGCATAACATTTTACTGAGTGAACAAATTTTGACATACATACATAGCTTCACGCTGTATCCCGCATATAGCAGGGTAGGCAGAGAGAATTGTTAAGGACACTCCGTTCCCTACTTTCCGCCGAATTTTACATTGCATTGCGAACTGAATGGCGGAACTCAACGCCGCGCTTTGCCTTGTTATCAAACCCAGAAAATGAGAAACTTTTCCATTTCCTGGAGTAGGAATCAAACCCACATGTCACGATTACAGTCGCACCTTTGTGCCTTTGTGCCCCGACAGGCGTTAATTTATTTATAACTATTTTTATGTATGCGTTAAAATTAAAAAGTTTTAAAATTAAATATTTTTGTTTTTAACCGACTTAAAAAATGGAGGTTCTCTTTTCGAATGTATTTTTATGTGTTACTGCACAACTTTTTATTGGGCGAACCAATTTTCGATGATTATTTTTTATATGATAACTAGAGTTCTGATGTGGTCCCATTGAGAATTTGACAAGTACTTTTTAAATTATTCATAATAATTTATCTTTTTAGTGCATTTTATTTGAAGTCGGTTTCTTTTTTGTTAAAAATATTAAAATAATTATTAAATATAAAGTATTAACAATTTCAAAAAAATATCCAAAAATTATACTTAAAATTAATAAACAAGAAATAAAACAAATTCCTTTTTTTTTATTTATTTATAATTTTTCAAATCTTGTTTACAACACAATGTACAATCAACAAAGTCATAATTAGAAATAATTAGGAATACTTTAATAAATAACTAAATATATATCATTATATTGGTTCAGGTACAGTTATGTTAACGTTAGTAGTTAAGTCGTATATGGAAATTGTCTGAAAACACAAATTTAAACGTCAATTAAAATTTAACTAGCATTAAATAGGATATATACCAATTAGAGCTTAAAATAGACAAAATATTTTTGACTTTTCTATCTCTAATTGATATCTTTATGTGAAATAATAAATAATGGCTTCATTATACCAGGCGTGAATTAGTTAATAAGAATTATAATATATATATATATATATATATATATATATATATATATATATATATAAATTGTTTACATAATAACTAAGGAAATTGCAGTATTTTACAGTTTATTATGAACCGACTGTATGAAAAACAGGTATTCGGTTAGTTTATTTCAATTCCATACACAACTTATTGTGAAATACAATTATCTATTATTATTATTGATTGTTATTACAAATGTTATTTGAAATATAAAAAAATAATACAAATTCATTTAATAATCAAAATATTAAAAAAATCATTAGTATATTACAAACTAACATAAGCTAAGAAAGACACAATTTAATAAAATAAATTAATTTTACAATTAAAAATGTCACACAATTATTTTTGTTTAAAGTTAAATAATTATTAATTTAAATACAATTAAATGAGATATTAAATTAAATATACAAAATTCCAAATATACCATATTTTTATATATATTTAGAACATATAAGTTGAAAAAGACAATTATTAATTAAATAATAATTACATAAAGTAAAATTACAAGAATTGAAGACAGACATGGATGTAGGTGCTATGTTATTTAATTTTCACTTTGTATGCATAAATGAAAATATTAAATCATTATAATTTTTTGCTATTTCCCTTAAATATTTCATTATTTTCGTTATAAAAGAATAATTTTGCTAAAATACTAAAAATACATATTTCCATCCTTATCTTCAACAAAAAGAGAATCGAACCTGCGATTATAAACTAGCATTTCATTTCAAGACAAATATAAAATATCACTGGGCTAAATGTTACATATTATAAATTGATGCAAAAGTCTCATAAAAGACAAATACAAAATTACTTTCAAATATATATGTATATAAAAAGATATTCCAAAAATAGTTCATGTTCAATATAAACAACTAGTCACAAATTAAAGTCCTTATTTACTTTATATCAGATCAAAAATTCGTTCAAAATCAATAAAATTAGTCGATTATAAAAATCGATTTATAAATGTTTAGGCACGTCTAGAATTAAGGCCAAATAGAGAGATTCTAGTAAAATCGATGAGCTTATATGTCAATATCGATATATGAATTCAAAAAAAGTCTAAAATATTTATTGTTCCACATAAAACCGTTTTTCATAAATAAAGTAAATAATCCATATATACTTTATTTCAGATCAAAATCCATTAAAATTTAATAGAATTACTATTTTTTTTTTACTAAAAATGTTTACGCACCTCTAGAATTAAGGCCAAATAGGGAGATTCTCCTTAAATCGATATCCTCGTATGCAATTATCGATATAAGCTCGATAGTCTCTCGAATCAATTGTCAATTATATTATCTTGTAATATGTGTGACAATGGCGCTTAACTACACTCAATTAACTCCCGCCATAGTAATTTTTTATATATATATATAATATATATTAAAACTTTTAAAACAAACTGTGAAAGGTCTAGATTATTTAGTATATTGTCATCGTCATATACATTTAATACGTTACCACTTCAGTAGTCAATATCATTGATAAATTAAAAATTTAAGTATATAAATAAGTTGCAGTAAACGTTGAAACCATAGCATGATTTGCACCTAAATGTTTTTAATTTTAAATTTATGAAAAAAGTATATATTCATAATTAATCTATGAAAATGTAATTAAAAGCAATTATTATTATTACTATTATGACGGGTAATATTAGCTAAAAAACTTCTATAACATGAGACAGACGTACTGTCAAATTACTATACATAAATATTTGTACTCTCAGGATGGAGGAATGTTTAATTATACTAGCTAAAAGACCCGTTTACGCGTAAAACATGCGTTACCTTGGCAACGTATATGATACTATACAAAAGTGTATATCAAACACATTGTAGTGTGTGTAATATTTATTTTATTAATTTAATATATTAATATAAAAAATATTTGTTTATATATATATATACTGAAAATATGTCACCTTTCATACTCCTCCGTCCGCATAATTTTAAAAATAGGGTTTCAAAAGAACATATTTAGAAAACGTATAAAAATTTGAACGCAGCGGGACTCAAACCCGCGCCTCTTGGAAACCGTCCAAGCGCTCTGACCGCTAAGCCATGCGTTCTATATCCAACTGCGTCGAAATTCTTATACGCTTGTCACAACTTGTTTTTGTTGTTAGCATCTCTGTAGAGAGATTTTACAAATATCTGCTACACAAAGACTATTTCTAAGAACAATTTGGCAAGAAAGAATTTTAAAACGTTTTCTAAAAATGTTTTTTTGTTTCCTAAGTGTGTTATTAACACTTCAAACTTTCAAAAATGTAAGATTTCAAAAGTATTTTCTTCACTTATTTATTTAATAATTATAATATTTAATATAAAAACAATTAAACACATAAATATTTATATTTTTAACTATATATATATATATATATAAGATAAAAATTATAGTTTTCTATACAAAAGAAATTATTTAAATTGTATTTTTGTCACTGCCATTAAAATTAATGAATATTATTTATATTAGTAAATAACAACTGGATAATTTAACTACCTAATAAATTTCACGGCTGAGTATTTTTTTTTAATATTTCGAGATAAAATAATTAGTCTATAGATTATTAAATATATGTTAATTAATAAATACATAACAAATATACAGAATAATTGGTATATAAATCCGACTCGCACTTGACCTATTATAATATAGTCATAATATTCATACAAGGCGTGAATAAGTTAATAAATCAAAAATGCATACTCTTCAGGACAGTAAATTTAGTTTGTATTCCGCATATAGCAGGGTAGGCAGAGGAAACCTAGTGTTAAGACACTCCGTTCCCCACTTTCCGCCGAGTTGTGGAATTGCGTGCCTAGTGACGGAACTCAACGCCGCGCTTTGCCTTGTTACCAAACCCAGAAAATGAAAAATTCCATTTCCTGGAGTGAGAATCGAACCCACAACCTGTCGCGTTTACAGTCGCACGCTTGTGCCTCTGCGCCACGACAGGCGTTATTTAAAGATTATTTCTGCCAAGTCTGTAAGAGTCAAATTTGCTTGAATTTTAGCATTTAAACACTACAAATTAGGGAATACTAATGTCAAATAACATTTAAAAAACAAAACAGTCGACTTATCAACGTATTCACGCTCGCACGATTATTTTTTTTTTTTTAATAAAACAAAACAGCATACATAAGCAAACAGGTATTATATTTACATAATATGACGTGTAAAGGTACGGCTTCTATAATTGAATAGAAGTCGGTTACGTTACAGAGTTATTATATAAATAATACTTTAACACCTGAAATGTAAGTATATTAAGTAATAAAAAAAGAGGCACAAGCGTGCGACTGTAAATGAGACAGGTTGTGGGTTCGATCCCCACTCCAGGAAATGTAAAATTTAGTATTTTCGTTTCTTTGGTTTGGTAACAAGGCAAAGCGCGGCGTTGAGTTCCGCCACTCAACACGCAATGCCTCCATTCGGTGGAAAGTGGGGAACGGAATTGTTGAATGAGAATAGAGTGTTTTAACACTAGTTTCTCTGGTTCTCTCTGCCTACACCGCTATATGCGGGAAACAGCGTGAAGTTAGAAAAAAACACTTTTATATATGTATGTATGTATAAAATATAAGTATATTAAGTAATAAAAAAAATACTTTTTGGCTGAATGGTTTAAGTCCGTTGTTTAATGTCATCATATTTTTTTTAGTTGTCAACTGCTTTTTTTTTTAATTTTTTTTTTATGATTACGTGTAATAGATGAAAAAATAATACAGATTAAAATTGAAATAGCTATTTTAGAACTACGTAGTATTTGAATTTTTTTTTATGTTTTTTAATGTCAGTGGTTAAAAAATATAATTTAGCCTACTACATTATTATTGGTTTTTTTATAAAAAATATATATATTTTTGCTATATTGTAACGTACCTAAGTACATGGTATATAAATTATAAGGCATAGCATAACGCGGGTAGTATAAAAAATATTAAAATTGAATAATTATAATGGCATGGGCAAACAAACTTTGGGTAACCATAGCAACTAGTAATAGAAGAAAAGGGGGGATTAAGATATAAATGACGCTAAGAGTAAAAGTAACCATGGCAACCAAAATTTGAGTCACTAAGGCATCTTTTGGTAGGGGTAACAGTGGGAGAGGCTTATTGAAGCGTACGTTAATCATGACAGCCTAAGTTTAAATGACAAAGTCAACTATATGATATGGCGAAAGAAATCTACATAGAGTATATAAAAAGTAACCATGACAACTAAAAACGCTCGTTAAATAAGTATAAGAAATACATAAACAATAATTAAGAATAGAAAGTAAGCACAGCAGCATGGTTCCCCCTCACCAGCAGCACGGTGGGCGCGGCGGTGGCGAGCGCCGCCAGCCAGCCGGCGTAGAGCGCCGCGGGCAGGCGGCGACGCGGCATCGGCTGGGTTACGCACACCAGCCGCGCGGCGTTAGAGTGCGCGCGGATCAGTTCCCGCACGCGCAGGTAGCGGTGCGTGCGGGAACTCGCCGCCAGGAGATCCGCTTCTGTTATTGACACTGACAGACGATGTGTTTTTTATTAATTTTTTTATATGTTTTTTGTGTTATAGTAGTAGTTGTAGCGTTTCATTGTAAACGCGGTTGGTTGTAGGTTCGATTCTCACTCGGATGCATGGTGAATTAAATTATTTTCATCATTAATTTATTTCAAGGTAAAGTGCAACGTTGAGTTCAGGCCACTTAGCACGCAATGTCTCAATTCGAAGGAAAATGGGGAACGGAATTGTTGTAAGAGAACGGAGTGTGTTAACACTAGGTTCTCAGGTTCCCTCTGCCAGCCCTGCTATATGCGGGATACAGCGTAAAATTAAAAAAAAATATATATTTATTTCTCCGCTCTGGTAAAACAAAGCGAAGTGATAATTTCCGTAACTTGTCACACAATATCTCGAATTTGGGCGGTAAACATCGCACAGAGTGTCTTGACAGTTAACGCTAGATTCTCTCTGACAACTCTACTATGCGAAATAAAGCCCAAGGGTGTTTTTTTCTAAAGTTTTAATTATGCACATAAGAAGAGAATAGTTCTAAGTTCTCTACAAAGATGCTTACAACAAAAGTAAGTTTATAACAAGTGTATACCATAATTATTCCATAGGAATATCATATTTATATCGAGTTCTTAGAGTTTTTAATCGAATAATTATATTCAGTTATTATCGATTAGATATTGAATTATTATTCAACTAAATATTCCATGAGTAACATAATTATAACTTTTATCAAAAATATAATGTATGCAATATGTTGCATACAAAAAAAAATCATCAACTTACTGTCATCATTAGTATCATCAGTCGTCTTAAAAGGTGCGATGAGTTCATCAAAGTAGGCAAGTGTGGAGTCTTTAGGTTTCTTATTCACGTCAGGGATCATTTTCAAAGCAGAATAATCTATACGGAACTTTGATAATAGGGACGCCATGCTGGAACAAAATATTTTTATAATAATATTTATAATATATGTATGTACATTATATATATTCTCATACCTCGAGGCCTATCGTGGCGCAGAGGCACAAGCATGTGACTGTAAACGCATTAGGTTGTGGGTTCGATTTCCACGCTATGAAATGAAAATATTAAATAGTATTAAGTATTTTCATTGCGGCGTTGAGTTCCGCCACTCAGAACGCAATGCCTCAATCCGGCGGAAAGTAGGAAACGGAAATGTTATAAGAGAACGGAGTGTCTTAACACTAGGTTCTCTGGGTCTTCTGCCTACTCTGTTATGTTCGGGATAGAGCGTGAAGTTAAAATAAAAACATATATATACTTACTTGCGTTCTTCAATTTCCATTTCAGTATTTTTATTGGCGAGCGTGAACACACGTAGAGGACACGCGGCCCACGCACGACGAGTCGACAATATATATGGCAGGAGGAGAGTTAAACCTGGAAATTAGGTTATTTTAAAGAAATCGTATAAAAATATTGAACGGAGCGGGACTTGAACCCACGCCTTTTGGAAACCGCCTTATGATAAAGCGCTTTTCTGACCGCTAAGCCATGCGTTCAAAATCGAAAATCTCAATATTCTTTATTCAAATAGGCTATTACGAGCACTTTCGAATCGTTAATTAACCAAAAATTAAATTTTGACATCATAGTAAATTATTATATATTCTGTATTGTCATTCTTAGTGGAAGGTACTATCTGCTCAGAAGACAGCTCTGCTGAGAAGAGCTAGTAGAACTGTGTATTTGCACACTAATTTAATTCCTAAGAAAGCCTGTCGTGGCGCAGAGGCACAAGTGTGCGGCTGTAAAGCGACAGGTTGTGGGTTCGATTCCCACTCCAGGAATTGAACTATTTTCATTTTCTGGGTTTGGTAACATGGCGAAGCGCGGCGTTGAGTCCGCCACTCAACATGCAATGCCTCAATCTGGCGGAAAGTGGGGAACGGATTTGTTGAAAGAGAACGGAGTGTCTTAACACTAGATTCTCAGGTTCCCTTTGCCTACCCTGCCATATGCAGGATACAGCGTGAAGTTAAAAAAAAAGAATAATTCCTCTTAATATAACCAAGAACAAATTATCCCCAAGCAGTTTAAATATAAAAATTTCAAAGAATGTAGAATAGTATTCAGTTTCCATGTGTACATTTCAAACAAATGAATACAATGTAATATAGTTCTACCTCATCCTCACTCCAAGTTATTCCTATACACGTTACCATACCGTGACACATTTTCGTTACCCATACCACTTCAAAAACATAAATAAAAACCCATGTGGGGTTTTTACCTCCATCATCATATAACCACCACACATCGACAGTTCCAGGTTGTTTTTTAGTAAATTGTTCCACTGATGTGAAGGAAGATGCGCGTCGAGCTTTTGTTATACCGATACGACGTACCACATCGCTTAATGTTTTACTAGAAAGAAAAATATTTAATATAATATATAGCTTCATTATTTTGTATTAAATATTTTTTTTTATGTTTACTTAATTTTTTTTTGGTAGAAAGAACAAAGTGTCAAGACACCATTTTTAGTCTGAGATTGAGACATTGGCAATAGGCTTAGAGCTTGATGGCTTCTAAAAGACGCGGGTTCAAGTCCCGCTTCGTTCATTTTTATATGTTTTCTAAAAACGTTTTTCTTATAATATATTTTTTAAATTTATTTTCAAATTTCAAAACACACACGAATAATTCAAAATGTCAAAAAATGAATAACAAAAAATTATTTAAATAAAATATATATATTTATATTACCTTTCCTTCGCCTTGCGGTGTTTAGCGGCGGGGTGTGGCGACACGCGGCGCTCACCCGACACCGACACATCCGACATGCTACTGTCATCTGCAGAATACATATATTATTATTATTTTATTTAACTTATAGTTTCACGCTTTTACCCAACAAGATAATCTGATAGAACTAGGAACCGAGGCACTTCGTTCGCCATTTTTCGCCTGAATTCGAAATATTGTGTCCGACATGCTACTGTCATCTGCGCACAATACATTTATTATTATTTAATTTTAAAAAGGCAGCAGTTTCATGCTTTATACAGCAGGGTACCGCTAGAAGACCGCCAGTTTTAGTTGCGGAATTCTATTTTGCACTTTGTCTTTAACTAGGAAATGGAAAAAATGGGTGGAAAGTAAAGAATGGAGTATCTTAACATTATATTCTCTCGTATCTACTCTACTATGCGAATAAAAGCATGAAGCTGTAAAAGTTAACAATACTTATTTACAACTATCAAGAGACTAAAAAAAGCAATATACATTTTTTTTTACATTATGGTGCCATTATTACCTCTAGATTGAGAATTCAAGCTTTCAGTAGATTTTGATTCCTTGAAACTGTCACCCATAGAACCTGCAATAAAAGAATTAAAATTAATTACATAGGCGACGGTCGTCAAATAAATTTCAGGACTACCCTATACTAAAGCTTTATTATTATTTGTTTTAGCTTTACACTGTATCCCGCATATAGCAGGGTAGGTAGAGGGAACCTGAGAACCTAGTGTTAAGACACTCCGTTCCCCACTTTCCGCCGAATTAAGACATTGCGTGCTGACTAGCGGAACTCAACGCCGCGCTTTGCCTTGTACCCAGGAAATGAAAATACTAAACTTTATATATCCTGGAGTGGGAATCGAACCCACAACCTGTCGCGATTATTGTTGCACGCTTGTGCCTCTGCGCCGCGGACAGGCGTCATTAGATAATTATATCAGAAATAAAAATTGTAGAAAACCTATAAAAATTCGAACATAGTTGAATTCAAGCCCGCCTAATTTATTTTTGTTAGCATACCTATAGAAAGATTTTTATAAATTTCTATTACCAACACATTATAGATTACATTTCCTAATAATAATCGTTCGACACAGAAAATTACTTGAGGTTAATGATGACATATAAATATTTTTTTAACTGCGGTCTATCTAGACCAGTGATTCTCAACCACTGTGCCGCGTGCACTTTTCTGTGCCGCCAAATTTCAAAAGTGTGCCACCAAATATATAATAATGTTAATAATATTAAATTATATAGTGAGTTGTAGTAAGTAAATAAGTTTTATCTTTTTCGTTGTGTGCCGCCAAATTTTGAAATCGTTAAATATGTGCCGCAACATAAAATAAGGTTGAGAATCACTGATCTAGACTGTTATCAAATACAAACCTAAAAAATATAACTAAATTATCTACATACGTGTAATAGCGTTAGTGTCATGAGTGTCATTAGTGTCGTCAGCTGCTTTCAGATATGCGTGTAAGTCTTCATCTAGTGCGGCGCCGCATAAGCCGCCTTCCGCACGAAGGAGCGCCAGCGCCATATGCACGTCTAATGCTTTACTGAAAATAATAATATATATTGTTATAATATTAAAATAATTATATATATTGTTAATGTTGATGTAATGGAATTTTTCATTTTCTGACTTTGGTAACAAGGCAAAGCGCGGCGTTGAGTTCCGCCACTCAGCACGCAATGCCTCAATCCGGCGGAAAGTGGGGAACGGAGTGTCTTAACATTAGGTTCCCTCTGCCTATCCTGCTATAAGCGGGATACAGCGTAAAGCTATGTATGTATGTTGTTATTGTTGAAACTTTTGTAAAGCCACCTATTTATTTCTATTTAGTTTTTTTTAGCTTAATAATGTATAATATTTACATTTCCTGGAGTGCGAAATGGAGACCACAACCTGTTTACAGTCGCACGTTACGCAAATTACATATAAAATTACATAATTAAATTATAAAAATCCCTAGCGAAGTTATATGCGATAAGTAATCACTTATGAATTACCATATAAAAACTAAGTTATTTATATTCATATACTAACTGCATAACATCAACATATTCAGCCAATTCACTGCGGTTACACGTTTGCCAGTCTTCTTTGAATCCCATCATGAGAATATTAGGCTTCAATTTTCCCACGCCACTAGCCTAAAACATACCAACAAATAAATTTGAAAAAAAGCCAAATATAAAAATATATATAAAATGATCAAAATAAAATTATTTTATTTATTTTTTAGAAATGTACAATTTGACAGTAACGGGACTCGAACACACTTCCAAATCTTAATATGTGTTCTGAAAATATTTTCCTTATTCAAAGATTCCGAATGCAGGATTCGAACCTACACTCTGAACAATAATATTTTTTTTGATTCTAATAACACTTAAAAAATAATAAAATACAGAACAAAGTTATTTACTTAACCAATTAGATACAATATTCAAATAAGCAAAAACTGAACCAAAAAATTAACTATTATAAAATATCCAACCTGTATTAAAGCACTAGCGCCATCTTTGAATGAAACGTCATCGACCAGAGTGTAGAAAGCTTTTATCTTCCGTTTCAAGAACCAGTGGTAAGAACGATTCGTTAACGCCTCACGAGTACGGTGGTTTACTTGAGTCTGAAAGTCGAAGTCAAAAAATTAATATATAATAATTTATTTATTATAATATTTTTTTTATTCTTCTAAAATAGGTATAGACAGTAGTCTAGACCTATTTTAGAAATATTACGTTCCAGGTTAAATCAATCTGCCGTAGAGATTGAAATATGGAAGATTGAGATTCTCGAGTGGCGGTTAAGGAGTTGCACCATGAGAGGATAGTTTCAAAGTCAATTTTTTTTTTGTAAAAATGTTATTATAATAAAATTGATAAATACATAATATTGTGAAAAAAGAAATCATGTATTTTTTTTCCATAATAAAAAATATTTAACATATGTTATCAACTTCCTTTTACACTGCGATACAATTTTAAATTCAATTTTCTTTGCTAATAGTGTAAAAAAATCTTATATTCAATATATACACTAATAAAATAAACAGTACCTGTATAATATGTCCACATATCATTAAAGATAATCCCTTAGTAAGGAGATACGTGAAGTCGGTAAGTAGCTGCCTCTCTCCAGGGAAGCCAGTCAACACCAGGATCTGGGGTCTATGAAGGAATTTATAATTAATAATAAGTTTTAGTAAAAACATGGTAAGTAGAGAGAACCTCAAGACATTCCATTCTTCGGTTTTTTAAGGAGTGAACGAAACTAGATGATTCTGTTGTTATTTTTTTTATTATTGTCCAAACAATTTTTTATATTAAATATAAAAGAAAATTATAAAGTTTATTTAAATTTCATAATATAACATTTCCTGATTTTTTATTCAGAATCCAACTGAATAAAATTTACTAAAAGAATTACATTTCCAGCCTACGTCGGAAATAAAATGTGGCAGTTCGAAGTTGGACGGGTCAGCTAGTTTTCAACATATTCAATAATATAGAGATATTTTATACCATTAGGAAAAATGTTACAACTTTTTCTATTACCAAAACAAAAAGAGATAGGATTCAAATAAAAAACATTAAAAAAAATTTATTCGCAGTATGTAAACATCCAAATAACTTTTTACCTGTAGTTTTTAACATGCTCAGTGACTCTATTCAGTTGATGCACACCGGAGAGCGCCGCTTTGTACGTCTGCGCTTGCGTTGTAGATCCCCAATTCACATCTAATATATAAAAAATATGTATTATATGTTATAAAAATTTAATAATCTATATTATTTTTCAATTAATGAGAATGGAGAATGGAGAAGAAACACTAGGTTCTCAGGTTCCTTCTGCCTACCCTGCTATATGCGGGTTTCTGCATGAAGTCAAAAAAAAAAAAAATTCAATTTCACGCATTTTGTGTTTATATAAGAGACAGAGGGAATCTAGTGTTAAGGTACTCCGTTCTCTGTTTTCTGCCCATATTCAAGACAATGTCTACTTTTGTCTTACCAGAGGCAATGAAAATATTAAAAATATAAATATTCTATTTTAATTTAAAACTTTTATGTATAAATGAAGACAGACGAGAAATTAGAAATTGTACTTTCGTAGTAAGAAAATCACTACGAAAGTACAATTTATAAAATGAACAGTTATACTCGTATATTATTATTTATAGAACTTTTTTTAGCTTCACGCTTTTTCTCGCATAAGAAGATAACAGTCGGAGAGTCCCTAGTGTAGTGTAGTGATTAAGTTTTCCACTTTGCGGGATACAGCTTAAAGCTAAAAATAAATAAATAAAAAATAAAGAAAATAACAGCATACCAGGTTTTCTATAAGACACAAGAAGATACAAGGCAAGTAAGCACGCGAACGTTAGCAGCGCGGTGCCCCACGAGATCACGAACATGATCGCCACACACACCACCGCGCCCACCAGCGACAGCCACATGTTGTATAACTGCAATTTACATATATTTATAGTTATTCATATAGATTTTTATATACTAGTGGCGAAGTGGGAAAATTTTAAATAGGCATTTCAGGTATATATACGACCTAGATGAAAATATTATACATTTTCAAGATATGACAGTTGACAAAAGTAAATGTTAAAGTTACCTGTTCTTTTTTAAAACGTTTAAAAATATGAACGTATCGAGACTCGAATCCGCACCTACTTAAACCGTTCAAATATTCTGACTGCTCTTATCCAGCTTAAGCTCCTTGTATGAAACTTATTAATTTAATGGAAAATGAAAGAAGGATCTAATGCACTATTATAAAACCTATTGGTTTTGTATACTACTTCATATAAACCATAACATAAGCAATAGCGTTAATTGTACACCGATGTTTTTAAATTATTATGTAAAAACAGTAATTCAAAAGTCCTTTTTAATATGTCTTCATGCATCCTCCTTTCAATCTCCATGCTTTATCTTATCGGTACAAAGAATAAAAAGTGTTATTACTATAGTAATCACCAAATGTATTAATATTTAATAACACACTGTATTCAGTACAAAGATCTGTATATATAAAACGTTATTGAGTAAATGTACAGGCGAAACTATTGTCCAGGGAAAGCTGAAATTTTGCATATGGCCTTTTTGAGGTATAAAGGAAATTTTACGTTTTATAGTTCACGTAAACGAAATCGCGGGATACAGCTAGTATATATAAAAAATATATTTTTTCACCCTAAAAGTAGGCCTCCATCCCACAGGCTTGGCGAGACTCGCGTGGAACGTAGCGAAGTTGATCAACGCGTATGCCGCAAGGAAGAAATTAGATATTAACGGTGCTATTTGGTTGAGACCACCTGGAAAAAAAAACATATTTTCGTACATACATAAATAAGCTATTCATTTAAAATTTATCGTTTTAAAAAAAATATATACGTATATATCGAATATAACTCTGTAGAAAATATAAGCCCGTGATGGTGCAGTGGCAGACAACGTTTGAGTGTAAACGATTGGTTGTGGGTTCGATCTTCACTTGGAGTAATGATTATATTAAAGCTATTCTCATTTTTTTTTCTACAGACAAAGCACGATATTGAGTTCCGCCACTTCACTCGGGTGTGCCTTGGAACACAGGGAATTGTGTGCCTTGGCACTACCCTATGACTACCCTGCTATGCGCGTGGATGCACGAACCTATACAAAAAGTTTTGCTTGTGCCGTATGTTTTTTGAGGCATTAATCTTAAGAAATCAGTCATAAATTATTTAACGTGCAAAACATGAGCTACGAACTTATTATTAAAAATTAAATTATTTGATTTTTCTCACCCATGAGAATAAAACTGATGGCGATGATAAAAGTAAGAGCGTATCCTCGTACTGGCTCATTGTTAGCGCCATAACCCTTAGCGAAGAACTCCAGATACGGATACAATTTGTCCTGACATAGAGCCTGAAAATATACGAAATGATATGCATTCAAGTGGTTTTAATGAAAAAAATACACCATAAAAGTATACATTTTTACATGTAAATTACTAAAATATGCTCAGGATAATGACAAGTTTCCACAAATCTACATAAATAATAATAAATCACCGAAATGTTTGTACGCGCATAACTCAGAAACGACTGCAACAAATTGGATATTTTTTTTCTTCTATATATTCGATATTGTCAGATGAATGTATGAAAAAAATATTTGTATGGAAAAATATTTAAGAATCTTATTATTGGAGACAAAAAATATGGTGGTACGAAGTTTACCAGATCAGCTAGTAATAAATATATTTAGCATTTATGTTAAAAGATTTTATATTTACAATACCTGAAACACTTTAGGAGCGGACACTAACGACGCCAACGCAGAAGAAAGCGTGGCGGCGAAACATCCACCGTAAATGAGTGGACCAAACGCAGACACTAGGCGGATTACCTGAAAATACAATATTTAAACATTACTAATTTCTTTTAATAATAAAATATATACAATAGTAGGCTTACACATGAATTTATGCATGGATAAGAGTGTGGGGAGCGGAATTGTTGTAAGAGAACGGAGTGTCTTAACACTAGGTTCTCAAAGTCCCTCTGCCTACCCTGCTATATGCGGGGTACAGCGTGAAGCTATGTATATATATATATGTGTATTTTTTTCCAATTGAAAGTATTCTACAAATAAAGTAATAAAAACTAACTCACATCATTACTATGATGCAGTCCATAGCCACAATCAGTGATATTAACACAAGGCTGTCCGAGCACTCCGCTCGCGTCCCTCAACACGGTGCATCCCGCGATGAAGGCTATCACTATATACGATATCGTTGTTAACAGAATCGCCAATAAAGTGCCTTTTGGTATCGATTTTTGAGGATCCTGGGAATGATATTATTAGAATATTAGATATTTAAATTTATATAATGATTAAGTAAGTAGGTAGGAAGGTAATGACTAAAATACATTAAAATCTTTATAAATTATAGCCTTTGTGTTATTCTCATGTATAAGCTATATCAATATAAAGTTACATCTAGATCTGTTTAGTAGTTTATGCGCGAAACGTGCGTTTATACCTTACCTTACCATACGTAGCTTCACGCTTTATCCCTAACGGGGTAGTCAGCGTTCCGGAGCGCCAAACGCTACGGTCCCTGCAAGCCTCTTTCGCCTCGTCCACAGTTATTAACCTCTTCATGTGGTCCTCATGCTTTTTACGTGACCTTCCTCCAGTATCATTGATACTGTGTTCTAGAAGGTCAACCGAGGTCTCGCCCTACATCTCTTGCCGCTCTTGCGTTTTTATATTAGTTGAATTTTATTTTTTTTATATTTAGATATTTTTAGAGCTTCATTTTTCGCTTATTCTATTTAGTGACAGTTGGAATCTGTCACTTTATAGAACTAAATTCTATAAACATCGGTTTACCTAATATTATAAATGCGAAACGCCTGTCGTGGCGCAAAGGCACAAGCGTTTTGTTAGGTGGTAGGAGGTTCGTCCTCCGACTGGCTCGCGACCACTCTCATGTCAAAGACGAACCGCCAAATATCTAATGATGTGTTCCGGTTCGATGGCATGTAAGCCAGATTTTCCCCTTTCCCACCCATCCTTTCCCCAAAATGTGGTGGTTCTGATAGTGGACTACTACATTGTCCCCCCTTCCATCAGTATCCTCTAGGTTGGCAACGCATCTACAACATCTCTGGTGATGTAGATGTCTATGGGTGAAGGTAACCACTTACCATCAGGTGGTCCTTCTGCTCGTTTGCTGTCCGTTATCAATAAAAAAAAAAATGCGTGCGACTACGCAAAACTACAGAAAGAATCTAAATAAAACTTTAAAATAATATGGCTTATATATCAGATGAAACATACACTACAATTTATAGATATATAATTTGACAGTAACATAACGGATAAATATCTAGTTTAATATTAGTTTTTTAAAGTAAATGTAATACATAAAATATTAACACACAATTAATTGAATACCTATGGGAGATTTGGATCAAAAGCGAAAGCTAAGTGATTCGCTTTCGCTTACGTTATTCATCTGCTGAAAGTTTTGACTAATTTTTTAATTCATTTAAAATATATCTATTCCCAATAATAACTAAGTTAATAGCTAAAAAGCATTTCAAATAAATAATTAAAAATATCACTATATATAAAAGTATACCTTTAAATCACCAGATATATTAGCACCAGCCAATATTCCAGTGGCAGCGGGGAAGAATATAGAGAACACCGAAAAGAAATTATGTTCCACACCTTCAAATTTCCTGTAATCCGGACCTACATTATCGTAGAAAACTGTCGCTGAAAGAGTCAAAAACATATTTTCATATATTGGAAAAAAAATTTTAGAAACGTATAAAAGTTTTGGAAGTAGCGGGATTCGAACCAGCACCTTATGAAATTTTTAGATGAGACGCAGAGACGAATTTTCCTAAGACCAAGTTTCCAAAACTATTCGAGCGTATTTAATACATATTTAATTAACTTAATTAAAATATTTTTTTTTAGCTTCACGCACATAGCAGGGTAGGCAGAGGGAACTAGAGAATCTAGTTTTAAAACACTCCGTTCTCCACTTTCCGCCGAATTGAGGTATTGCGTGCTGTGTGGCGGAACTCAACGCCGCGCTCTTGTTACTAGAGCGAGGAAATGATAATGCTAAATATTATTTAATATTTTCATTTCCTGGCGTGGGAATCGAACCCACAACCAGCCGCGTTTACAATCCGACGCCTGTGCCTCTGCACCACGACAGGCAGACATTTAAGCACAATATAAATTAAAAAAAAAAGAAATATTTAAACCAAAATATATTTTATTTTATGGGAACGACCTCGTTTGCCTTAAACGAGTGTTCAGGTCAACTGAACTTTTATATCACTATGTTCAAGCTGTCAGATTTAAAAGAAAAGAAACTTTTATATGCGATATATAACCTATAAATATAAAGAGTACAACATAATAATATATTTCATACACTTACTATTAAATCCCACAAATCCTTGCGCAACTTCCATATCATCCTTCGGTCCAATAATAGCGCCGATGCAGAAATCCAAAATGGCCGCCAATAGAATAATCAAAAGCACTATTTGCGCTTTCGCCTCCCATTCCAATCCCACAATTACTATACCCGTGAGTAAGACTATGGTAATACAACCATAGATAGCTTGGTCCTAAAAATATGTTAAATTTCACATACATATTGTGTTGTTTTCGAAATATGAGGAAACATTAGGACATATTAGTAACGACTGTCGCGGCGCAGAGGCACAAGCGTGTGATTGTAAGCGCGACAGGTTGTGGGTTCAATTCCGACTCAGAAAATGAAAAATTCCATTTCTTGGGTTTGGTAACAAGGCAAAGCGCGGCGTTGATTTCCGCCACTCAGCACGCACTGCCACAATTTGGTGGAAAGTGGGTAACGTGTCTTAACACTAGGTTTCATCTGCCTACCCTGCTATATGCGGGAAACAGCGTGAAGCTATGTATGTATTTGTAGTCTTTGAAATGAGGAAACATTAAAATACGTTGGTAGCATAATATTGTTTTATAAATTAATTATATATATTTTAGGCAGCTTCACGCTTATGCGAATTCGCAAAGCATGGTAGTCAGAGAGAACCAACAATTGACAAGTGTCAAGAGACTCCGTTCTCCGCTTTCGCCCGTTTTTAATTAATATATTGGGTATTGAGTAGCAATTCAAATATAAATACAACCATTTGTGTGACTGTAAGCACGATTGGGCGTAGGTCCGATTCTTACTCTGAGAAATAATTGTAATTCAAATATTTTAATTTCTTTTTTATGTTAAGACAAAACATGGCGTTGAGTTCCGCCAATTAATACATGACGCGTCGTTTTCTGTCTTGATACTAAGGTAGCTCTGACTATTCGGGAAAAAGCGTGAAGCTATAAAAAAAAGAAATATAAAAAAAGCCCCTTACCCAACTCTTGCTGACCATATACGCGTGTTCAGGTATCAACGTTATAAGCGACTCCCCGAAACCCACTACGTACATAGCGCACGCGACCGCGTTCGCCATTGAAAATATTAATCCTATCGAACCGCCAAATTCCGGTCCGAGAGACCGCGATATCATGTAGTATGTTCCACCTAGAATAATAACAATAATATATTTTATTGTACACCAACATTACAGATAAAGTAAGTAAAAAAATAAAAATAATATACAGCAGGCGGTATAAGCGATTTCTGCCAGGCAACCTTAAGGTGTGGGAGTAGTTCCATCGGTTAGCGATGTACTCGCTTTATATATACGAACATAAATTCATAGACATATACATTTACAAATGTATAAATAAATACACAAATTATTATCTATAATTACGAAAAAAAACAATAAATAAAATCTCATCAATTATATTTGGGTTTAATGGAAAGAAAGCTAGTATAACATAAAAAAAATGACTTAAAAAAGTGTAAGTGCAGTTTACACACGGCAGAAGTAAAGCTTGAGAGAAAAAACAGAGACATTATCAAGAGGAGCTTTCCATCTCTTTTTCTCGCTGAATTAATCTGTATTTTCGTTAATCTTTAAACTCGTGTAACGAAAATGCAACACGAAAAATAGATAAATTCACACGTCTGTAGGAAAAAGTGAAATAGTAAAACATTTGTGTAGTATTATATTATGCTAATACTCGTCACAAAAATAATAGAATATGTATATATAAATACGTGAAGCAAAAACTTTGGATCCCTTTTTACGAAAATTACGCGGACGGAGGAGCATGAAACTTGGCACACTTATAGTTTATATAACGAAGGAGTGCACAATTATTATATGTATTTCCTAAAAACAATGCGTAAAAATATATTAAATTAATAAAATAAATGTTGCAGACACTACCATGGTTTGTCCTCCATGTTTATATATAGTGACATATTACGTCACTACGCAACGCGTTATTAACGCATTTACGGGGACATTACTACATAATAAATAGACAGTCATAAGGAAATATGATTAAGAAAATCATGTCAAAAATTTCGTTTCTTTTGCTTGTAGACTAAACTCACATTTTTTAACAATATATATTTTTTAAATAAAATATAATTTACCTCCTTTTATAACCCCATTGGTGCTTATGGCGGACATGGAAAGCGCTGTTATAGTGGTCACTACGGACGTCGTCAATATTAGAAGCGATGCCTGCGCTGCCGACAAAGGAAATTACTTTACCACATACTACTTATACTATTAAATGGGAATATTTTGAATATAATTGAAGTGTTATTTAGATACTTTTTTATAGCTTTACGCTGTATCCCACACAGAGCAGGGTAGGCAGAGGGAACTAGACAACCTATTGTCACACTCTGTTCTCTTTTAAGATTTTCGTGCCCTACTTTCCGCCGAAATTGAGGTATTGCGTGCTGAGTGGCGAAACTCAACGCCGCGCTTTGCCTTGTGAGCGAGGAAATGAAAATACTAAATATTAATTAATATTTTCATTTCCTAGAGTGGGAATCGAACTCACAACCTGTCCTGTTTATAGTCGCACGCTTGTGTCTCTGCGCCACAACAGATCTAAACCCAATTAGGCCAAATATCTTTGTAAAGTATAGTATTGATTGACATTAGACATTAATATTATCAATTAGCCATCTGACTGTAAAAACACAACTTACCTATTCCAGCTTGACCAACGACCCATGAGAGCCTCAAAAACAGCATAACACCCCATATGTTCAGTAAACATCGCATAAGCACTCCTTTTATCCAACCAAACTTCACATTCGGAGATGGCAATATTGGTGTACCCTGGTCTTTTTCTAGCGTCTGACCTGGCTGGAAGTAAATAAATATTGTTATGGATTTAATATTACAAAAAAATAATAACTTAGTTTTTATTTAAACACAAGTATTGTTTATTGATATCGAAATGAGTGTTGAAGGAAGACTATAGCGTGTCTATGATCTATTATATATTATCTCTGGTTTACAACTGTCAAAAAAAGCAAAATGTGATCATTACAAAAACTGCTCGTTTTATTAGTTATTATAACAAGTTGGTAAATCGAAAATGCATATGTTTTCAGGACATTTTTTAAGTTTGTTGTTGTCTGTTTAAATACTATTTTACCTAAAAGTGTTGATTTTCTCGTTTTTTTTTTTATATTTAGCCATTCGCCAATACATACTAATATTAGAAAAATTGTATAAGTTAAGTTAGTAATTGAATCGGTGAGTGCAGAAACAATGTGAGTCCGGATTTTTGAATTTTGCAGGAGGGAGAAAAAATTGTATAATTAGCCTTTCTAAGCCAGTTTAAATCGATTACGAATTTTTGCATTTTTTGACCAATTAACTTATCAAACATATAAATACATATTTTTAGGGATTCACATAGTATTTATACAAATGCTCCCTGCAATGTATTCAAATTATACAGTCTTCTAATAATATTAAAATTAACTTCAATGATTGTAATAACTGGAAAGAACAAAAGTTCTACTACTTTGTATACTCCGCATAGTTCTGTCATTAAATTAAAAAAAATATTTAAAAAAAATTACATCAAATATACTTATGTCTAAATAACTAAAATATTTATTAAATGAGATAAGACGTTTAAAATCACGATTATACAACAGTAATGCTATAGCCGCATGCCGCACCGTGTTTCAAGGCATACATTATTAATAATTCCAAGAAAACATTTTTATTACAATAATTCCCGATACAAGCCTTTGATTGTATCTTTAGAAATTATTAGAATCGTCGTGATGTAACAAAGAGAATAACATTTAAGTATTTTATAAAATATCCAACACTTTTTAACCGACCTCCGACGAAAAGAAGGCTCTCAATTCGATATTTTTTTTTATGTATTACCACATAACTTTGGACTGGGTGAACCAATTTTGGTAATTGTTCAGTAAGTTTTCGAGTTTTTCGTAATAATGTTACTTTTTAATGCATTTTCTTTTAAGACAATTTTCATACATACATACATAGCTTCACGCTGTATCCCGCATATAGCAGGGTAGGTAGAGGGTACCAGAGAACCTAGTGTTAAGACACTCCATTCTCTTTCAACATTTCCGTTCCCCACTTTCAGCCAAATTGAGGCATTGCGTGTTGAGTAGCGGAACTCAACTCAACTTGTTACCAAGTTGTTGTACAGGTATTTAGAGACTAGTCCGCAATATCATGTGAAAAGATTTTTTTTTGTGTCCCTCTTCTCTCTGTTTCTTATTGTAATAAATCAGACAAAGCTAATAAAAAGTACGGACTGATCGTTCATAGGCCACAAAGAGTACAAAAAAAACTAAATACAATCACTACGTACTAAATGTCAGTAATTAAACAATGCAGGTACAAATACGTGAGTCACATTCAAAAGTATGCAATTATCTATCATACGCCTACGGTGACTGCAACGGTGTCAATGGGTCCACCAGGGTCAATCTATGACCTGCACTAATGATACCCCATTAAAAATGGTGGTTAGAAGTAATTAGCGCATTAAGATGTTCACTATGTTAATAAGTATCTATGGTAATTGAGAAAATATGTGTAATTATAAATTATTGGTTCCTATTTCCACGTTTTATAGTGGAATTAAGTTAAGTCTGGTTGATTTACTTTGTAAAATATATACAAAATATAAAAAAAAAGTCATTTTTATATAATATCATCAATTTCCCTATAAATATCGTTGGAAAATGACTTTTAATGCTTTTTGAACTAGGAAAATCCAAGCAACTTTCTATTTTAAGCTATCAAGTAAACTAGCCTTTTTAGAAAATGTTTTATAAATAGGCATTCATACAAGTTATAAAAAAAACCTACAAAACATGGAAAATTTCCAAGAGGCGCAGGTTCGAATCCTGCTAAGTCTTTTATTTACGACAGGCGTACGTTTGATCGTATCTAGCCTGATGTTAAGTTATGTCTTTCGGTCTAAGATGACACGCTTGCTTAAAAGATAACCGTTAACATTTATTTTGGAGATTCCGAAGTCAAATTCCATTCTAAGCCAAGTAAAATTAGTATACGTTTTTACATATTTTTCTTAACATCTGTGATTAAATAACAGATATAAGATGATAGCTTCTAGCTATATCCTGCATGTAGCAGGGTAGGCAGAGAGAACCAGATAACTGAGAACCTGAGAACCTAGTGTTAAGACACTCCGTTTTCCTTTAACACTTCCGTTTCCAAATTTCCGCCGAATTGAAGTACTGCGTACTTTGTGGCGGAACGTTTTAACGCCTTGTTACCAGAGTGAGGAAATAAAATCACTAAATATTATTGTAATACAAATATTTTCATGACCTGGAGTGGGAATCGAACCCACAACCTGTCGCGTTTCACTGTCACACGATAGTACCTCTACACCACGATAGCCCTGTATATAATAATTTTAAAATATTAAAATAACAAGTTATAAGGTAAATAACAATAAAACAAACGAGAAAATTAATGATACAATAAGCGCTTCACGTGTATTTCTATACGTGACGCAAGCGTAATATCGCATTAACTTGATACGTGGTCAGTAAATATTATATTAAATTGTTTTATAATATATTATTTATATAGATAGGATTTGCATTTGTATTTTTCAATTACATAATGTCTATGCATATAGCATCGTAAGTAATAAATTGAATACTGAGTTATATTATAGCTAAATAACATAAAATCGTCATAAATTGTATTGTCGTTGTCTATGTGTTATTTTTGATATATAAGCTATATTTTTCTAAAGTTTCACCTTGATTCGTTCAGTAGATCTTGCGTGAGAGAGTAACAAACATTGGTTAGGATTGGTCCCTTACCAAATTTCTTATTTATAATATTAGTAGCTTCACGTTGTATCCCGCACATAGCAGGATAGGCAGAGGGAACCAGAGAACTTAGTGTTAAGACACTGCGTGGTGAGGGATGGAACTCAACGCCGCGCTTTGCCTCGTTACCAGAGCGAGGAAATGAAAATACTAAATATTATTTAATATTTTCATTTCTTGGAGTGGGAATTGAACCTACAACCTGTCACGTTTACAGTGGCACACTTGTGCCTCTGCACCACGACAAACCTCATATTAGTAGGATTAATTAATTTAAATGTGCGTAAGCGTGGTGTGAAAGCCTACGCCTATACGTTACTTCGACAAAATTCTAATAATTAACTGATGTTAGGGGTGATCCCCTGAGGCGTTTTCTAACACATAATGAATAACAGTTAAGTCAGTTACGTCCTAAAAATATTTTATAAATTTTAGTAAACTTTCTTTTGCATAAAGCCAAATAGGCAAAGAGCTTAGTGGTGAGACACTCCGTTCTCAACTTTTAGTCTTTTTAGTAACTTTTAGTTAGTAATTTCGAGAATAATTCAACGTCGTCGTAGTACTAGATCGGAAAATGAAGATAATTTAAATATAATCATTCCCCCGAGTGCTGTCAGTTCAGTTCTCATCCGATTGCGCTACGATGGTTACAATCACCTATATACATTATAGAGGTGTAATATTAATTAAGACTGTCATGGCGAAATAGTACAGCGTCTGACTTCTTGGTAAAGGATTCCAATTCCAATCGAGGAAAAAATTATGTTTAAAATATTCCTATTAGCCAAATAAATATTGTTATGTTAAATCAATATTGTTCTTATTAACCAAATCACGACATTGACTTCATCACTTAACACATTCAACATACATAGCTTCACTCTGTATCCCGCATATAGCAGGGTAGGCAGAGGGAACCTAGTGTTAAGACACTCCGTTCCCCACTTTCCGCCGAATTGAGGCATTGCGTGCTGAGTAGCGGAACTCAACGCCGCGCTTTGCCTTTGTTACCAAACCCAGGAAATGAAAAAATCCATTTCCTGGAGTGGGAATCGAACCCACAACCTGTCGCGTTTACAGTCCCACGCTTGTGCCTCTGCGCCACGACAGGCGTCACCCAATGTCTCGAATTCCGACGGGAAATAGATAACGGAGTGTCTCGACACTAGGTTCCCTCTGACGATTTCGCTATGCGGTATAAATCTTGAAGTCACTGAATGATGCTGACAGTAAGCTTTATAAGTAGATCAACTAGTGCATTATTAACTATTCTTCCTTGTAAACATTTATAAACACACATGAGAAACAAGATGTGCAACCGAACAAAGTCAGAGAAGGTCGCATATATTAACATTAGTCATTCACCTTATACGAGTATTTTAAGATTCTAAAAGATAATATCACTTGTTTTTATCAAATTAAAAAATAAAAATATCGATATCAATTCTAGACGTAAATAGTCCATCTTTGTAAACTAAAAAATGTATTTATCTTTTCTAATGTATTTTTTTTAAGTGCAATAAAGAATATATATATAGAAACTTAGATACGATATCGCCAAAATGGAAAACCTGCTTTACCAACGCATCAACATCTAAGTATATTACCGTAATTAAAAGAACGTTAATAACGGTTTTTGGTTAGGTAGAGAGAAGAGCGCGGACATTGGAGGTGAACGTTAATGCACATATTAAAGGGGCCCCTTAAACCTACACTTGGATCGCAAGTACCAGGCACTCTCAAAACTCCTCTCTCTGCAACCCGGCACCCGCACGGTGAATCCATGGATTGCTAAGGAGTTTCTTTTCCTATTTGATATTTTTAAATCTTATATTTAGACCCCGTTTTAATTTTTAACTAGTAAATGGGGAAAAAGAATCGGTGAGTGCAGAAACAACGTAAGTCCGGATTTTCAAATTTTACAGCAGGGAGAAAAACAACACGCATCTTGCCTTTCTAAGTTAGTTTAAATGGATTACGATTTTTTGGATTTTTTGTGACTGACGTTGTTTCTGCACTCACCGATTCAAATACGCGAGTCCTTACGCCAACATAAAATATAAAAATGAATGTCAAACATATGGTACCTAGTGTGTGTAACAATTACTTTATTTATTTAATATAATTCAAATGCATTAATATGAAAAATATTGGATTTCTGCTTAACTACGCCAAATTTCATACTCATACGTTCGCAAAATATTTTTTAAAAAGATAATTATCACTTCAAGTAATAATATATGTATATATAGATAACAAATATCAAAACCAATTAGAATACTAGAAAATTTCATTAATTTTTACAACTGTAGTACAAAAATGTGCAAAGTAGATAAAACATGTGTAATTTATGATTTTGCAACATTGTAACGTTCAGTATGTAAACAATAAATACATAATATTATATTCTCTGGAGTCATCAATCAATATAATTATTACAAACATTATTTATTTCTGTTCCATTATGGTGGAGTGGGCATCTGACTGTAAACGAGGTTGGTTGCGGGTTCAATTCCTACTCGGGGAAATGATTATATTTAAATTATATTCATTTCCCCACTCTAGTATGTCAAAACCCAGTCAGAGTACCATCACTCAACACACAATATCTTAATAATGGGCGGAATTCTTGACAATGAGTTTTCTTTAACTTTAACTTGCTCTGAAGAAAGAGGCGTTTAGCTACAAAAAATATTATTTGTAAAATGTTATTATTTGGAAATCCCGTGGGTAGAGGTAGCGGGATCACTTTCTAGTTAGGCAAAGGTCCCTAGAGGTAGCGGGATCACTTTCTAGCTAGGCAAAGATTAATTAAGTGTTAGTAATAAGTAATTTATAGAGATTCGATATTAAATTCCAAAGCCTCGCATTTTCTTAGAGTTCATAAGCGAGAAAAAATATAGTTATCTGTCTGTATGTTATGATCGTAGTATCGATCGTAATATAAAATATTATAAAATCCAGTTATTTCCCATACCCGTAGAAATTTCTGGACAACCTCTTCTAATATTCCCCTACGTAAACCTACATGACAGCTATCTACACACTTCCAGTAACTTCCAGGGGTGCGTTGTCTGTCAGTCACTACTTATTATGTAAGTAACGAAATAGTTTCATATATATATATTGATTGATTTAGCTGTTACATATTTTAATATATAGGTAACCAACATATTTTTATTACATAAAATATAATTAAATTAATTTTATTTGATGTGGAACAATCATATAGTTTTTATGTTTCTTTAATCGGTATGCGTGAATAACGTAGCTCTATTTTAAATTATTAAATATTTTTATATTATATACTTATATGAATATTTTATAGTCAAGAATAATGAATTTCGTTTTGGAATTTTCCCACCTGAACAAATGATACTTAGAACTATAACGAATGTCATAGGAAAAACTATTATTATTACTAATAGGGTATAATATAGATGATTAGCTATATTTATAAAAATACATCCCTTAATATTAAGCGTCTTTTACCTATGTATGTACCAATTCTTGAATTTTACTATTTATTTGGCTTCACGCTGTATCCCGCACATAACAAGATAGGCAGAGGGAACCAAAGAACCTAGTGTTCAGACACTCCTCTCTCTAAAGATTTCCGTCCCCCATTTTCGAACAAATTGAGGTATGGTGTTCTGAGTGGCGAAACTCAACGCCGCGCTTTGCCTTTTTACAAAAGCAACGAAATGAAAATATTAAATATTAATTATTATAAAAAATAATTATTTTCATTTCTGCAGTGGGCATCGAACTCACAACCTGTCGCGTATGCGTTTTCCAATACTCCCTAAAAAAAAGCAATGCTTATTAATAAGCGCTGTGACCGAGGAAAAATGACCATTATTTTTTTCCTTATAGGAACTGCGCCACAATGGCGACAAATAATCATAGGATGTATATTAAGAAAGAAATCGTTACCCATATTAACCCGTAGACCCCATGACCGGGTAATTGAAGACGCAATTAAGACCTACCTGCCATCGTAATTAGTAAACAAGCGTAGCGTAAACAGTTCATTCAAGCCGTCATGCGATATAAAGAATGCGTAGCCAATAACGTAAGTCCTAATTTAAAATGTTACAGTTTTTTAACTTTAATTTTTCTTCGGAGATAGAAATCTTATGATGTGTTCCGGTTCGATGGCATGTAAGCCAGGTTTTTTACCCTTTCCTACCCATCCTTTCCCCAAAATGTGGTGGTTCCGATAGCGGACTACAACATTATCCTCCCCTTCCATCTGTATCCTCTAGGTTGGCAACGCATCTACAACATTTCTGGTTGTGTAGATGTTCATGGGCAAAGGTAACCACTAACATTCAGGTGGTACTTCTGCTCGTTTGCCATCCGTTATCTATCCATTAAAAACTCAGGGGATTTATGTCATTTTAATTTCTCCGCTCTGATAAGGGGGCGAGCGTCGTTGAGTTTCGTCACTCAACTCGCAATGTCTTCAATATGAAATTATATAAATCAATATTAATAATTATTTTATTTTTATATTTTTGGCAAGTTTTAAACAACAATATCCAAAAAGTTTGTTATCAGCTTATCTTCTTTATAAATTTAAATCGCGTGGATGCTAATAATATTACTCGTATGAATGCGAAAGTTTGTAAGTAAGTCTGTTACTCTTTCACATAAAACTACTGAACCGATCTAGATAAAACTTTACTGTCATATAACAATGCCTAAATTCGGCGGAAAGTGAGGAACGGAATTGTTGAAAGAGAATGGAATGTCTTAACACTAGGTTCTCTGGTTCCCTCTGCCTACCCTGCTATATGCGGGATACAGCGTGAAGTTAAAAAAAAAAACAAATAACAAAATAACGCATAGACTACTATTTATAAAGAATTTGTGAAATTTGGCCTAGTATACCACAAAACAAATACATTCGACGACCTTCTCATATCACTGTAATGCGGTTTAGCATGAATTTAAACAATACGACATTATAAATACAATAGAAAATAAAGAACATTATTACATGTTATAATATTCTTCCCAGCTAACTAACGGTTTAATTAAAAATATGGATATTTTTTAACTTCACGCTTTCTCTCATAGTATAAACAGAGTGAACCTGGAGTGAAGACACTCCGTTTCTTGCTTTCTGCCGCGTTTTAAGACATTGCGTGCTGAGTGGCGTTATTTTAAAGTAGAGTTCGGCGTTGAGTTCCGCCACTCAGCACACAATGCCTCAATTCAGCGTAGTGGGGAACGGAGTGTCTTAACATTAGGTAACCTTTGCCAACCCTGCTATATGCGGGATACAGCGTGAAGCTACTTATGTGTGTATGTAAGAAATAATTACTTTTTTTTTGTTTCGGCATGCAGCCATAACAAAAGCATTGGGCACATTTTTCTTACACTATAATCTCTATTCGTTTATTTGTGTGAAATTCCTTTTGATATTGAAGGTTACAGGTTCGAGGACGGCTATTACCAAATATTTGTTTATATGTAGATTAAGATTTTTAGATTGGGCACCTGTGTGTGTCCTGTGTATTTGCCGTACTTTTTTTTGAAATTGCAACTATTGTATGCTCGTTTATCATATTATAATGCTAAGCAGGTAAATTAATACGGTGTATGTAAAGAAAACACATTTTTTATATTTCTTTCGGCGTTGAGTTCCGCCACTCAACACGCATATCTGGAGAGAATTTTAACTTGAACATTAACGTTACGCACTTTTGATCTTTTAAAATGGTTAAGAAATCATTTTGCACGAATTATTTTGATTCATAACGCCTGTCGTGGCGCAGAGGCACAAGCGTGCGACTGTAAACGCGACAGGTTGTAGGTTCGATTCCCACATCAGGAAATGTAAAATTTAGTATTTTCATTTCTTAGGTTTGGTAACAAGGCAAAGCGCGGCGTTGAGTTCCGCCACTCAGCACGCAATGCCTCAATTTGGCGGAAAGTGAGGACGGAAATGTTGAAAGAGAATGGAGTGTCTTAACACTAGGTTCTCTGGTTCCCTCTGCCTACCCCGCTATATGCGGGATACACCATGAAGTTAAAAAATATATATATTTATCTGTATAAATGTACAATATAACCTTGACAATTTCGTCTTACAAATTCGATCAGGTCACGTGACCTGACGCGAGTTTAACATTTTTTACCCACAAACAGTGCACAACGCCGCCGTTTTCATTAAATAAACAAAATTAAATAGAATTAAGACTTAATGTATATATATACACATTTATATAGAAGCCACGTGGTCGATTACATGTATGGCTTGTTTGTAACCTTGACTTCGCATTGATAAACTATTGAATTATTGTAATTATAGCAATTAACCTAACAGTCGCTATGATGTTTAATTATCTGTTTTAGAATGAGCACTTCAAAGGATCTTAATAGATATCATTCTTGGACGTTCACTAGAGTCGTAATAATATTTATGTACTTGTAGAGTAAATTGTTAATGTCAATTATTTTTTTTTTTTAACTTCGCGCTGTAACCCGCATGTAGCATGGTAGGCAGAGGGAACCAGAGAACCTAGTGTTAAGATACTCCATTCTCTTTCAACAATTCCGTTCCCCACTTTCCGCCCAATTGAGGAATTGTGTGTTGAGTGCCGGAACTCATCGCCGCGCTTTGTCTTATCAAAGCGGGAAAATAAAAAGAATTCAAATATGAACGATTCCCCAGTGGGAATCGAATTCAAAAGCAAACGCGTTAAAGATCAAGAGGCTATCCCACGGGGCGGCGTTACGATGGCGTTACTATTAGTATCGAATAATAATAATTATTATAAAAACTCTTTTGCCTTAGCTTCAAGCTGTATCCTCCATATAGCAGGGTATGCAGAGGTAACCTTAGAATCTAGTGTTAAGACACTCCGTTCCCCACTATCCGCCGAATTGAGCCATTGCGTGCTGAGTGGCAGAACTCAACGCCGCGCTTTGCCTTGTTACCATATCCAGGAAATGAAAATACTAAACTTTTACATTTCCTGGAGTGGGAAACTCTTTATTGCAACATACATTTATAATTTATTTAACAATAAATATTTCAAATGTTACAAAAAGTTAGGCAAAGGCGGCCTTATCACTAAAATTAATTTCATACAGGCAACCCACCTCGTACCTTTCATAGCTTCATTCTTATTATTATTGCCTAATATAAAAAGTGATACCAAGCTTGTCGCGTAAAGCAAGCAGATAGAAAAAAATTGAAACACAATAAAATTTCAATAGTATCCCCACAAGATATTTTTGATAGAAACATCTGCCGTTCTATTCATTTGTAGGTACTCACTATACAAAGTGAATAAAAAAAAAGTGAATAAAAAAGATCATAGTCACGATCAGATGACAATAATGAAAAAAAAACGTTAGAATCAAATGGAATTATTATTTTTAGTATAGATATACTAGCTTTTGCTCGCAGCTGCCCCTGACTGATTTTTAACATATGATTACCCCTTACGGCATTGTTGGAAGAGAATGGAGTGTCTTAACACTAGGTTCTCAGGTTCCCTCTGCCTACCCTGCTATATGCGGGATACATCGTGAAGTTAAAAAAAAAATTACCCCTTAAAATATACTTCATAGTGAAAAATCCTCTCTTATTGCTCCCCTATGCTCTAGTAACATATATGATAAATGTCAACATCTTGCGCCTAGCACTTTCGACTGAGAGTTTTGTGTCAGTCACTCAGTAAGGAAAGAGTTTTATGTACTTACAGATATTTGTTTTGCAAAAAAAAAAAACAAATAAATTAAAAAGTTAGGAGGTTTGACTGTATCTTTTTATGTGTAGTCAGATAACTTTTAACTCAGTAAACCAATTTTGATGATTATTTCATCCCATTTAACTTAAGATTTTAAAAGTAGTTTTTGAGTTATTCCTAATAATCTGACTTTTTATTGCACTTATTTGAAGTCGGTTCTCTTTTTTTATTAAAATCGTAACTGTCTTTATTATTTATTTCGACTGTATTAATATACAATACATAATTTTGTTGTCCTTAATGGCCTCTGTACCGTCACCTACTTCAGGGGGAGGCTCAGCCAGATAAGCTCTGACCTTGGCTTGGTAACTTTATATTTAACCTAACCTAATCTTCTCTGTATCGTTCCAATTTTAATATATATATACTGCCGAAGCGAGTACATGTCGCTAACCTGGTCATAAATTTACATAACAATTGACAAAAGAAAAGTCAGTCGATGAGGATCTCACCATAGTTTTAAGATACAATTAGGTAGTTCTATTTAAGTATGCTGCACATATAATAAATAAAAAAAAAGAAACAAAAGGCACGGGCAAGTGTGAGCACGAGGATGTAATTTAATTCATATAAAAAAACCTAACCTAATCGGAATATGTAACATAGCAAAATTTGAAATGGCGCTCTTTAAATATTATTCAATTTTTCTAATAATAATAGACCATCGTGGTGCAGTGGAATATTGTGTTGTAAACGCAATTGATTGTGGATTCCATCTCCTTTTGCGGGAATGACTATATTTTTTTTATATATAATATTTATTCTGATCACTACCGACACGTGGTCCGTAACTCTTGTCAACTTTTACTACATTTTCAGATTACTCAACTAAGCTTAGGAAATAAGATATTTTTGTCCAAAGAGAGTCCAAATATTTTAGTAGCCTACTTAATATCTACTTATTGTACTAATAATACTTAACATTACTGAACATTACTTAAAATTACTTAATATTACTTTAGTTAATCTGCAAGTTCAAATTATATTTTATTAACTTTCATTCATTTTTCCACTCTGATACGACAACTCGCGGCGCTAAGGCCACACAACAAGTATTGTCTTGGTTTCGGACTGAAAAAGTGGAGTCTTAACACTATGACTAAATATATAGCGTAATGTAATTTTCTAAGTATAATATATACTTAAATAGTTTTTAACAGGAACGGAAATGTTAAAAGAGAACGGAGTGTCGAAACAATAGGTTCTCAGGTTCCCTCTGCCTACCCTGCTATATGCGGGATACAGCGTGAAGTTGAAAAAAAATAGTTTCCTTACATATAACGTCTTATCTCTTTAATAAAAAAACTACGTACCTATATAATTCGTGCAGTAAATTGTATGAATCACTTCATTTTCGCTTAGAAATATGATACTCTTATGTGTTAAAACTTAAAAGCCCCTTAAGTCTTCAGCATATCCAAAAAAATACGTAAAGCAAAAAAAAATAACAATTAAAAAAAAAAATACTAAACAGTTGCTCTAAACTTTTCATATGTAACATATTGAGATAATCTCACAACGAAGGGACGCACTTTGCATACATAAAAAGCAACACATGGTTGAATTATAGGACAGTATTGATTCAGGTGTGCCCCTCCATAAACATTTGCCACGCCAAGACATCTAACACCAATATCAATTGACTGACATGACAAGAACCTAAGAAAAACTTATTGTGCGTAAGTTATCGAAATTCTATATGTTTATATGTGATCTATAAATAACAGCCATACATGTTTTTGTAACGTATTATCTAATGTTTTATGTGTATTTAATATTACTTCACGCTTTATCACGCAAAGCAGGTTAGGTTAGGAAAGGGAGAATTTCGCGTGAAAACACTCTGTTCACCGCTTTCGTGACATAGCATGTCACCTGGCAAAACTCAACGCCATGCTTTCTTACCATAGTGGAGAAATGAAAACAATCTAAATACAAACATTCTTACGATTGGGAATCGAACCCACAACCAATCGCTTTTCCAGTCGGATGATATACCACTGAGACATGGTGACTTCAAACTTAACGTCATATACGTAAAGCTTGAGACAAAACCATTATGTCAAAAATTAAAAATTGCGATTTCTTGAATTCAAAACTACACATCCAACCAGACTCGCTTTAACCATATAAAAAAAAACATTACCATGTGAGATTCAAACCTGCGACCAGCGTAACTCAAACACATCAAATAACGCAAAATTGTGACATTTTAAACGATATAAATAATACATATATGTATACACGCTCTTATTCCTCGTTCATAGCACTAGTCGAACTCGTACAAGGACGAATTATAAAAATTTCCGGTACGAATATAAATTTTATGGATCGTCTATGATAAGCATATTTATTCGCCTAATAAAATTAAAGTTCATGCTATATAAGAAATTACATAATATATAAGTAGAATGGTCAGAGAGAACCTAGTGTCATGACACTCCGTTTGATCTTTCCGCCATCATTTGAAATAATGCGTCTGACCAGCGGAGAAATAAGATTAATTTAAATAAGAAAATTTCCCCCACTGGGAATCGAATCCACAAACACTCACGTTTACAACCAGACGACTTCCCACTGCGCCACAATGGCTTCAATGGATATAATAAGATAATGTATCATCACCCTGCTAAGCAGGATAAAGCGAGAAGCTGTTTTTATTATTAATTTGCTAATAGCACATCTATATATTAATACGTGAAGCAAAAACTTATATCCACTTTTTCGAAAATTACGTGGACGAAAGAGCATCAAACTTGGCACACTTAAAGTTTATATTATAGCGAAGAAGTACACGATGATAATATCTTTTTAAAATAATGTATAAAATATATAGAAAATTAATGAAATAAATGTTACACACACTACCATGGTTTGACATGCATATTTATATCGAATACGTTGCTAGGCCACGCGTTGTTAACGCGTCAACGTGGACACTAGTATGATATATTGTGTCAACAGTTAACTTCACAAAGCTTAAGCATATAAGCGGAAAAAGCAGCATAATAATCTTTTTATAAAAAAAAATACATTGAATCAGAAAATAGTAAATACATTTCTAAGAATATTACTGAATGAAATTCTTAGAAAGACACTAATCAACGACGCTCGATGCCAAACTTCTTGATACATCATTATATTAATACGAGAAGGAAAAACTTTAGATTCCTTTTTATGACAACTATGCGGACGAATAGTTATGCGGGCTATGTCAATTAAATCGGTGAGTGCAGAAATAACGTAAGTCTGGATTTTCAAATTTTGCAGGAGGGAGAAAAAAGCGTATAACTTGCCTTTCTAAGCTAGTTTAAATCGATTAGGAGTTTTCGCATTTTTTGTGACTTACGTTGTTTCTGCACTCACCGATTCAATTGGCATACATTTAGTATCCATAGAGAAATTCACAAAACTATATTGGTTTTTACATATATAAATGTAACAGAAAAATATTAAATTAATAAAATAAATATTACTCGGACTATTAGGTGTTTGACATACGCTTTTGCGTAGTGGCACTATGTGACGAAGCAACTTAAAATTTGGCACAGTTACTTTGTACGGAGAAAAGGGGCAGAAAGCCAATATTTTTCATTATTATGCATAAGAAATACCTTAAATTAATTAAAGACATACACACGTGTTTGAAAAAAAATTTTTATACAAAGTGACATACAGGTTGCTAAGGCAACGCTTATTTTACACGTTAATGGGGCCACTAATAATAATTATTTATAACTAATTCCTGATATACAAATTATTAGCCTCATATCATAAATTTCTAAATAATCGGAGTGATTATGTAATTCTACGAAGAAAACTCTAAAAAACCTTGGATGATAATGTATTAATAATATATTTTCCTCTGGTCATAATGTGATTTGTGATTTTTGTTTGACATTAACTGCGAATAAATTTGCAACGATCACTGCAGCTTCGTTATAATTATCTCTAAGAAGTCCAAAATAAACATAAACGTTAATAATTAATATAATAAATCATTATAATAGTTATAATTTTTCTTTTTAAGCTTTTTCCTGTTTTTTTACAGTGTAACCTAGAGTTAAAACACTCCGTTCTCTTATGCCTGTTTTAGAAACATCATCTTTTAGATTTAGCTAGTTGCGGAATCCAACGCCGCATTTCGCGGAAATAAAAATATTTTTTAAATACATATAAACATTCCCCAACCAAAATTCAATCCCATATCTACCGTCAAAATTCAGGCAAATTAGAACTGCGCCACGACGGCGTCATTTTATTTAGCTTTTAATAATTAGATTGTCGAATACTTCAAGATAACATGGTTTTATATTTTTTTTTGCAGCAGAACGTCGTATCAAGCTCAAAATGTCGCGACAATGTCTTCTCATTGTCGCGTTGCGGAACTCGACGCCGCATGTCTCTTATAAGAGCAAGAAGATGAAAATAATTTAATATTCCAGGGTCAGACAAATGGGAATCGAACAACGCCAATAACGTTAACATTCACTTGCTGTCTCACTACTCCAAAGTGGCCTTTATTTTTTATGGATAACGGATGGCAAACGAGCAGGAGGACCACATGATGGTAAGTGGTTACCTTCGTCCATGAACATTTACAACACCAGAGATGTTGCAGATGCGTTGCCGACCTAGAGGATACAGATGGAAGGGGAGGACAATGTGGTAGTCCGCTATCGGAACCACCACATTTTGGGGAACGGATACGTGGGAAAGGGGAAAACCAGGCTTACATGCCATCGAACCGGAACGCATCATAAGATATTTGGCGGTTCGTCTTTGACATGATATTGATCGCGAGCCAGAAGGAGGACGAACCTCCTACCACCAAAATATTGAGATACCCGCCTGTTACGGGACGCTACCCAGCGGCGGAGGGGAATTGTATTCTAACCCCGTTCCCTCTCAGGCAAAATATATTATTTGCATGAAATATTAAATATTTCATCCAAATAAGTTACAAATTTGATAAATACATATAACTAAATATTTACGTTTTAATATTGTATAGTAATTTGACACATTCAATTATAATGCATGCAAATTATTATGTTACACTTACTAAATTAAAAACAAACATAAATAAAAACAAAAATATATTTAGTTTGTAATAGGCATTATATAAGTATACACAATAAATACGGAAAAACATACATACATACATAGCTCACGCTGTTTCCCGCACATACCAGGGTAGGCAGAGAGAACCTAGTGTTAAAACACTCCGTTCCCCACTTTCCACCGAATTAGGGCATTGTGTGCTGAGTGGCGAAACTCAACGCCGCGCTTAGCCTTGTTATCAACCCCAGGAAATGAAAAATTCCATTTCCTGGAGTGGGAATTGAACCCACAACCTGTCGCGTTTACAGTCGCATGCTTGTATCTCTGCGCCACGACAGACGTTAAATATGTAGTTTGTGTTTATATAATATGTATATTTCTTTTGTCAAGGATACAAGCCCTTTAACTCTACGAATAAGAATAAGTAATACCCTACGCGGTAATTCGCAGCAGTTAGGATATAATTTTACATATAAATACATACAAGCTATTTTGGATTGGAACTTTTGGTTCTTCAAGAGATTAATAACTTAGATAGAAACATATTTAGATTGTACATGTATATATTATACAAAGCGCTTGCGTTAGTGACTAACAGACAACGTACTGGCAAAACTATTGACCATAAAAGGTTGAAATTTGGCATGTAGGATCCTTGGGGACTGTAAGGGACCACTAAGAGAGGATTTCTCGAAATTGTTATATGAATGGGAAAAAACAGGATTATAAGTTATATAATTGACGAATATATGTCATATAATCTTACCTTTCTTGATAGAGAAGCGTTGTGTAGCTCATCCAACGTGGGTCGGGGCGCGGCGTGCAACGATAGTACATTCCTGTAATTGTCCAGCCGCGGTAGAGCCTCACGTGTAAAATGCCTAAAGAGTTAAGAAAAATCAGTGACATTTTTTGATTCTTGCAAAGGGTCATCACTCCTCCAAAACAAGCGTCATATAAGGCATGAATAGTGAATAATATTGTTTTTTTTTTATAGAATAGATAAATTATTAAAACAAAATAAATCAAGCAAATCTAAGTATTTTAGATTAAAGTAAATAATATAATAACTGAATTTACACATAAAATTTTAACTTAAAAAGGCCTACCCTGAAAATATCTACTAGCTAAATCTTGTATTCGATATACAATGTATCAACTTATTCACTCCTGGTACAAAATATTTGTAAAATTTCCTATACTATTTCGTAAGCAAGTAGCAGGTGGAAATCCGCACATTGTTGTGCCCAAAAAGTGATTTTCTTACGTTGTCAATTGTAATTCCAGTCAACACTGTGTCGTAAGCTTTATTATTTAGACATTTGTCAATAGGCGGAAGATTTTATTTATTTACAGAGCTTATTTTACTTACAGAGCTGTTTGACCATGAAGAACTAAGATTTCTATTAATTTCGGATAATTTCGAGTAATTATACTAACCTAATATTAATAACAAGGTGTCAGCGAAGCCTGCCAGAATCAGAAAGCCGAGATTAACCGAATATTTAATATTTTATTTGTTTTTGATACTGTATAGAGCTCCATAAGATGCCAAGAACTGTCGATTGGCGCAATGCTATGCGTAAATCATAACTAGGTCACAGTATTGCTGTATAGTTTTATAAAATTTTGTTTGTCAACTCTCATGTCAAGAATTCTAGTTAAAAATATAAGATATTTTTAACTAGAATTCTTGACATGAGAGTTGACTATTGGTGTTTATACATACGTATAAACACAGTTTGCTACGTAATTTAATTAATTTTTAAATGAAGACTGAGTTCATCGCGCGGGTTTCAAAAAATATTTCGATTACCAAAATATACGCATATAATTCCCTTAAAAAAGTATTATTTAAAATGTGTAAAAATCGTGGGAAAGAAAGATGTAATCTTTATAGCTTCACAATTTTTTCCATAGAAGAGTAATCTGGAAGAATTTAGTGTCCAGACACGCCGTTCTCCACTTTCCGCCCGAATTCGAAACCAAAGAATTTTTTATATTAAAAATACTTTTTTTAATATAATTTTTTTATATTAAAAAAAGTATTTTTAATGTAAAAAAAAATATCCCTGAGTGAGTATCGAACCCACGACCAATTGCGATTACAATCTGATTCTGACTCACTGCGTCACTCTTGTGCACTAGAAGCTATTGCCTCTAATATATAATTATTAAGTTGATGTATAAATTTTGTTTGAAGTGTTAAAAGGAAAAAAATGTACTGATGTACCACACATTGCTTAATTTATATGCAATGCTAATAACAATATATCAGTATGTAGGCAGTGTATGCAAATTTTGGTTTTGTGTAACGTAAGCTTTAATGTACGGTTTGAGGGCTATTGCGTAATCACAAATTTCTAATGATGAAAGTACGCTCATATATCCAACTAGAACGTGTTTAGACTGTAATCATTCGAATTATCTACTATTCAAGATTTAACTATTGTTTAATATTGCATTACTTAACATTACATAATGAAAGTTTTATTGGCTTTTTTAACCAACTTCAAAAATGGATGAGGTTCCCGATTCGAGTGTTTTTTTTTGAGTGTGTAACTGTATAACTTTTTACTGGGTGAACCAATTTTGATGATTATTTTTTAATATAATAGCTAGTACGTCTGATATGGTCTCATTTAAATTTAGTTAAGATCTGACTAGTAGTTTTTGAGTTATTCGTAATAATTCTACTTTCAAGTGCGTTTTGTTTAAGGGCGGTTTTCTTTTTTTGTTTAAATCTTATTTTTTTTATGCAATTAGTTGTATACTAAATGGTAAACTTACCTGAAGCTTTTTCCATATTTCGTGTCAGTAGCAGTTAACGGATCGTCACTTTCCATGCCTGAACCGTCAGACTCTGTAGCTTCGTCTTGTTTATCTGCCATCTGAAACAATGATTCATACTTAAAACAACATATTTTTTACCCGACTGTCAGAGGAGAGTTATGTTTTTCGCGCGGATTATGTATGTTTGTAATAGTCTTTATTACCTCATATCTCTTAAACCCCTGGGCAGAATTATATAATTAAGGTGACGTTAGATAGGTATTGATATTCAGTGAGTGAGTTCACGTCACTTTTAATTCAATATGGCGACCTCTAGAGGCAATTACGTTATGAATAAAAACAAAAATAATTGACGCATCAACAGTACTTAACATTTCTAATCAAGTATGAATAGCCAATCCGTCGAGAACCTTTCATACAGACTATTTCAGGTCATATTACGTTGGGGCCCTTTATTATTACAAGTCACGTAGTATCAAAATTTATCCGTTATGGCTCATACATTTCGCTTCCCATCAAATATCAATACATCATTTATATCGTCTTAAAGTGTAGAGCTGCTAAGTCTATTTTTTGTTGTTATAATTTTTTTATAATATTCAAAAGTAAAAAAATACAAGCAAAAACAGCAAGTATTGGTTTTCATTTCAAACTCTCAAAAAAGAGTAGTAAAATAACTGTGAAATTAATCTGTTCAAAAGTGCTCGACTAACTCTATGAACCTAATGTAAAGGTTTTTTCATAAAATATATTCATTTGTTAAATAATCTTTTTCCAGTATCATTGATACTGTGTTCTCGAAGGTCAACCGAAGTCTCCCTCTACCTCTCTTCCCGCTCACCTTTGCCTCATGCTTTGATACTGGAGGAAGGTCACGTAAAAAGCATGAGGACGCCCCGGAAGGCATGCATGAAGAGGTTAATGACTGTGGACGAGGCGAAAGAGGTATGCAGGGACTATAGCGTTTGGCCCTCCGTTCTCTCTGACTACCCCGCTAGGGATAGCGTGAAGTTAGGTAGGTAGGTATAATTTTTTTCGCCTCTACTGATAATTTACTAAATATACAGTTAGCAGGTTTACACTCTAAGCCGGTGTTATGATGATTCAATCTCATGCCCACACTATGTAACGGTATTACTATTTTTGTTTAGCGGCTTAACATTTTTTTCCTCATAACGAAAACCAGAGGCAACCTAATGTCAGGGCACTTTGTTCACCGCTTTCCGCCCCAATTCGAGATATTACGTACTGAGTAGCAGAAGTTACCGCCATCGTCTGTTTAATTAAACTATGAAAATTAAAGAATAATCTATTCAAACACCGTGATTAAAAAATCGTTAAACTGGAGACTATTACAGTAGATTAAACATACGAAAGTTTAATTATTCAAAAAAATATTATTGTACTAAGATTTTAAACTTCTATCAAGTATCTATAAAGTAAAATACGTTAGTTGGGTGGGAAAATGTTTAATGCCTATAACGCGCAAATCAAAAGGGTCTCTTATTAATCCTATTTGTGCAACAAGTTCTCATCTAATTATTTAGCCATAATATAATAATGTATCTAGATATCTAATCATATATTATCTATCGATGGAGTATCTGTTAACCATCGATCAATTTAAACGAAAGTGGGGCGGATTCATTGTCAACATTGTCTACATGTGTCTACATTCACCCCGATATAATTGCTAAGAATAACCTAAAAAATAATTTCGTAGGACTGCGTCTAACTATATAGACGATTTACTGCGGGTTCGATCCCAGTTCGGAAGAACGGTTATATTTAAATATTTTTTTTTGACTACCCCTAACTTCCTTTGACGACCGCTAGGAACAAAGCGTGAAATAAGTATTTTTTTTACATTTCTTCGCTCTAATAAGACAAAACGCAACGTTAAGTTTCAATAACTTGATTTCTGGTGGAAAATACTTTGATTACCTTGATACTAGATTTACTCTGATTACCCTGCTATGAGGGATAAAGCATAAAGAAGAGAAAAAAAAGAAATTTCTTAACATGGATTCACCGTATAAATATCAGACCCGTTGCGTTGCAGAGAGGAAGTATAAGCTTAACCCTTTTACATTATTCTAGATATATGAAGTACAGGTGAGCGACAGGAGGTAGAAGACCTCAGTTGATCTTCTATAACACAGGGTCCATGATACTGAAGGACGGTCACGTAAAAAGCATGAGCACCCCCGATGGTAGGGGAACCTTGTATGAGGAGGTTAATAACTGTGAAAGAGGCGAAAGAAATATACAGAGGCGAAAGAAATATACGTTTGTATGTATTGAAAATATTATCATATACGTATATATCGATTTTTACTATATAAGAAAATTATTGACAAAATCGAAAACTAATCTAATGAGGATATACCAATTCCTTTCAACCATAAGATCTTAATTGATTCCTTCCCCTGTCTACGCTATATCCCGAAGTAAGCCAAGGGTCCAAGTCAAGTTGAATTCAATCATTTGACCCAAGAGAGCAAGGATGGGATTGGCACAGCGAGTATTTTTAGACGGGCTATATTTAGCCGCGCCCACTTATACTGACCAGCGGATTCTGGACTCGCTATTTTCATATTGCTTTAAGTGGTTCAAATATGTATAACCTGTAGTTATTGTTGTAGTATATTTCGCTCAAACTGCAACTAGGTTTATAAGTTGACTTATATGTACAGATTTTAAATATTAATAGACGTTAGGAAAAGCTATGTCTCAGATAAAAGTATTCAAAAACATTATAAAGTAATTGAATAACATAAAAATAGAATTTATCAGCTTACAGTATATGGTAACATAAATGTTACATGTATTACTAATACGTTTTACTAATATTTATAGATTTAAGGTACTGTTTTTTTTTTCAACGTCAGGCTTTTTACTGTGTGACGGAGTAATAAAATATTCCGTTCTCCAAATTGAAAAAAAAATGAAGGATTAATGGTAAAAATTAAAATTATTAAAATATAATTATTGCCCTAGAGAGAAACAAACCCACAACCGCGTTGACTATTAGACGCTATCCCACCACGTCACAATGACCTCATATATTACAGCCATAAGAATTTCCAAATACGCATTTACGTTATATTTAACGAGATTATCAGAGGCTTTAAAGTTTATTTATCCATTGTTTAACTTTATATTACGTACCTATTGTTAAACTGACATCACACAAATACATTGTGATGTTTTTTTTTTTAACTCCACGCTGTAACCCGCATATAGCAGGGTAGGCAGAGAGAGCCAGAGAACCTAGAGTTAAGACACTCCATTCTTTTTTAACAATTCCGTTCCCCACTTTCAGCCGAATTGAGGCATTGCGTGTTGGGTGGCGGAACTCAACGCCGCGCTTTGCCTTGTTACCAAACCCAAGAAATGAAAATACTAAATTTTACATTGTGATGTGATGGTCTAAATACATAAAAATAAGAGACCATCGTGGTGTAGTGCGTCTGATTGTAAGCGTGCTAGGTTGTGGGTTCGATCACCACTCAAAAGAGTGATTACAAAAATATATATATTTAACATTCATAAAATTAAGCATGTAACTTCTTATTTTGAATAAAATCATTTGACTTTGATTTTACATTTAAATTACTCCGCCACTCAACATATAACGTCTGTAATTCAGGAAAACAGCGAACGGAGTATTTTAACATTGAATCTCTCTGACTACTACTGGCTAGGATTGGGACATAGCGTGAAGCATATTTTTTTATTTACATTTCCGGCTCTGGTAAAACAAAGCGCTGCGTTGAGTAACACCACTCAACACGCAATGCCTCGACTTCAAGCTAAAACAGGTAATAAAGTGCCTTAACACTAGACACTAGACTTTCTCTCTACCCTACTATGCCAGAAAAAGCAAAAAGTTAAAATAACCTCTATATAAAATCAGATTATATTAGGTAATTTTTTTTTAATGGATTTAACCCTAACTTACAACTTGCAATTTATCCGTCTATTTCAATAACCTCTAGAAGTCTAGAAGTAAATTGAATTCATCCAGTATAAACAAGTTCAATGTCTATATATAATCTTGTAATATTTTACCGTCCCTTGTAACTTCTTGGAATGTCAGTACGTATACGAAACCAGTCTAATCCGCTATTCATTGCCAATCCACGGCCCCCTACACCTAGCTTTAAGGCGAGCGTCCATAAAAATATAAACAGGAATTACGATTCGTTACATGTAGAAGAAATATTAGAAATTAATTTTCTGTTATGAGGAGGGAAACTTTATTTCACGCTTGATGTTCGTTTCTCAACTTTAAAAAAAGAATATTACATATTATTATTTTTTTAAGTAAGATGCAAGCGCTTATTATGAGAATAATGTTGATAAAACTATAGTTTTAAAACTATCCTGACTTAATTAAAATATTTAAAAAATACTTATAAAATTACTAAGGCAAGCAAACAAGTAAGGACAAGGATAAATATGTTTTAAAAAAATTAATGCCTCCTTGCCTAATATAAAGTAACTAAAAATTAAAAAGAAAAAAATCTTTCTAACTTCACCAAGCTTTTAAATTCTATTAAGCGAATATATTTTTTTTCTGTTTATGCCATAAAATATCTATCGCATCGCCTACACTGGTAGAACGTTACAATATTAAGACGTACGCCGAGGCTATGGGAAGTATAGGTGATTATCCAATTTATTGCTATTATGATTTATCGGTATAGGCGCCGCTAACGTAGACCGCTACATTTACAGAAATAACCCCCCTTTGGGTGTGTCGATTGCCATACATTATCCTTTAGAGATCTAAAGAAGTCCAATATAGCATGTATCGTTGAAAAAACATTAACAAGCTTCGTAATATACATTCATAGAATGAATCGATCATTTGACTGTAAGCACATTTGACGGTAGCAAGTTCGATTCCACTCAAGGGATTGATTATATTTAAATTACTTTTATATCCTATTTCGCATAAGATAAAATGTGCGTTGTGTTTTGCCATACGCTATCTCTAAAATGGATGAAATATGAAAAATGGAGGGCCTTAGCTTGTAACACTACTTTCTGTCTATACAGAAAATACGCAAAGCTAAAAAAAACTTCATGCTGTATCCCACAATATAGCAGGGTAGGCAGAGGGAATCTGAAAAGCTAGTGTTAAGACACTCCGTTCTCTTACAACAAATCCGTTCCCATCTTTCCGCCAAATTGAAGCATTGCGTGTTGAGTGGCGGAACTCAAAGTCGCGCTTTGCCTTGTTACCAAACCCAAGAAATGAAAATACTAACATTTCCTGGAGTGGGAATCGAACCCACAACCTGTCATGTTTACAGTCGCACGCTTGTGCCTTTGCGCCACGACAGGCGTTAAAAAAAACTTTAGTAATTTCGCTACGACCATTCCATAAATAAATTTACTACAACACAACAAATCAATATAATTCTTAATTCAATAATTAATAATATATTTTACAATTTTCATTCACAGTAGTTAGCAACTCATAATAATCATATGAGCATATGTAAAGCTATTCAAACATTACAAAAACAAAACTTTACACAGCACTATTTGATTATAAAGCACCTTATCTAATACCATTATGTGAATCAGTTTTCACACAGGCTTCCATTATTTGCAGGCAAAATAGGTTTTGAATAGAATTATCATGTTAAAACCGCCACTAAAGTTACTATGATAATGAATATAGTTCCATAGCGTTCGCACAATACCTGTCCGCATGGTTTGTTTCTTATCAGAATGAGGTCACTGCTAGTTCCGGTGGCGTATTTATATTTAAATATTTTACTATGAATGTATACTCAGATCATAGTATGTGTAAAAGACTAAGGGAGATATGATATCTTTAAAATGAATATCATTTTATTATTTTCAAACACACACTTAGGATAGTAAAAATATTTTTGAAATCGTATAAAAATTTGATCGTAGCGAGATTCGAACCCATGTCTCTAGGAAACCGTCCAAGCATTCTGATCACTAAGCCATACGTTCAACGTATGTCATAGTGGTCAGAGCTAGAGGCGTTTTCTAAAAATATTTATCTTACTTTAAGATTTAACCAGATATAGATATATCTGCTTGTTGGTCTATAAGACTGTTAAATTTTAGTAAATTTATTTATTTCTCTATGGCGAGTCGAGCTTTTTGCTAGCCATCGATTTTGTTATTAACTTTATTTTCGTGCAAGATGAAAAAATTGGTGAAACTAGTGCTCATCGGTCCGTGACACCGACGCGGTTATAAATGTAACTTTTAGTTAATACAGCTTAACGCCCAGCATAGCAAAGTAAGACAGAGTAAACCTCTTCTGCGCTTTCCGTCCGAATTAGGGCCATTGCATAGAGTAGCGATTCTAACTAGTGAATAAATAAAAATAATTTAAAAATAATCCCACCCGAATAGAAATCAAAACTACAACCAACCGAGTTTACAGTCACATGATATCCCACTGTGCCATGATGACTTTTTCATTTTATATTGTTTTTTTGATGTTTTATGTTTACCAATAAGTTTTAAATTATTAAGAAACTAAATTGTAATAGATAATATCACTTGATAAGTACGTTTTTCAATTGTCTCTTCAAGCAATGTTGCTTTGATAAATCTAGCTTACCATGCTTTTTATTGTAATAAAAATATGCAGTTTACACCTTTACATTAATATTATTGCTAGATACATACATACAGCTCAAGCTACAATAATAATAATATAAATAATATAATTGTTGTAAATACATTTGAAAAGTAGAGGAAATATTGTTGCGAAATAAACAAAATAAGGATAACACTGTTCTATGACAGTATAAAGACAATTTTTATTTCTAAGAACTATATGGGAACCCTTTATGTATAACCATTATATATTTACGAATTAATAAATACAACATAAAAGTTATATTTTAAAATTCTTTATAAAATGATTATAGAAATTCTTGAAGCATAAATTTTATGATTCTGCCATATATTTATACACTCCCCTCACACAGAACAAAAAAAATAATTTATGAGTTATTATTATCTTTTTTTAAAGTTTGAATCAAATCTTTAACAGACTGATTAAGACTTATCAGCTTTTTTATAGTCATTTTAGCCAAATAATAATTTAATATGCAATAATCTTAAATTAAATGTAACATTTCGAATATGTATTTAAAAAGTAGTTCTAGTTTGTAATAAAAAATAAATTAATAAAATATTACACATATTTAATTATTATTTTGAAATGGTCTTTACCATACCTGAAATCTTGTAGTTGATGGCTGATCTTTAAATCGAGAAGGTTTTTCAATATCCCTGAAACTGCTTTTTGTCACTGGAGACTTGGGGCGAAGTACTGAACCATTCGTAACAGTTTCAAGAAGCTTGTCCTTCTCGCCTTCTTTGGCTCTAAACTGTAGTCCAGCCTCTAAGTCAGTGTCACTTCGAATAATCTCAGAGGGATATTGAATGTTCCCGTTCGTAGCAGCCATAGATTTTGCTGAACTTATTTTCCTAAACCGTCCAATAATAACATCTTCTTCATCATGCACCGGCACATTTATAGTCGGTTTATTATTGTCCGGCTGTGTATTGACGGGACTTAATTCGATATCTTTGTGTGACGACGCCATTATTAAACAATATTAAATAGATTTTAATATAGAATTTTAAAAGTTTAATTCATAAAATTCATTTCGTTTGCTACAGGTGCTGTGATTGGAATTCTATAAATCTAGTTACGCGCGAATGTTTTTTTAAATACATAAAAAAATTGGTAAAGTAATATAATTTTTAATAGTATAACAACATATTGAATAAAGCTTTCAAAAATAAACTGACATTATTTATAAAAATACGCGCATTTTTAAGGAGAATATAAATTCGTTACGCCTCAGCGATGTTTAGTTTATAACTGATCTTTTACAAGTCTATGACACTACTCACCACCAAGCTACAATTGACAAGTACAGCCACAGATGGCACAAATCAGCTAAAGAAAAACAGTCTGAGTTTGAGTTATTATTTTTAAGCTGTATCAACTTATCTTTGAAAATAAGGATCTCTTTTAAACTTTTAATTCGCGACAATATTTTAATTTCTTAGTTAATAAATATATCTTCTTAATTATAAAGTTTCTCTCTTAGTCATATATATATATATTTCAACAAATTTTTCAAATAAAATATTCTGTGTTAGTTATTTGATGTTTTATTGATTAATTGAACAGAAAAAATATAATAGATGTTTGATAATTTCAAAATAATAAAATACAATGTGAGTAAAAAGTTGTAAAAGTGTTATTTTACCTGATTTTTGCTTTTTAATCTGTGACATATAGTTGACATTTGTAAATAGCAAAAATTTCATTCAAAATCAAATACCACTTCAAACGCGTCACGATAAGAGTCCGTTTTGAGTACATATTTACCGGCTATCTTTGTTATTCACGAATCGCGGCGTTCAAGTCAATGTAATAACTTGTGATATATACCTAGATAATAAAACATAATGTTCGTATTCGAAAATTTTTTATTTTGAATAAATTGAACTTTGATATATTTTAAATTCTACATATAGAAGATCATAAATGAGTATTGCGTATATTTAAATATAATTAAAATAATAAAAATTGTGTAATCAATCATATTAGACCATAAAAGTATATTTAATAAGAAATAGTAAAGTGAATAAACTAAAATGGGATTTGATGAAGGTAGAATAGTCTTGGAGAGTCCCAACGGGGCTTATTATCCTGGACAAACAGTGGTTGGAAAACTGATATTTCGACAAGAGAAAGAAAAAACTTTTCGAGGTGAGGGGTATTAATTTTTAACAGTTTCAAGCTTTATTTTGCAAAGTAAGGTTGTCAGAGAGAACCTAGCGTCAAGACACTCCGTTCGCTGCTTTCTGCCCAAATTTAAGACATTACGTGTTAAGTGGTGGATCTCAACGCCGTGATTTATTCTACCTAAGAGGAGAAATGACAGTAAATAATACTTATTTTTGATTTGATTTTTCCCACACTTAGGAAACGAAAAACATATTTAGAAAATGTATAAAACTTTTGAACGCAGCGGGAATCGAACCCGAGCCGTTTTTATTAAGAATTTCGACACAGCCGGATGTAGAACGTATGGTTTAGTGGTCAGAGCGCTTGGACGGTTTCCAACGGGCGCGGGTTCGAATCCTGCTGCGTTCAAAATTTTTATACGTTTTCTAAATAAATATTACTTAATTTTAGTTCTATAGCATTTTACTATCTAAATAAGGTATGAACAAATATATTAACTTCTTTATTATAGACGTATTAATGGTAGTTCAAGAACTTGTTATATAAATGAAAGTTACTGCACTAGTGCACTCTTTACATTAAACAATACATAAAATGTTTTACACATTAACAAAAATGCAATCATTGTATCATTCCAAAATATTTTTCTTTTAAATATTTAAAAAAAAACTTATTGTTGATTCCTTTATAAATGATATAAAGAGATTTATCAATATTATTTTGATTTAAGGTATATATGCTAAACTAAAGGGATTCTGCAAAGTTCATTGGACTACACAGGAAAGTTACACAGTTAATGGTAAGCGAGAAACTCGCACAGTGAGTCATGACTCTTATGAAGAATATGCTAATGCAAAAGTATATTTGGTTGGTGGGGAATCAGGTATGGTAATTTTTTAAATTTGAATATAAAATATTGTTTTTTTCTTTTCTAATTCCTAAACCTTTTACTATTTAATAATATTTTTTATTTAGGTGATCATAGCCTTAAGCCTGGTGATTATGAATATCCATTCTCTTTCCACCTGCCCCCAAATTGTCCATCGTCATTTGAAGGCTCCTATGGTCATGTTAGATATCAAATAAAAGTGGTTGTCGACAGATCTTTTAAATTAGATCAAGAGAAGAAAGTTGCAGTTAGGGTTTTCAATTTGTTGGATCTCAACAGGGACCCATATTGTAGGGTTAGTATTATCTATAATACTGATAAGTTAAACAGTCCTTCATTGTTTGAATATGTTGTTGATAATGTATGTATTACAATTTATTATCATTACCTAGAAATGTACTAGGTATATGTTTCTAGTTGTGCATTTTCCTGGACTAGTTTTGCAATGTTTATTCTACTTACCTATGAAGGATTTATTTATAATTATTATGTACAGAACTATATAATAACAAGTATAATCTTATAAAAAATATTTAATATTTTTATATCTTAAAATTTGCTTGTATTTAGCTTTTTTAACATTTGTCGTAAAAAAAAAATCATGTAATTTTTATTATAACAAAATTTTAATTATAAAACATGATTAACAATAACAGGAGCCTATAGAAATGGAATTCAACAAGTCTTACTGTTGTTGTTTTATGGGCTCTGGAACTGCCAACACAGTGGTCAATGTGCCAGTATCAGGATACTGTCCCGGACAAAGCATCCCCATAGAAGTTAGTTGTGCCAACAATGGCAATGTGGATATAAATGAGATTAAATTATCTGTTGTGAAGGTGAGTGTTAATATTTTTTTTAGCTTCACACTTTAGCAAGATAATCAGAGAGAACTTAATGTCAAGACACTCTGATATTGAAGGCTCTTTCCATATGAAATCGAGACATTGTGACAACCGGAACTCAACGCCGCGCTTAGTTTCGTCGGTAGGGGGTAAATGAAAATAATTGAAATGTAATTATTCCACAAGTGAAAATCGAACCCACAATCAATTATGTTTACAGTCAAACATTGCCACTTCACCACGATGGCCTCTTATTTATTTCATACTTTTGTACTAATTATGACTAGCTGACTTGCCTATTATTCGGTTACAAATGGGCCGGCTAATCGGTCTACTAGTCTACAGGGCTATTGTAGTCGGCAACTATTTGGCAAAGAGGGTCCATTAGTCGGCTTTTTCATTATTGCTGTATTTTTTTATAAGATATACATTCCATATCTATTAATGAGTATGAAATTTGGTATACTTAAGAACAGAAAGCCAAAATTTTTAAAATATTTCTTAGTACTTCTAAAGTCCTTATAAAACTTGTAAAATAAATGTAGGTACTACCATGCGTAAAAGACATAGACGTTGCCACGGTAACGTGTAGTTTTACGCGTCACTATGGCCTCTAGTGTAAAATTAATTCGAGTGGAATTCAAACTTAAAACTATCGCGTGTACAATGTCATCATGATGTACACTTCATTACATTTCGCCATTGTAAGATAAAATTGATAATTTATAAAGCTTCACGCTTTATTTAGCATAGCAGGGTAGTCAGAGTGAACCTAGTGTCAAAACACTCCGTTTGCCGTTGAGACACTGTATATTAAGTGGCGGAACATAACGCCGCGGTTTACCTTACCAAAGCGAAGAAATGATAATAATTTAAATTTGAGTAATGACTATATAGCAGTGGCGATGGTGAAAATTAGAGAAAATTTAGAGAAGCCGGTATATATTTAGGGAAGTCGGTACATATATTTAAGAAAGTCGGTAATTTTTACAGAAGCCGGTATAAGATGTAAAGTTATCTAGTAATTTCACTATCGAATTTTGGTGATGACCTTTTTTTTGGGTGATTTTAGATGTCAGAGCTTGTTTTTTTGCAATTTTATACCCAACATTTTGTCGTCAATTTTTTAGGTCTCATACTAGTTTTTTTACAAAATCGTTCCCAAATTTTTCCTGAAAATTTATTTTCATTTACAATTAATAAGCCGGTGGGAACAGTGTTGTATGCACGCCTAGTCACTGCTACATAGGTATAAGTACTAAATGTATAATTTAAAGAGATTCATTATAAGCGTGCCAAGTTTTTATGAACGAAGTATATTTAGTGTTTTTTCTAATTCAATCGCATTCATCCTAATGTACTCGACATTGCGATCGCAACCATTAAAATGGGAGATCTAATTTTAACTAGGTAATACTGTATTTTTACTCACTACGAGCCACGAGGATCGATCTATAATGCTGAAATTCAAATCGGAATAGTAATAAATACCAATAAGCCGTTAATAATCTACTTTTATAAATAAACATTGGTTTTTTAATTTAAATGTATAGTAAATTTTAAAATGCCATAGTGGTGCAGTGGGACAGCGTCTGATGGTAAACGAGAGTGGTTGTAGGTTCGAGTCCCACTCGGGAAAATGATTACATTTAATTACTTTAATTTATTTTCATTTCACCGCTCTGGAAGACTCGCAGAAATTGAAGAACAAAATATCTTGACATAAGGTTCTATCTGCTCTGCAATGCTTACTTAGCTTCACATTCAGCTAGCTCCGAAAATTGGATATTTCTAATATATACCAATCGGAGATGTATGTTCTTTTCTAACAATTGGATGCAACTGAGAGTGGCAAGGGCATTAAGAAAACCGTTAACTGAATGTGCTCAGAGCACAAAATACTGCAGCGTTTCGTTCGAAACGGTACCAAATTTTGTAGTTTTCCTTTGAATTGAATATTAAATGAAACTATTTTAACCGATTTAATCGCGTATATTTTACTATTCAGAAATACATTTTTGGAAATTTCCCACGTTTCGAATCCTTTACTGTAGTCCGCGGTAGACTAAAATGTACGTGATTAACACGGTTACAATAATTTCATTTGATATAAAAGTCGCGAAAATCAAACATCTCATTACCCGATTGCACCCTGTATTAAGCATAATATTTATATTTGTTTAGAAAATAAAATTCATAGCAACAAGCAACCCAGATGAACGATCAGAAAAGGATACAGTAGCCAAACTAACAAAAGGCCCCGTCCCAGCGCACACCTCGCGTAACTACGCCGTAGAGATGGATGTACCTGCGCTAGATGTATACAACTTGAACGACTGTCGATATATCGATATTACTTATAAATTTAAGGTAAGAAGTTAGTTCTAAGTGATTTTTACTTAATTTATCTTTTTTTTGTGGTAGTTTTTATTAGCTATCTATTCTTTTTTTCACTTAAAACTAGTGAAATAAGATTAACTTTTGATCTTATTTTAATTTGAACAATTAAAAATATTTTTAATACTCATCAGAATACCTATACGCTAAAATTTACAAAGATAGTTTATTTATGTCATAATATACTAATGTACTATATAAGTATGTATCTAATAAATTAAACATTTAGGTAAACGCTACTATTTTTTAAAAATATGAATTGTGGACATTAAAATTGTATTTTAGGTCGTTGTAAGTCCATCTGGATGCCACAATTCCTCAGAAGGGTCTCACAATATCATAATCGGCAACGTTCCTCTAGTGGGCTTTCAAGATAATGTACAGAATCCACTACAAGATCAAATGCCACAACAAATAGTCGCTGTTACTCAACAACCATTACCCTCTTATTCTGGGAACCAATCTTATCCACCTGGTATTACCCCTTATCCACCTGGTAACTCTCCTTACCCAGCTGGTAACGCTCCTTACCCAGTTGGTAACTCTCCTTATCCAGCTGGTAACTCTCCTTACCCAGCTGGTAACGCTCCTTACCCAGTTGGTAACTCTCCTTATCCAGCTGGTAACTCACCTTACCCTGCTGGTAACATCCCGTATCCGGCTGGTAACTCTCCTTATCCGACTGGTAACACACCTTACCCTGTTTCTAGTCCTTATCCGTCAGATCAATCGAAATCTTACGCAGCTACTAATTCCCCATATCCGACAAATGATTCCAAAGCACCTTATCCCGTACAAAATATACCCAATTCTGATAATCCTCCACCATATCCTGGAATACAAAATACGTTTGAAAAATCATCTAATCCAAATGATAATATGCCGTATTCTAATGAGAAATCGCCTTACGCTTCTGGAAATCCCCCTTATCCAGTGGAAAACTCTCCTAATATTACCGAAAATAGTCCTTACCCTATAGAAAAGACACCTTACCCAACTGGCAATAGTCCTTACCCTACCGGTAACACTCCGTATTCTACCGGAAATAGTCCTTATCCTACCGGAAATACACCATACCCAACTGGAAATACACCTTACCCTACAGGAAATAGTCCTTACCCAGCCGGAAATATGCCTCATCCTGCCCAAAACAGTCCTTACCCTGCCGGAAGCTCTCCTTATCCTGCTGGAGCACAACCTTTACCAACTTCAGGGTTAAGTTCATTAAGAACAGGCACCTTGGGATTCAGAGTACCCGGAAATACAAATATGCCATTATCACCTAATATGGGTATGCCTTCTGTAAGTATTTATATTGTATTTTTTTATAATACAGAGTTTTTAGGACATTGTACATTAGGCAGCGTAACTCAACGCCGCGTTTTTTCTTAGTTAATCTGGGAAATTAAAATTATTTTGTATATAATTGGTTTTTAGTGGGAATCGAATTCACAACTGTTTCGTTTATAACTAAATATATTAAATCTCTAAAGACTGATAATGGCAAGTATTTTTTCGTATTGTCCAATAAATTTAAACAATGTATGTATGACAATTCTAGACATACATACATACATAGGTTCCCGCTGTATCCCGCATATAGCAGGGAGGGAACCTAGTGCTAAGACACTCTGTTCCCCACTAATATTGCAAAATTGCACAATAATATTGAACTGATATAGGCTTAAATTTCTGAATTTTATAATTTTGATGTAAATTGGAGTTAGATTCCCGTTATTTAAAACAGCTTTCTGGTTGTAAAGAAATATAATGAATTTTAACCAATACACAATATATATACTTTTTCTATTGATTTTTTGACAAAGATAAGACACTTTTTCCAGCCTGTACCTACAAATCCATTCGCATCTGCGAGCGCTCCTCCGTCCGACTCACCTGCTGAAAGTAAGTATTTATAACATTTCGTTTTCCATTTTCCATCTGAACTCGAGACATTATTAAGTGGCGGAACTCAACGCCTTGCTTTGTCTTGTCAAAACGAAATGAAAATATTCTAAATTCAAATATTTCCCCAAGTGGGAACTGAACCCACAACCGATCGCGTTTAAAGTCATTTGCGACGATGGCCTGTTATGGAGGTTTTATCTTTTTTTATCTTTACGCTGTATCCGGCACATAACAGAGTAGGCAGTGGGAACCTGAGAACCTTGTGATACGACACTCCGTTCCCCACTTTCCGCCGAATTTGAGGCAATTACATGCTGAGTGGCGGAACTCAACGCCGCGCTTTGCGTTGTTACCAGAGCGAGGAAATGAAAATATTTAATATTAATTTTAAACATTCAAATTTTCGTGGGGAACGGAGTGTCTTAACACTAGGTTTCCTCTGCCTACCCTGCTATATGCGGGATACAGCGTGAAGCTGTGTATGTATGTATGTTAAAATTTTCATTTCCTGAAGTGGGAATCGAACCCACAAACAATCACGCTATACCACAATAGCGTCTATAAGTTTTTCTCTCATTTCTTATGTAAGTTTTATCGATAATTATACATATTATATTCGTATTATCCATCCTTTTCTAGTTTAAATAATATTAAAGGGACGTCATTATAGTCAAGTACTTAAAGATAAGTTAAGTAATTTAATCATATTAAGAAGAGTATTTTTGTTACAGAAAAAGAATGAATAAAGACTATTTTTTTAAATGGCAACTTTTTAAATTAAGAAATATATTATATATTAAAAAAAATTAAATATATATTTAGGTTATAAAGAAATTTTGTGAAGGAATGTTTGAAAATAGTCTTTTTGAATTATTCTATATGAAAGAATTTTATATAAAGCTTTATCGAACAGTTACTGTGCAGTTGAACATAATATATTCGTGACAAGGCGTGAATAAAATGGTAAGTCGATATGCATTTTTTTTTAAATTAACTTAGGTTTGGTTTTATTTATACGTTGAATAAATGACTAAATCCATAAGTTTCAAGCATACTAAATGTTTTAAGGTATTTTTCCTTGTAATTTTTAGTAATAATTATATCAAAAAAAGGTACAATATATAGTCAACTAGCTTTCCGCCCGCGGCTTCGCCCGCGTGGAATTCGGTTATACCGCGCGACATGATAAGGAGTACCCTAGGAGTACTCTTTTCCAAGGTCTAGACTATTTGTCAAAATTGGTTAAGTGGTTTAGGTGTGAAAGTTGTAAACAGTTGAACAATCTTACTTGATTTTATGTTTGACAATAAGGTTTCCATACAAACTTTCATCCCCTATTTCAACCCTTTCTACTATTTTTTTCGCAATAAAAAGCATCCTATGTCCTTTCTCAAGTTTAGTTCTATCTTCATACCGAATTTCATCAAAATCGATTCAGTGGTTTAGGCGTGAAAGCGTAACAGACAGACAGACAGACAGATAGACAGACAGATAGACAGAGTTACTTTCGCATTTATAATATTAGTAAGGATTAAAACTTGAGTATTTTTAAGTTAACTTCAACTTATTCTAAGATTGTATCCATTCGTAATATCTTCGTCTGTATTAAGGTACTTTTGTTGACCTTTAAATAAACTATAAATTGCCCTGTTAAGTATGTATTTTCGATTTATCAACTTATTCACGCCTGGTACATTTACTATAATTAAGAAGACTAATTACCAATTAAAGACTTGTAACTAGAACAAACTGTAATTAATATTAATGCTTAACAGTTTTAACCGGCTTCAAAAAAGGAGGTTCTCAATTTTATTGTATTTTTACCGCACGTTTTTTTACTGGGTGAACCATTTTTATATGATAGCTAGTGTACTGATGTGGTCCCATTTTAATATAGTTAAAATCTGACGTATAGTTTTTGAGTTATCCGTAATAAATTTACCTTTTAGTGTATTTTAAAGCCGATTTTCCTTTTTTGTCAAAATCTTAACTATTAATTTTCATATTGTTTTGAGTTTAAAAACTCTAATAGGATCTGTAACATGAAAGTGAGAAAAGGTTTTTTTTTAATTTCACTAATAAAAAGTAAACTTGGAAAGGTGCTAATTTATATATAATAGATTAGAATATTCTTATCATAATAAAGCCTTAGTAAGAAATAAAAATATTAGTAGTTTTGGCGTAAAAGTGTAACAAACAAACTACATTCACATTTATTATATTAGTAGAGATTTATGTATGAAAGATTTGATGAGATATAAACTGTCTCTAAATTATTAATAAAAAATATTTTTTTAAGACGAGAAGACCCTATGGAGTTTAATAATAATAATTTTTTAATGAAAATGTATAACAAAAATATAAAAAAATTATTATTATTTTGTATGTATGTATAAAGACACTATACAAACGATACTACTGTGTTAAAATATGATAAGAACAAGCTATCTTGAGATTAATCAATATAAGTGAAAATACTATTAAATTTTAATATCTTTTCCTTCTATTATTATCTGGAAGAGATCACTGTTTTAGCGATAAGGTCGCTTTATGATTATTATTTTTTTGTTTTTTAATGATTGTGTGGTATAATAAATAAAAATAAACTTATTTTTAATATGTATGAAATGTTAATCACTTATGAGAAAAATATTTTTAGAAAATGTATAATTTATTTTTAATGTAGAAAGACAAACATAGATTGTAATAATTGTATGAGAATTTCGATTTAGCTGGATACAACACATGGTTTAGCAGTTAGAGCGCTTGGATAGTTTCCATGAGGCACGGGTTCGAGTCCCATCACGTGCAACTTTTTTGTGTTTTCTAAAAATAATATTTTTATTTAAAATGTTCTATGAAAACGTAATTTAGATATATGTATACGCTTATGACGTGTCTTAATAAGTTAACTATATTATAAATATAAGCCCAATGTGCCATTTTTACATTGTTAGAATTTTATAAGAAATGTCTAAGATTAATATTCAGTATAAATATAAGAATTGTTATTTAAATGTTTGTAATACATACACTTTGCAGTCGTTTTTTTTCACTTAATTAATAATTTTTACATTTAACATAATACAAACAGAATTTTTTTTTAAATTTCACGCTGTAACCCAGAGGGAACCTGAGAACCTAGTGTTAAGACACTCCATTCTCTTTCAACAATTCCGTTCCCCACTTTCCGCTGAATTGAGGCATTGCGTGTTGAGTGGCGGAACTCAACGCCGCGCTTTGCCTTGTTACCAAACCCAACAAATGAAAATACTAAATTTCGCTGAATAATTTCGCAATATTTTAATTCCGACTAATTTCGCAATGAAAATTCTAATTTTCGGCGCAGAGGCACAAGCGTGCGACTGTAAACACGACAGGTTGTGGGTTCGATTCCCACTCCAGGAAATGTTAGTATTTTCATTTCTTGGGTTTGGTAACAAGGCAAGGCGCGGCGTTGAGTTCCGCCACTCAACACGCAATGCCTCAATTTGGCGGAAAGTGGGGAACGGAATTGTTGTAAGTAATTAAATAACAAAATTATGCCTTAAAAAGTACTTATGAAACAAAGTTGCCCAGCTATTTAAACTTACTTAGGTGTACCTATATTGTAAGTTCTTCCAATTTCAATAATTATTTTTAATATACATTTTATAACATTTTTGTATTAAGCTTTAACTTTTTAATGAAAAAAAAATGATTATTCTTTTATTAAATTTTTTATGTACTTTCAATTTTTACTATTTTTGTCATCACGATGTTGCTTCCAAATATATTTTTAAATGATTGTTGAACATAATTACTATTATAAGAAGAAGCCCCTTAGCGCACCATGTATTCACCGTCCGTGTTGCAGAGAGAGGAGTTTAGAGAGTGCCTGGGACTTACCCAAGTGTAGGCTTAAGGGGCCCCATTAAAATGCGCATTAATGTTCATATCCGCGGTCCTCTCTCCGAACTACTAAAATATTTATGATTGTATTCAAAACATATATGCCACGGATATTTCCTCCATTCATTAAAGTTCGAGCCGGTGGTCTGGTTTAAGTCAAGGTCAGCTAGCCGACATATTTGTTAGTCATTTTGTACTATCTATCTATATGTATATATATAAAAAGTTTGCATTTATGTGTGACTGACAGACAACGTACAGGCGAAACTACTACATGCATAAAAAGCCTAAATTTGATATATAGTGTATTCGGAGATGTGTAGGAGAACTATGAAGTGTTTTTTTTCAAAATTACGGACAAAAAACGGGACTTTAGGTTATTTAGTTGACATAATTGATATTACAGTGTACCCTGTTAGTTTAGTTTTAAGAGGATAAAATACCAATTTCTTTGGTATCTTGTTCGTCCTCGTTATTGTTACCGAATCCGGACACATGTGCAAATTTTCAAATAAACCTGATCGTAAGAAGTTGATCCAATATACCATAGCATTCAAACAGAGCATTGGTATATTTTCTTACATTGATAGACAAAGTTAAAGCTTATAAAGGCGAGCTAAAGTTTTTATATAGTAGATGTGTTTATATTTTTTACATAAACTCATTTTAATCTTATGAAAATATATAATAAATATAATAATAAATACTATTTTCTTATTTAGAAATCCTAGTCTTTATAATTTTTTAATTCTTTTTTTATCTATTTTGGTGTAGTCATCAGAAGTAGATGGCAAATGTTAAGTACATCACAGTATTGAATATTTCATCATAGAATTCATGATGATTATTGGTACATTATTTTTAGGAACATATTATTTTTTTTAAATATTTGAGTATATGTTTGTAATAATTAAAAGAAATAAAAACAACAAAATAAAAATTGTATATGTAATGTTTAATGGTTTTTCTGTAAACCCTTCCCTATAGACAATAGATGATTATACATAGTGGAAGTGAAATGAATCGTAAGAAAGATATATGAAGCAAAGGTGAGTGGCAAGAGAGGTAATGAAAGACCTCGGGTGACCCTTGAGTACACAGTATCAATGATACTGGAGGAAGGTCACGTAAAAAGCATGAGGACCCATAGAGCATGTATGAAGAGGTTAATGATTGGACGAAGGCGAAAGAAGTAAGCAGGGACCGTAGTGTTTGACGCTCCGTTCTCTCTGACTACCCCGCTAGGGATAAAGCGTGAAGCTAAGTGCATAGTGTAAGTGCAATGGGTCCAATTTAAGTTTATAATTTTGTTATATATTTATATTTTTAGGTTTACTGGTGTACATGAAACAATGTTATATATCTACTGAATAGACACAAACACTACAGCGGGAAAATGTTTTTTTGTTTTTTAACTTCACGCTGTAACCCGCATATAGCAGGGTAGACAGAGGGAACCTGAGAACCTAGTGTTAAGACACTCCATTCTCTTTCAACAATTCCATTCCCCACTTTCCGCTGAAATTGCATTGCATGCGCATTGCGTGTTGAGTGGCGGAACTCAACGCCGCGCTTTGTCTTGTTACCAAACCCAAGAAATGAAAATACTAAATTTCACATTTCCTAGAGTGGGAATCGAACCCACAACCTGTCGCGTTTACAGTCGCACGCTTGTGCCTCTGCGCCACGACAGGCGGGAAAATGTGTGAAATTGAATAAAACAAATAACCACTCTGTAATATACCTTATTATATATATTATAATATGATAATTAACGCCTGTAGTAGCGGAGAGCCACAAGCGAGCGAGTGTAAACGCGACAGGTTGTCGGTTCGATTACCACGCCAGGAAATTTAATTTTTCATTTCCTGAGTTTGGTAACAAGGCTGAACGCGGCGTCGAGTTGCGCCACTCAGCACGCAATGCCTCAATTCGGCGGAAAGTGTGGAACGGAATGTGTATGTAATATTATAATTCAAGCCCATTTTAATTTTCTAAACGTAATACATGCGCGAACAAAGGTTAGAACGTAGATTAAACAAAAAGCTTCCAGCATTTAATACAAATTAAAAGCTGTGTTAGTGCTTTGTGTTTACGTTCCGCATCCATTTACGGTCATAAAATTAATTACTTTGGCCCTGAGTTATCGTTTATTGTAGACGTAAATAAACTAAACTTGGGTTGTTTCTTTGTTAATTACATCTCTTAAAAATATTGGTTTTTACATACTATTCATTATTATTATTTATTAATAGGTGAAGGAAAAACTATAGATTCCTTTTTATGAAAACTGTGTGGACAAAGGAGTATGAGATAGCATATACATAGTGCACATGAAGATATATGCAGAAAATCAATATTTTCATAATAATGTATCAAAAATACGTTGAATTAATAAAATAAATATTACTCAGACTACCTAACTATATGTTTGAAATACACTTTTGAATAACGTGACATATCATCATATGGTATATGTTACTAAGAAAACGTATATTTTTTTTTGTCGGTAGTAAAGATGTTTATTATAAATATGATGACGCCGGTCATGGCACAGAGGTACAAACGTGCGACTGTAAACACAACAGGTCGTGGGTTCGACTTCAGGAAATAAAATTTTAAAATAATATTTAGTATTTTCATTTCCTGGTTCTGGTAATAAGGCAGAAAACGCGGCGTTGATTTGCGCGCGTTTTCTAAATATGGTTTATGATATGCTGATTAAACATTTAAAAAAAAATATATATGTATATATAATCCATATTTGTTTTCAATTATAGTCTCTTATTTTGGTATAATAAGAATGCCTAGGCTCTAGAGGCCTTTACTTCCCACTGTACAAAGGACAACTTTTGACCGTAACCGCCAATCACAATCACTTATCAATTTAATTTCCAGTCGGAGGAAAGTTTATATTTAAATAATTTTGATTTTGCTTTGGTAAGACGAAGAATTAAATTCGCCACTCAACACGCAATGTATCGATTTCGGTCACTTTGGCTACCCTGCCATGAGAGATAAAGCGTGAAGCTACTTTTTTAAAAGTATATCTACTAAAGTAATATTTGTAGCGTGATTTAAATAAAACAAAACATGTCTTTAACTGCATATATTAGTAAAAAAGTACAATTTACAAAAAAAAACATATTCTTATAAAGGCTGTACCTTAGTTTTTATTTAAATATCTATAATATATTTATTTATATTCAAAATATATTAAAGATTATAAACTCATACATTTTTTTACAGACTAACATTTATTATCAGTTTAGGTAATGGCACTTTGATTGTATTCTAGTTTTCATGGAAAAATAAAAAAAGATTAGCTGTACATAACATTAATAGTGCAAACAATAGTTTATCTGTATTATAAAAAAAAAAAAGTAATAATAATGAAATTAAGATTTCGAGGTATATATTTAAATTATTTTACTTATACAGTAATAGATATCATAATATATTTAAAAAAATAACAAAATAAAAGAAATCAATAAGATGCTCATTTACTAATAAAATATGGCACCTTACAAGACTTACTCGCCACGACTAATTTCAAGAAACGACGAGCAAATCCGTACAAAAATTTAACATAAATATAAACTTTTTATTAAATAAAAACATAATATGTGCATGCAAGTGATTTTTATGTATCACTATAGACAGAATTATTGATAAAATAACGTGTTAACTGAATATTTAATTTTTTTTTGTTCGTTGTAAGTACGGCTTGGCGAGCGAAGCGAATCCCCTGGTATATATATTATATTATATATATTTAATACTTAAAAATCTAACTGCATTAATTTTCAAGGCGATCGTGTAAACACAGTTAGATGAGAAGAATGGATGGATAGTAGATTTTTCTTATACTTACTTATATTTAAATAATATAAAAATTATAGCAAAAAATAAGATATACAAAGAGAATTTTAAAATAGAATTTGAGAACTTTAAAAACAAATTTGTCTTTTTTTTAAATTCTGTTAATATGTTAAGGGTACACGTAACACTACTATAGGCACATTTTTAACTTACAATTATTGTCAACACCTTAAACAGCAAAAGCTCAGAAAAATCACAGAATATTTCCTTTAGATGTGCGCTTTAAATATATTTTTTTAAATAAAATATTAAACATCTTTATAAATATTTAATTTTTTCATTACCTTGAGTGGGAATCGAACCCACAATCTGTCGCCTTTACAGTCGCACGCTCATGTTTCTACGCCCCGAGTGGCGTCTAAATATAAATTCAGCATTATATAGAAGATTTATATGAAATATCATTAAAAAAATTGCATTCTTGAATAATTTCCACACTTTAGGGTGGTGGCGCAGACGGGAGAGTTGAAAATGGTTGGCCGGGGGGTAAACTAGGAAACTGAGCACTTGGAAATCCTGGCATTGGATAAGGGCCTTGGGGCATAGGATAAGGCATTTCACTTTGAGGATAGCCAGGGTAAGGACGAGGATTTTGCCCCGGGGGTACATAGGGGTAAGGCTGAAAACCAGGTATAGGTGGATTTGACACATGTGGCGAGTGACTTTTATCGACACTTGGCATGGGATAAGGCATGGGTCCAGGCGGGCAAATTTGCAAGTTTGGTACGTTTTGAGAAAACACACTATCGTAAGATGGAGGTAAGGCACTAGGAGAGTTCGTATGGGCGATAGTGGGTATCGGTGACATTGGCAGGCATTCCGCCATTGGGTGCGTTTGCTTAACATCCAAATTGCTTCCAATTGGCACCAAGCCAAGGCACAAGCTGGCTTCGTCTGACATATCGTCATTACACCCTGACACTTTCATCTTGACCTGATACAAATACTTTTTATTACAAATCAATATATTATTACAAATCTTAATATATATATTATATAAAAGTACCATTTTTAAAATATTTTTTATCATTATTTAGTGAAAATAATATAACAAAATATGAGACCATCGTGATATAGTATGAAGGCGTCTGACTCTAAATGCGATAATTGTGGGTTCGATTTTTGTTCAGGGGAATGATACCGCTTAAGTTATTTTCATTTCTTTGCTCTGGTCAATGCTCTTAAGCTCCTAAATTCCGGCACTTAAGCAATCTCTAGAATATAGTCATGATGAAAAAGCGGCCTTCATGATCAATATCATAAGAATATGTTAATAAAACCAAATACATCGATACGAAATAAAAATATCGTTAACCATTTAAATTTCTTACGTACCTTCAAAAAATATCCCAAGTCGATAATACCACAATTGTCTAGGTTTAAAGCTATAAAATCAGGTAACTTCATTTCAAACATATACTGTCGTGTGGTCCTGCTCAAAATTGGGCCTTTTTTCATAGTAACTATGACTTCTTCAGGCGGAATTACCGACGACACCGGTTGCTGGCTCAAATATTGCATTCTCTACAAACATAAAATACAATTTAATATATGTATTTTTACGTGTTACCGAAAACAATATGACCGTGTTTTTGAATACAATTTTCGAAATATTTCTTATTAGCGTCATGCTTTTACCGGCACAGAATGGAAAAGAGAGAGAAGCTAAACGCTTAGTTATCTGCTTAGATTAGAAGATAGGAAGGAAGAAAGACAATTGAGTTGAAAATTTTATTTATAAAATGAACGAGAAGTTACAGAAAAATAAATTAAGACTGACTACTACACAGATACATTAGGTAATTGATATTAAATTACACACGTGATACATACATACAGACATAGACGTATGTCTTATAGTAAGACGGATATCTAATTACATAAAAGGAAAATTGAATTATTGATTAGTATACTGCGCATACACAAGCTAAAACAATAATATATATTTTTTGCTTCACGCTGTATCCTGCACATAAGAAGGTAGAAGAATAGTAGGTAGAAAGAAGAATAGAAGGAACCAGAGAACCTATTATTAAGACACCCTTTTCTCTTTTGACATTTCCGTTCCCCACTTTCCGCGATTAAAATTTTAACAAAAAAACCGACTTCAAATTAAGTGCAAGTAAAATTATTACGAGTAACTCTAAAACTACTCATCAGATCTTAACTTAATTTACATGGGACTACATCAGACGGACTAGCCATATTTAAAAAAAATATTAAAAATGGTTCATACATAAAACATAAAAATTAAAAACACATAGAAAAATACAGTTGAATTGAGAATTTTCTAAATCTGTAATCTGAAATTCTTTTTTAAATCTGTTACAAATATAAAAATATGTCCAACACGTTACGTTTCAAATCCTAGCAAAATACTAGGAAAAAGTGCCTTGATACAAAGCTTTCTCTGCATACCTTCTAGGCAAGAAAAAAATTAAAAACCCTGTTCTTTTAAATAAATATAGCATATTTTATCATATTTTTATTCATAAAACTTACTTTAACAACTTCAAACACAATCTTGCTAACTTCAACATTCGACTCGTTCCTTGCGTCCACTGTGATAGGTATAACCTGACCCGGACAGAATCCTGAGTGAGGGATACTAATGGACAAGGCGAGCGGTCGTGATGTACACGACCAGTTGCAACCGTACACCTCTTCGAATTCCATTTGTATGGGCGCCTATATTGAAATAATAAATTAGATAAAAAACAATATTTTATGTTTCTTTTGTGACTGCCAGTCGTAACGCAGAGGCACAAGCTTGTGACTATAAACGCAATAGGTTGCGGGTTCGATTCCCACTCCAGGAAATAAAAATGTTAAATAATTGTTTGTAATAATCAGTATTTAGTATTTTCACTTCCTCGCTATGGTAATAAGGCAAAGCGCGGCGTTGAGTTCCGCCACTCAACATGCAATACCTCAATTCGGCGAAAAGTGAAGAATCTTAACGGATTGTCTTAACACTAGGTCAGGTTCCCTCTGTTTATCCTGCTATATGCGGGGTATAGCGTGTGAAGCTAAAATGGTTTAAATAAAATAATAAAAACACTCCATTCCCTTAAGATTTCCGTTCCCCACTTTCCGCCGAATTAAGGCATTGCGTGCTGAGTAGCGTAACTCAACGCCGCGCTTTGCCTTGTTTCTAGAGCAAGGTAATGAAAATACTAAATATTATTTAATAATTTCATTTCCTGGAGTGACAATCGAACCCACAATCTGTCGCGTACAATCGCACGCTTGTACTTTGCAACAACAGGCTTCTATTATAAATTCTAAATAAATCAATTCATTTATATAAAAGGGGTTATTTATAAAACATAAAGCGTCATTGTTAATAAGGATTGGAATGTGAAAAAAAACGATTTCACAATAAAAATAAATATTATCACGATATGTATCATTTGATATGCTCGTCCTCGTCTATTCTGATATGCGTCAAGTGATAAGTGAACTGACAATAAACAAAAATATGATGGTTGACATTTATTTTGATTGACTTGGTAAAAATATGGCAGATCTGATCACTTATAAACCTGGCAGATCTTATTTATAAGCCCTTTATTTTTTTTAGCTTCACACTATATCTCGCATATAGCAGGGTAGGAAGAAGGAACCTAGTGTTAGGACACTCCGTTCCCCTTTTTCCGCTGAATTGAGGCATTGCGCGCTGAGTGGCGGAATTCAACGCCGCGCTTTGCCTTGTTACCAAACCCAGGGAATATAATGTGTAGTGTCTTAACACTAGGTTCCCTCTGCCTACCCTGTTATAAGCGGGATACAGCGTGAAGCTATGTATGTATGATAAACGTAAACCGTGTCATATTCCACAATAGTAGGTGTTTTAATAAGTTCCTTCGGAGTGTAGAAATTTAGTATTGTAAAAATTTACATGGAGAAGTAATGCACAATGCCAATATTATTATTGTAAAATTAAAATGAATATTACAATAATTTAAATTAATAAAATAATTATTATTTAGAATACTACTAATTGTAATCATGAGTAACGGGAGTAATGCGATTAATTTATTATTCATATTTTTTTATCTGTTCTTACGTATAATATTATCTTGATTTGTATTCGATTGGTAAATCCACGAGGGAATCCCCGTATTTTATTTACTCATAATACAAACTTTATCATATAAGCTTAAGGTTCAAAATTGAATAAAAATAGTCCTTTGAAATGACGAGGTTTTCCCGTCTAACAGGGTTACCATTGCGAGATAACCAAATAAAGAAACTCTAAATTATACTTTAAATCTTATTGTCATTAAGAATAGTTAATGTTTTCTTTTCGTTCTTAAATAAAATAAGAATTTATATTTATTTATATAAGAGTAAATATAAACAACATACATTTGCATACAAAACGGTAAAATCTTTTAACAATTTCCGTCCTGCCTGAAATGTTGTGACCGACTCTACCAGCCTAGGCTGTTAAGTATACAAAAATTTAATGACGCAACTGTTGCGTTCGGAAGTGGGTAGAGAAAAACGAAACAGTTGCGATCTCAGGCCTTGGCATAGGTTCTCTAGAACGCAACTGTTGCGTCAGCCGGTTGGAATGGGTTAATATTATTACTATTTCTTTCCCGAGTACAGACAGACTAGATGGACTAGACTAGACGGTTCAAATCTGCAAATGGGCCAAAAAGTCCCTACTAATATAAGTTCGTTTATTACGCTTTCATGCCAAAACTACTAAACCAAATATCATGAAACTTTGTAGACATACTATTCTTAAATGCATTAAAAAGGACATAGGATACTTTTTAGTAAAAAAATATATCTATTTTGGCAGACACGTTTGTTAAAAATATGAAAATCTAGCTTCTTCAAAGCCTTTAAATTAAAAGCTATATGCACTATACACACGAGCGAAGCCGCGGGGAAACCATTCAAGTATAAAACGGTTCACTAAATTATACATAGAGATACAGATACAGTTCCGTTAATGACTCATTGTTTGTATGATTGCTTAATGATGATTCAAATTATTGCCACTGATAGTATCACTTTAAGAATATTTTAGTCTGCATAGTATGTCAAAAATCAATTCATGGTTGGGAACGGTTATTTATCTACATGCCATTTATTTTCTGAAGTACTATATGTCTTTTTAATAACCTAACCTAACCCAACTTCACGTTTTATCCCTAGCTGGGTAGTCAGAGTTCCGGAGCGCTAAACGCTACGGTCCCTGCATACCTCTTTCGCCTCGTCCACAGTCATTAATCTCTTCATGCATGCCCTCCGGGGGGTCCTCATGCTTTTTACGTGACCTTATCTACCTCCAATATCATTGATACTGTGTTCTCGAAGGTCAACCGAGGTCTCCCCTACCTCTCTTGCCGCTCACTTGTCTCTTTAATAGTTATCTATTAATACCAACTTCCCTAAATATATTCCACATACATTGCTACATTTTGCAGATGAAAATATTTCGATAGCGTTACACATTTTGAGATATATATTTTTTTAATATTATAAATATGCCTATACCTGTAATTTAAATTGAAATGAGTCATAATTCAATTACACTAGTTGTAGGTAATATTTAAATTAAATAAGTAATATTTTTTTATAGCTTTCCACTTTACTATAGCAGGGCAGTCAGAGGGAACTTATTGTCACACCTGTAGACCGCTTTCCACCCTTCGCAATTTTGCATTTTAAGTGACGGAACTCAACGCCGCTCTTTGTATATATTATATATATAAGTAATATTGAAGTGTTATATTATCGTGTTTTTTTTTATCTACAAACTTGACTCAAGTCTATTTATATAACTTTTTAAAAATATTAAATGTATGTTTACCTTATTTTCATCAGTATTTAGATCCAAAGGAGCAATAACATCAAATTTCTTAACAATTTCTTCTCTAGTTACACCATCAGCATGTAAAAGACTAGCTACTACTTTATAAGAAATCTCTCCCCGATCGCCTTGAAATGATGAAGGTATGTTAGGTGCCAGTTGATACATAAAAGGAATAGAGTGTGCTCCTGTTGGCAGTACTGTCACACCTAAAATATAAATAAATTATAAGAAGCATTCAGTGAGCAGAAGTAAGAGTATACTGGCCATTGCGGCACAATATAAATAAAATAAAATAAAGTTTATTAGAAACAAATAGGGCTTATTATACAGTAACAAAAAATATGTTGACAACTGGTAAAGTTGAAAACTGCAGCGCAGCGTCAACGCCCACTTATTGGGGACAATGGGGCAGGATCTGACTGTAAGTGCTATTGGTTGTATGTTCAATTCCCACTTGGGTTATGATAATATTCAAATTATTTTCGTTACTGTACTCTAGTAAGATAAAGTATGGTATTATGATCTGCCACTCAACATGCAATGTCTCAAATTCAGGCAGAATGCAGTGAAGGGAGTGTCTTGACACTCTCTCTAGGTTCTCTCTGACTACCCTACTATAATAAAGCATGAAGCTGATGCAGTTTTTTTCATATATAAAGAAATATACATAAGTAAAAAAAGAGTACATGTGAAAATATCAAAATGTCAATTTTAGGCAGAAAAGCTCAATTATTTATGAATTTGTAGCTATAAAACAATTTATTGTCATAGTACTTTTATACTAAGCCCTAAGAAATTTTTTAAAAAAATATAAATATACCATTTCCTCCACAAATACATAGTGTAAATTCAAAATAGACTTCTTTGCCAACATATTTTACTTCTTTCTTTCTTGTAACACCAGAATAAGTTTCAAATTCTTGTTCTGACCATTCCACATTTGCTTCCCCTTTGAAAATTAAGTTAATATCTAGAAATAAAGATGTATGTTAAATAGTGAAAACATCCAATATAAAAAAAAAATTGCAGTATGTAGGCCATCATAGCACAGTGTGTCAGCAACAGAGTGTAAAAGCGTTTGGTCGTGGATTCGTTCTAAGGTGAATGACTATATTTAAATTATTTTCATTTCTCTGCTCTGGTAAGATAAAACGTGGCGTTGATTTTCACCACATAACACGCAATGTCTCGAATTCACTAAATTTTATTTCACCACCTTGCTATACAGAATAAAGTGTGAAGCTGTTTTTTATTTATTATATGTTGTAAATCACTAGTATTTCACAATTATTTAGTATAGCAAAAACTCACACAACAACTTCAGTGGATTATTTAGTTCAAAATTAACTTTTCCCTCTAATAATTGCCCAGAGTAGTACACAGATTTTGGTTCTTCTAACCAAATTAATCCGTTTCCAAATTCTGATCTACTTTGTTCCATCATTTGTTTTTTATTATTTTTATTTGGTTTTGTATAAATGAATAATCATATCAAAAAAGTTAACCGAACCGAAGTGCAAATAATTTAAATTATTTTTTGATTTATGAATATAATACTCAAAGGTACATAAATTTACGGAACACGATATGAGAGTTCAAAACACTAAAAGAATATTGCAATATGTCAAAAGCATATACTGTGAACTGTCAAAATAAAAAGAAGTTCCATACAGAAACCACAAATTTATCTATTTTGCCATTTAAGATTATACAAATAATGTCTTAAATAATCTTTCTAATGTTAAAAAATATTTTAATTTGATTTTAGCTTTAAAGCTAGAATGATTTTATTTTCATAATAATTAATAATACTTTAAGAAATCAGCAGTTTATTATCTAACTTAAATTGGAACGTAGGACTCCAAAGTAATGTCATTAACTCATAAAATGTCAACGTCAAAAACAACATTAATTTAGGCATGCACGTTTTAGCCTGATTTTATAAATATTGTCAATTATTCTACTTAGTGTTAACGCAAATACATTAAACATGGGTAAACTAGACGTTACCATTTTGCGTTATTTAACACCTGAGGACTTTCGTGTTCTAACTGCTGTGAGTAGTATTTTTATAACCTTCTTTTTATTACTTTAATAAATATTATTAAACATTCAGGCAATTTCAGGTAGAGATGGGCATGAAAAACCATGAGCTGGTACCCGGATCACTAGTTGCATCTATTGCAAATCTTCGTCATGGAGGAGTTCATAAGCTTATGAAAGATTTATGTAAACATAGATTATTGACATATGAACGTGGTAAACATTGTAAGTATTTATATACTTTTTATTTTCATAAATTACGAGCTATATCCCGCGATTTCGTTTTTGTCTAAACCTTCGTTTTTACTTAAACCTTTTTCCTAGGAATTGTAGTGCTCCAATACATTCCCCAAGGAGCTTACAAGCCAAATTTTAGCTTTTTGTGGCTAGTAGTTTCGTGTGTATTGTACTATTGTATGTTCTGTCAATCACTTAGAATGTGATCATTTTATGTATGTAGATAAAATTAATAATAATATAAATTACTTATAGATGATGGATACAGACTCACAAATGCTGGATATGACTATTTAGCTTTAAAAGCCCTGACAAACAGAAAAATTATTACTTCTTTTGGTAATCAGATTGGAGTTGGAAAAGAATCAAATATTTATACTGTTGCTGATGAAGATAGAAATCCATTATGCTTAAAATTACACAGGTAAAGGATAAGCCAATGTTTGACTTTATATTATGTCTTTGAAGTGAAATTAAATGCTAAAACGAAATTAATATTGAATTTCTCAATGAATGGTAGAAAATATCTATATTATTTCCTTTGTTACTGTTATATATAAACAATTTTTTTAATACTCTGGCCAAAGTTTACAGTTTTAGTAAATATATATCAGTAAAATTATCAACAATTGTATTGTGCATAACAAATTGTTTGATTTATCAATAGTAATTAACTACTGAAATAAAAAATGTCTATAATTTGTATTATATTTAGAGATCATTTTTTTATAAGAAATACTAAATGTGATGTACACATTTGAAATTTATGAGTCTACATACATTTAAGTGTTTCAATTTTCTTACATTACTTTTCAGACTGGGCCGTACTTGCTTCCGAAACATCAAGGGCAAAAGAGACTACCATGCACACAGAAACCGTGCCTCCTGGCTTTACTTGTCCAGAATTTCTGCAACCAAGGAGTTTGCTTATATGAAAGCTTTACATGATAGGGGATTCCCCGTACCAAAACCCATTGACTTTAATAGACACTGTGTTGTGATGGAACTTGTTACTGGAGGACCTATGTAAATAGTTTTTATTATATTATTTACTTTTAATTATATTAGTATATCTATGCTATGTTTAAATTAAAATTGAAACAATTCTTAAATTTTAAATATTTTTTTATAATGTAAAGGCCAACTTAAAAGTGACTGTTGTGGATTAAATTTGCACTCAGGGAAATGATCATAATGTTTAAATTATTTTCATTTGTCTGCTCTGGTGAGAGAAAGTGTAGCATTGAGTTTCACTGCTTGTTGAGTATTTCAATTTCGGGTTGAAAGTGGAGAATGGTGTGTCTTGACACTAGGTTTTCGTTTTTTCTCTACCTGGCTGTGTGGGAAAAAGCTTAAAACTTTAAAAAATGATACTATTCTCTATAGCAAGTGTGAATAACTTAATAAATCATCACTTTTTAAAGTGTTCTCTCTTAGTATACACCTACACTCCCCAAGAAGCTTACATGTCTAATTTAAACTTTTTATGCAGGCAAAACTACTGTAGTTTTGCCTGTATATTGTCTGTCAGTCACTCTATAATGCAAGCAATTTATATATATATAGATTTATTACTATATTTTTTTTATCCTATCCTATTTTAGGACTCATGTAACAGCAGTAGAAGATGTGGAAAGTCTTTATGATGAGCTCATGAGTTTGATAGTACGTCTCGGCAACTGTGGGGTCATACATGGAGACTTCAATGAATTCAATATTATGATAGATGAACAGGGACATCCAATTGTTATTGATTTCCCACAAATGGTGTCTACTAAACATCCTAATGCTGAGCTGTAAGTCATTTATTTGCTATATTTTAATATTTTTTTAGTGTTATGCTTTTCTTGTATAGCAGGTTAGTCAAAGATAAGTATTATGATACTCTATGTTCTCTTCTCTCTGATTGAAGTTGAGATATTGTGTGTTAAAGTTGTGTAACTCAACAAACTTACTCGAGCAGGAAAACAAAATAATAATATAAAAAAAATAATTTAAAACTAAGTAGTGATTGAACCTACAACCTATGTTGATTGAGTGACATACATGGACATTGTTTCCAGAGTGCTATATATATATATTTGTTAGAAGAATTAAATATTTTAATTTCTCCAGAATGTTCACATATTATACAGCGTTTGATTGTCGAAAAAAGGCTACGGATCAAGTATCTCTGGTATATATATTTAAATAAAAAAAAACATGATGTTCTCTCTCATTATTATTTATATAAAAATGAATTTGCAAAAAATAAGTTTAACATAACTACAAGAGGTAAAGAAAGAAAAAAGTCACCAGCAAAATTTGACGGTGATATTGCTAAAAAACTTAGCATCCTATACCGTCATCCATATATACTGGGCTACCTCTATGTACCGGCTTCCCTAAATATACCAGCTTCACTAAAACTACCGGCTTGCCTTTTTAAAAATTTTGACCACTCGCCACTGGTAGTTAGAATGAATCTACTAGGTAAGTGACGGAACACAACGCCGCACTTTGTCTTTCCACAGCGGAGAAATGAAAATAGTTTAAATATAATCATTACCCAGAGTTTGAATCGAACCTACAACCAATTACGTTTACAGTTTTATTACTGTGGTCTTTAATTATTTATATTTAAATTAAAAATATAATTCCTCATTCAACAGTTACTTCGACCGAGACGTGAAATGTGTGCGTGAGTTTTTCAAAAAGCGTTTCGGTTACGAGAGCAGTTTGTACCCGAGGTTCAGTGACGTGGAGCGCGACGACCGCCTCGACGAGGAGGTCGCCTGTTCCGGGTACAAACGCACTGACGGTATTGAAGATCAACTTTTACAGGTATTTATTATTTATTAGTATATGCCAATTTAATAATAGATATTTTTTAACGCCTGTCGTGGCGCAGAGGCACAAGCGTGCGACGTAGGTGTAAAGGCGACAGGTTGTGTGTTCGGTTCCTACTCCAGGAAATGAAGTATTTTTATTTCCTGGGTTTGGTAACAAGGCAAAGCAGTTCCAGACAGTTCCGCCACTCAGCACGCAATGCCGGAAATGAGGAACGGAATTGTTGATAGAGAGCGGAGTGTCTTAACACTAGGTTCTCAGGTTCCCTCTTTTTTTTAATATTTTTCAAGTGTTATTAATATATTCACTCATTCAATTAACAGATTCACTCTTTATCCCACATAGGTTATATAGAAAGGTTAAAACACTCTATTCTGATTTCTCGACCAGAATTCGAAATGCGCGTGTCGACTGGCGGATTTCAACGCATATATGACATAATATCTAACGGAGCATGAAAATAATTTGAATATAATCATTTTCCCAGTGGCAATTGAATTTATATTCACTCTCTTAAGATAAGAAAAACTTATCAGAACATGTATAAAAATTTCAACATAACACAGTCTATATAAAACTGAGCGTCCGCTTAATGATTAAAATGCGTTTTAGTCGTGCTACGTTCAGATTTTTATCAGTATTTCTGAAAATATTTTTCTTATTCAGTTATTGTTAATATTAATTAATTATTTAATTTAATTATTAAATTATATTAAAAATTATAATATATTTATAGGAAATGGGCATCGGTCTTGAAGTAAGTGAAGATGAGGCCAGCGATGAAGAGGAAACTGAACAGAAAGATAAAGAAACCACAAGCAAATATTCTGAAGATGAAATAACATTATTACGGCAACAGGTACTTTGGAAACAGTTACTTATACATTAAATAAAAAAATAAACAAATATGTGTTTCAATGAATCTAAAACTTCACTTTAAATGAACTTTCACTCCTAAATCAAAAATTTAAAAAAATATATATATCCTCAGGTGGAAGCGTCAATACAACACGACGAAACACAAATACAGAATATAATAGACAATACAAAAGACCTAACAATCTCAGAAACCGAAGAAATTCCACAACTCATCCCCATTAAAGAAGGAGAAGAGAAGAACGAAGAAGAGAACAAAGAAGATAAAGATACTCAAAAATATAGACTGGCTATGATAGAAAAGGCATTATCTGATGTAAGGTCTATGAGGTCCTATACTTCAGCGAGTACAATTGCCCCAGAAGTTGTTAAACAGCAAGTAAAGAAGAATCTAGAAGTGAGACAGAAGAAAATGGAAAGAAAGAAGGCAATTGCGAAAGGAGAAGCCAGTGCTGTGACCCGACAGAGGAGAGATAATAGGGAGACTATTAGAGAGAGTCACGGCTTGTGGGGGTGGGCGGAGTGATTTAATATTATGAATAAATGTATAAAATATAATAAAATTTTGTTTCTTTTTGTTTTTTTTTGGAGAGAAATTAAGTTTGAATACATTTTTTATTTGAAACTATTTTAACTGGATTAATTACGTGTTTTGGTATTTGAAATTTAGAATATTTTAGACAACTTGTTTCAAGCACATAGTAAAAATTGCGAAAAACAAAAAAATAACGCATCAATCACAAATCAATGATTTTATTAATACCTTTGTTTTATAAGAGAGACACTTAACTGTAATATTTTTGAAAAAAGGATTTCTTTATAAATATGTGTATACAACTCAATAAGTAGCCTAATTTTTATTTGATTTAAAGCATATTCAATGCAAAGAACTGATAAATATATCGTTGATAGGTAGTAATTATTTTTTATACTATATATTAAATATTTTTTTAATATTTTAATTATTTTAAACTAGTTCGAAAGTGAACAACTCGTAAAGCTTAGTGTCTGCGTGTTCTCTAAGAATATCCTGTTTTTGTAATTAGTTTACCTTTGTTAAATAATTTACTTTTAAAATAATATATATATAAGGTGTTCGTGGTGCAGTGCGTTGGCATCTGACTGTAAACACAAGAGATTATGGGTTCGATATTCACTTGGGGCAATGATCGATGATTATATTTAAATTATTTTCATTTTACCGCTCTGTTAGGGCAAAGCGCGGCATTAAGTTTAAATCAGTGTCAAAGAACCTTCTAACCAAATTCGAGATACACATACTTCTCGGAAGTTCTTTTGACACTGAAGTACGGAGTGTTTCGGCACTAGGTTCTCTTTGACAAGTTTGCTATGCGGAGAAAAGCGTGAAGCTGAAAAAAATATCGTATGACTTATTAAATTGCAATCAGCTCACAATATAACACAATAAATAAAAAAATATAGGTACATAAAAGTTACATAAGCGTGAAACTAAAATATATAGTTTTATTTATACCTCCTTATACACACGTATATTGACGTCGCAACAGCATGTAGACTTTAAATAAAAACATTTCATCGACAATGAGATAACTAAATGTTTTGACATGTCTGGAGAGGTCAGTTAGGATTATCATGCTTCTTAATATATAGATAATATTATTGTTGAAAATTATTTCATATTATTATTTACTTTACTTCATACTTTACGTGACCTATGTTTTAAGTAATAATAAATGTATATACAGGTCTTTCTAAACATACAGCATGAACCTAGTGTCCTTGTCAAGTCTACTAGAGTAACGAGAAAGAAATTCTATGCCTGATTTTTTTTATAATTTAAACCATTTTGTTGGACGAAGAGGTCTTCCCCAAGAGACTTTAGTGTCCCTAAAGATTGATAGATAGATGCTATCGTGGCGCAGTGGGACAATATGACTGTAAACGCGATTGGTTCTCGGTTTGATTCCCATTAGAAGAAATAGTTATATTTAAAATTATTTTTATTTCTCCGTTCAGGTAACACAAAACGCAATGTGTCGAGTTCCGGCGGAAAGTAGTGAACAGAGTCATGACTTTTTATTATGTAAATTAAAACGTGTACCCAATACGCGACTCGTTTACATTGTTTTGTACTGCGGAAGTAATTTAATGAAATCTATTAAATACGTTACCTACAAATTACTGATACAATTAAGTATAGGGCGCCCGAACAGGGTTCAGTATTTATGCTTACATTTTAGGCTAGAGACCTCTTTTACAAATTGTATTTGCATCAAATACAGAGGAAATCATAACGCACCCGGAAGACATTCGTTCATATATATATAGTCTTGTACCAAATTCTCCACGATTATTGATTTGCTTTTTTTTTATCTCCACGCTGTGTCCCGCATATAGCAGGGTAGGCAGACGGAACCTGACAACCTGGTTGTTAAGACGCTTCCCATTGATTTGTTGAGTTTTACATTTGTTTTGTTGAGCAGCTTCAGTTTTCGTTTCGACCCCTGAGAACACGATATCGACCCCAAGGGGTCGATAAAGACCACATTGGAAAAACCTATTTTAAAAGATAAACAATTTTGCAAGTTTTGATTAAATGTCTAGTTGATAATGTATCAGTGTACCTATTAATTTTATTATCCTAACAAACGTAAAGCCGTCGTAAAGATTAGATTCAAAGAGTAAGCCGATAAGTAGTCAAGTTGCTAATTAAATAAAACTGCGTTTGATTACGAAATACAAATGATTTTATGTACCTACCCAGTAGGTGTTTATATCATAATTCATAATTTAATTAATATGGTTATCTTTTATTCATTCTTATGCCACAATCTCGATGCTTTTTGGGCAATTTAACACTAGAACCATTTTTACGAACAATATGTTTTATAGTCACGTTACCTACTTTTTTAATTGCTTTTTTTACGTGGGAAAACCCATTTATGGGTATCAGCCCGATTAAGGACTCGGACGTATATGGGACTCCCAGGCCGGCCGAATACCCGCTACAACCTCACAGTGCCCTCTCTCTATTCACTAGCCGAGGCCACGGGAACCCGAAATTACGAAAAATACTTATCCGGAGTACGTAAATTTGGTGTTGTTTAAGTTATTATGGAGAAAAAGTACCAGAATCGACCGATCGTTCGATAGTAATGCATTACAAATGGTACATACATTTCACATAAACTTTTGTACTCAGTCACATATCACACACCGTTGCTAAGACAATAAGTATTTTACGCGTCAATGTGTCCAGTGGTACCAGTTTTAATAATTCATGCGTCTTCTCTAAAGTCTTCTATGTGTACAGCTATGCAGGTGCAATTGACAGATATAGACGTTTATACTCGTAGATTAACACGTCATTTTGCTAAAAAATCGAGGATTCATTAAAATTCGGTTTAAAGAGCTTTATTCTCCTTTTCACGAATAATTTACAGTAGAAATTAATTCATTTCTTTCTCTTTCTATTAGGTATGTATAAAAGGTTTTCGTCGCTGCGCCGGATGATTTTTTTGTATTGTAGAGTTAGGTGTGAGTGAGTTATTGAATAAATATGAAATCACACGTTAACTGGACATTTAATTTTATTTTTTGATCTTTGCAATCGAGTGAAGCGAGCAGTGGATGGGGTCCCATTGCAAAAAGAGGTTTATAAACAAACATTACAACAAACACGTAAATAGTTTGAAATTTGAATTGAAAAAATATTTTTTGGCAGCGTTAATATATTTAGTAGTGTAATAAAATCTTTTATATAATACAAATAACTTTTCTGATAGTATGATAAGCGATAAAGCTGTATATTATTATGTTTTTAACAATGAGTCAAGGGCAGGGCCGTTGACGCAAGTAGATTATATTGGAGGGGGCGAGGCTTGCAGTTTCTGCAAGAATTATGAACCAAACCTAAGTTTAGGTTTAAAAAAGGGATTTTTATTTCAATTTAAATTAAAATTTAACAATCAGTGGAGAGAGTAATCAAGTTTCAGATAGCTTCACACTTTTTTCCGCATACTAGAGTTGCCAGATAGAACACAGTGTTATACGAACGAAGGAGCGAAACATACCAAATATTTACTACGTTGGATGGGCTTCTCAGGTCAACAAAATCTTAAAACCCATTAACGAGAGGCGCTTCTAATCTTCAAACAAAACGAAACTATAGCATTATATAAAGTTGAAAGTTAAGTTAGTTAATATATCTCAGGATTCCTTTTACTAAAATAAATAAATTAATTAGTGCAATTTCAAAAAAAGCACGGACGCGGCAATTCTGTTTCATAATTCAAAACTCATAACCATTCCCCCGAGTGGGAATCGAATCCATAACTGTTTATTATGATATAAATACTTTACCCATATAGTCTACCGAAAAGATAGACAAAATATTAGAACGAAATTAACACATTCGCGACCGCTGATGTGAATTCACGTTATTTAAAATTATATTCCTGGTTGGCGTTGATTTAAATTCATGTCATTTCAAATTATTATATTATATTTCAACATTGATATTTCAAAACAAATTTTATACTTTTTATCCTCCCCTTGACGATACAAGTTTGCGGCAACCATAGTCAGTATTAGAAACAGAAAAATAGCCGGGCGCGAATGTGTTAACAAACATGCTTTAATATTTAAGTCCATATTTCAGAATTTTTGATAAATTTGTAAATGCTAAACATTGATTCCAAAAATCACCCTAATTCTAAAATCATTCATGTGTACAAAAACTACCCCTATGGTACAGCACAGCTGCCCTGCAGATGTACATTGGTCATCTTATATCACAATCGTTTTGGCTTTTATCTCATTACTTATAAATTCAAGTATATATGAACTATTTGGTTATAAAATTGGATATTAAATAAGTAGTATTTACGTATATGATATCACGAAAGTACTTATTGTACCTAATTTACGTAATTAGGACATAATCCAAGATTTCAGGGAGCATATTACTAGTATAAATATTACTTAATATTAAAAAGCAAATTTATTTTTTAACTTACATTCTGAATATACAAAACTTTGACGCTTTTTGTCCATTTCACACCATTTTTTGTATGTGATAAAAAAGCATTTCCTTTTTTTTTTCATGTATGACCGGGTAGTCAGAGAGTACCTCATTAGGTTCTCTATATTCAAGTCTTTATTCTCCATTTTCCGTCCAAAGCATACATCAAAATCTAATTTGTGGGCAACTATTATTTTTATAATAATGTTTTATGTCAGTTGTTTGAAGTAGAGGTACTCAGGCATATTAAAATAGAGCCCCTACCCCCTGAGTCCTGAGTTCTTGTTCTATAAATATAACTTAAATTGTTTAATAATTACGAGGCCATCGTGGTGCATTGGAATTGCGTCTGGAAATGCGATAGTTGTGGGTTCGAATTCCAGAAATGTTTTTTTTTATTTCGTATTGGGGAACTCTTTATTTTCTCCATTCTACGCAACGTTACGTTTATCTCTACCACTCAACACGCTATTTTGGCGGAAAACGGAGTGTTTTAACCTACGCCGCTATGCGGTAAAAAGCATGAAGCTGCATAAATTGATGCAAGTGACCCAGTTCCAAGTTATATTTATCCTTGACAAAATCAATTAACTAATGTCCATTCATTTTAATTTAAATTATATTTTTTTACACTGTTGCTACTGTTAACTATGTATTATCTCAGTGAAATAAGAAACAGCGATTCGTATATTATCATTAGGTAACTATTAGTAGTTGTGTGACAGTTGGTCAGAGCGCACGCGTGTACAATGGAATCAGATAACCTCACCGCAGTTTTATATAAACCTAAGGATTTACGACTGGTAAGCTTAATACTAAATTAAATATATATAAATAATATATCTAAGGACATATATTTGTTTTTAAAAAGCTCCATTAGCTTTAATTAAAGCTGCACTTCGTGAGGAACTTGCAATATTATTTATTAATTGTCGACTAGTAAGCAGTAATGTCCACCTCCACCACAACATGTTATATGGCTTTAGGGTTGCCATGGCGATGTTTATTTTTTTTTATAAAATCAAATAAGATTGTTAATATAAAGATAATTACACAGATTTAAAAATGTAATTAAGTAGTTACTTAAACTAATTGTTCTTTTTTTTTCTTTACTTCACGCTGTAATCCGCATAAAGCAGGGTAGGCAGAGGGAAAAAAAAAGAAACTAATTGTCTTCATGATTATTAAAAAATTGAAACCTTTGCTGTTTCATTGTTACAGTCATATGCGCACGAGTGGTTTACTAGAAATGCAGAAATTGTTATACCTAATAGTTATTTATTAATATTTTTTCCTGTTTCACTTATACCTAGGTACATATATATCGCATTATATGTATATTGTAACAAAATATTAAATTTAACAAAATTTAAATATTAAATTCATGTTTGTTTCTACCGGTGGTGGTGACGCAGTTTTATAATACTTTTTTTAAGAAGCTGTCCTAGTGAACTCGATAATAAAACCTAATAATTAAAAAAAGTATATACTTATCGTTACGTTATTGTCAATGTATACAAAATCTTTATAAACAGTTGTTGCCTATGTATTATTTTCTTACACATACCTACAAGCTGTATTACTGTAAAATTCCCCGCTTAGTATTTTTTGTGTAAAAGAGTAATAAATATCCATTCAAACATTTTCTCAATTTTTCGCATATGTAATATTAATAAACAGTTCCCTCAACCAGAAAACAGGTAATTCGGGACCTAACACGAATGGGGAAAATGGGAGACCGGGCTTTATGTATTATATGGCTTTATGGGCTTTATTGCAGGCACTTAAATTCGATGTATTTCCGCCACTCAGAACCCAATGTTGAGGCATTGGGTGCTGAGTGGCGGAAATACATACATTCAGCGGAAAGTGGGGAACGGAGTGTCTTAACACTAGATTCTCAGGTTTCCTCTGCCTGCCTTATTATATGCAGAATACAGCGTGAAGTTAAAAAAAATCCCTTCTAGCAAAAAGTGAGAACCTAGCGTCAATACATTCCGTTCTCCACGTTCCGCCCAAAATTGAGACATTGTGTGTTAATTTGCACGATGATTGTTTTAATAAAATTCTATGTGTTAATTCTATGTATTACATATACACATATTTGGTAAGTTTTTTTAGACAGACCGATCGTTCATTGTTAGTTCATACTACTTAGTTTTAATAAGAAATATCTTAATTTGTTTTTTATATATGTATTAAATATATAAATCTTTTTTTTATATAAAGGCTTTCATGGTTTAGTGAAACAGTATTCGCCAAAAAACATGAATGGGCTCGATCTCCAATCGGGAAAACATTATGTTTAAATTAATTTCGTTTGAAAATTGAGTGTCTACAATAGATTATTTTTGACTACCTCGTTACGCGGGAAGGAGTTTAAAGAAGAAAATGTTTTTACATATAATGTATGTAAAAACTTTTTCTTCTTTAAACTCCTTATTTAATTAAATTCATTGGTAATTTTACCTATTTGTTGTTGCTAGTTCGGAAAAACGTTCCTTTACTAAATCGCAGGTTAATGTTTATCATGTTTTATTGCAGGAACAAACACCGATTCCAGAAATAGCTGACGATGGTAAGAATTCTGCACATTTTTATAATAAACAGTTATAATGCTTTTATAGAACATTTTTTACAATTCAAATTTTTTTTTTCTTCTTTCTTCTAACTTCACGCTGAATCCCGCATATAGCAGGGTAGGCAGAGGGAACCTGAGAACCTAGTGTTAAGACACTCCGTTCTCGGATTTCTTCGGCGGAAAGGAATGGAATTGTTGTAATTGTTGTAAAACAATTCCATTCCTTTCCGATGAAATATTTGAAAAGTGATGAATTTTTTTATTTATTTTATTTTAAATAATGTTTAAATGCGTCTTAATAATAGAGGTAGCCTCAATATGTAATATTATATATATATTTATCACTTTTGCTTTTATTACCTTAAACTTGAGATAGTTTCATAAAAAACATTTATACCTACTTATTTACAAAATAAAATACAAAGCATTATTATTTACACTTTGCGGAAATTGTCATATAGGTGTAAAAGTCGTTTAAAAACATTCATTTTTTCTACTATCCCGATATTGTGTAAACTCCGCGTTGTCTTAGTGCCGTGTGTTACCTTAAAAAAGTGTATGTCATTTATTTTATTAACTAAATGCATTTTTAACGTACTATTATGAAAAATATACAGCACTTCTTCTTCATATAATCTGTAACTATCCCAAATTTCGTACTTAACAAATGCTGTATCCTAATTGATCGAAAAAAAACCTTCCGATATATAAATTTTCAATTTTTATAGAGGTCCTCCTTCGCATGGATTGCGTCGGTATCTGCGGATCAGACGTCCACTACTGGCAGCATGGCTCTTGTGGTCACTTCGTCCTCAGGCAACCTATGATCATGGGTCATGAAGCTGCCGGTGTGGTTGCTAAGGTAGGCAAAGCTTAAATCATAAAATTAACAAATAATACAACAATTAGATACCGAATTATTGTGTACCAAAAATACAAAAATGTACGTCATATACTTTGTAGTACAGATTATAAAAAAACAATAAAAAAAAACGCTAAAACGTAAATTAAACATATTCACAATAAATATTAAAACAGGAATGTTGTTTTTGTTTCTTTGGAATTTAAAAAAGGATTTATGCCAAATTAAATTAATTTATTAATAAAGTCAGCTTTAGCCTTCATCTTAATTAAAAACATGCAGGTAATCCTTATAATTAATATTTGTTTATCTTTTATAACTATAGTTATACTTTACATATAAAGTTAAAATATTTTCATATACCTCACTTAAAACAAACTAATAAATTGTTTATAAATCGCTTAATTTTTTTCTACCCTGCTATATGCGGGTTACAGCGTGAAGTTAAAAAAAAAGAAAATAATATATAATAGATAAAAATAAATTTTGTAACTACGCGATATATGTACGTATTATGTATCTATGTAGTATGTAGGCGTCTATGTAATGCGTCGTAGGCTAGTAGCCGCGCGTCGACACATCGACACTCGTCACAAAAAATGTGACATTCAAACCGGTCGAGGCCGGAGGTGTGTCTGGTGATAATGTCGCAAATTAACATATTCGAATAACGTGTTATATATGTGTAATTAATATTTTTTGTTTGCTGGTCCTTTATTTTTCAATTATCGTAGTTAATTTAAGGTTATTATTGTTTAATTTTAGTATAAGGGGCCACGATGTCCTTCAGTTACATTGTCTATTTATAAACGCGTAATCTTATGATGTGTTCTGGTTTGATGGCATGTAAGTCAGGTTTTCCCCCTATTCCATCCTTTCCCTAAAATGTGGTGGTTCCGATAGCGGACTACTACATTATCCTCCCCCTCCATTTGTATCCTCTAGGTCGGCAACGCATTTACAACATCTCTGGTGTAGTAGATGTTCATGGGTGAAGGTAACCCCTTACTATCAGGTGGTCTTTCTGGATGTTTGCCATCCGTTATCCAAAAAAAAATGCGATGATTGCGGGTTCGATCCTCGCTGGATGAAATAATTATATTTCAATAGTTTTAATCTCCCTGCTTTGGTGACGTATAGAGCGACGTTGAATTCCACATGTAATGTCTCAAATTCGGGCAGAGAGTTGAGAACGGTGCTGACACTAGGTTTTCTTTGTCCACCTTACTGTTTTGAAAAAGATCGCCTATATACGGTATTATCTTGTATGAGAATCAAAACAATCCAAAGCCATCGTACACCTACTTAGTGACAATTTACATAGGTAGGTATATCATAAAAAAAGTTAATTCGAAATATCACACACGTCGTGTTATTTAAAGTGATAATAAGTAATAATACGTTATCTTATTATGCAACACCGACATTATTTAAACGAGCAGTAGGTACAGTATTATACCAACTGTTAAGTAATTTGGAAAATTTCATACAAATATCTAATCTTCGTGAACAAATGGGACTGAATAAACGAAACGTCTACGATAAAGATTTTTACTTTCAACTAATATTATGCTAAGTGGCCGTTATGATTGTTTGTAATGATAATTTTATGTGCGTTAGATTATGGCCAAATCACACAAATTCCTTATTAATTGTAGCTTTTATGTACAAGTTACAATACTGTAAAGTTTAATATAGACCAGTTCAGTTCAGTTCAATAGTTATTGCAGTAAACAGTAACAAACATCCATTATCCATATTCATAATTTTAATATAACCACTACAAAAGTAGTAAAACTTTGTATCTCAAATGCAACAGCGGTCAAAATTACGAGTTGTAACAAATTAATATTATATTTTCTATTATTTGCTTTTTAATTTTATATTGCTGATACGTATCGCGTTGTTAACGCGTTAACGGGGACACAAATCTAAATAAAATCACAAATCAATACGTAGAGTGTGTGCATATTTTAAAATGGAATATCGATTCTATAACACAATTCACTTCTAATTTCCAAACTCCGTCACGATCGCATCAATATATTATTATATAACCATTTTGTTCATATTATACTTACTCCGCTTACTCGTTATCGTCGAATGTTATTTTTATTGTAAAGCTTAAAAGATAATTATTATAGTACTAGCTTCTGCTCGCAGCTTCGCTCGCGTTGCGTCTTGATAAAAACTAAAATCTTTATAAATTGAAGGTGTTATGTTATTCTAATGCATAAGATACTGCAAAATTGCATTTAAATCTGTTCAGTGTTTTTTGCGTGAAAGAAGCTACTAGTTTTTTGCGTGAAAGTAGCTACTAGCTAATATTTATCCATCCTTACGAACTTTAAAAATATTTAAAACGTCACTAATAGATTTTAGCGTTCAAATAAGAAGAATTTTTTTTAATGATAACAATATTAAATAATACTTCCGTGAACTAAATAAACTACGCAATAATGTATCTCCTCGATAACCTGATCGTCTTGGCAAGGACATCAGATTCTTGCTACGAAAATATTGTATTATGATCGGATATGGACATGTGTACACTGTACAGATTTTCAAGCAAATCGAATGGCAAGTGGGTCAAAATAACGTTGTTAACATTTTTTACATTGGTAATTATAGGATATGCTATGAAAATCGTATTAATGACAAAAATTATTATAAATAAGAAAGTGTGTTTGTTTGTTTGTTTGTCCTTCTTTCACATTGCAATGAAGCAAAGTTATGTTATATTTTTTTTTGAGTGGAGATAGTTAGGTGGTTAGAGAGTGACATAAGCTACTTTTTATCGCGGTAAAAAAAAAACATATTCCTATGTGCAGATCTATGAAGAAAAATTATGCGTATATGAAGGCACCATACTCATGTATGATAAACTTATTTTCAATTCCCATTGACGAACGCGAACAGAGCCGTGGGTAACAGCTAGTAGGGATATAACGTCACCTAGCTACACGTAGTTAATATAAAATAATAAACTAAGAATTGTTTGAAAAGTTTGAGATAAGAATTGTATGAATGGAAGTAAAAAAACATTTGAGTATTATCTTTGCTCTGCGATTAAATTGTTTACTTGATAACTTCTTTCATTACTTACGTATGTAGAGGTAAATCTTACTTACCTACACGTATTTTAGTGGACGTCAGCTTATTCTAGAAAACATTGATTTTTCTATTTCAATGGCTTTTTACTAGCCAAGATGTTAAGAGTTTAAGATACTCAATTCCCCACTTTCTGCCCGAATTCAAGACATTGTGTGTTGAGTAGTATAATACAACGCTATCCTCTGTCTTAACTTGAATAATAATTCCCCCGAGTGACAATCGAACTCACAAAAAAGCGGGTGCAGTCTGTCGCGGTCCCACTGAGCAAAGATCTGGGCCTAGAGGCTTTTGGAATTTCAAACAAATACCTTAAATTTTACCATAACTTCATAAGGAGGCAGATATACGCTTATTATACTTTAAATACAATTGTTAATAAATAGTTCGGTTTAAAACGCTCGATATTTCCATCCTTGACATTAATAGGCGTATTGTTACGCCAATTGCCTTCAATTCAAGTTCATAAATAAAGCTAAACTCAAAGATGTACAATAAACTTTAACTAGTTGTAGCCCGCAACTACGTTTACCGAATAGCATGCACTATACAGCCGAAATACCGAATACCAATTATTGTATACATACAGTACAGTATTTAATATTACAACTCATTTTTTGAGCTCCTAAAATATTTTTTTGTACCATTACCTCCGTTTGAGGTAATTCCAAAAATAAAATAAATTAAAATAAGAAAAGTGGCAACCATTCTTTATTTTGATTAAATTCTCACATATTTAGCCTAAAATATAGCCGAATATTTGGTATTTGAACAAACCACTACCCTTGCACTCGTGTGGCGTCTCTAGTCCACTACTCAAAATTCAAAGCCGCTTTATAATTGCGCGATTTTCATTTACGTTTTTGCCCACATTACAAAATACGAAACATACGTGAAATTAAACATTTACACATTTTACAGTTAGGAGCAAAAGTGAAGAATTTGCAAGTAGGTGACCGAGTGGCCATCGAGCCGGGCGTACCGTGTCGCTACTGCGAGTTCTGCAAGACCGGCCGATACCATCTCTGTCCCGACATCCTGTTCTGCGCCACGCCGCCCGTCCACGGCAATCTAGCTAGATATTACAAACATGCTGCTGACTTCTGCTATAAGTGAGTTTGCTTGTTATACTTTATAGCTTTTTGTGATTGAGTTTAGTTTGATAAGAGCAATCTCGTTAAGTGTTGTATAATGTAATTAACTTTGATTATAAACTTGATGAACAAATTTATGGAACTATATAACTACTAATTTCTATTTTTCTACGAAACTTACGAAATATTATAGACGCAACTATGAACCATGCCAAATAAAGAAGATTAATTTATTAAAGAAAAGAAGCTTCACTATCATTCGAGGCAGTGAAAACCAAGTGACCAGACACTCCGTTCCCCACAAATTAAACTATTTCTAACAACTCTAGCTCACTTCCAGACTACCAGACCACGTATCAATGGAAGAAGGAGCGCTACTAGAGCCACTTTCCGTGGGCATCCACGCATGTAGACGCGGCGGCGTTACCGCCGGACAAGCCGTGCTTGTTCTGGGCGCGGGACCAATCGGACTTGTCACCTTACTGGCTGCTAAAGCTATGGGTGCTAGCAAAGTTCTTATTACAGGTAAATATTATATTATTTCAGTAGTTATAAAATATCTAATGAATTTTTGCTTTTCATTTTATCCCGCATAGCAGGCAAAGTCAAGATTCTTCTTTATCAGCTTTCCGCCCCAATTCAAGAAGTTAGGAATTGAATGGCGGAAACCTACGCCACGCTTTCTATTGCCAGAGAAGGGAAATGAAAATAATTTAAATATAAGTAAGGATTGACATATAAGTACTTTTTCCAATGTAGAGAGAGCTTGAAGTTGTTTATCAAAATATTGAAATAAATTTTACAAAAAAATTACTTAATATAACTTATTTCGCAATGAAAATATGAATCACAGAAAATATAGTCACAATATATCTATAAATTTTCTTTTTTTTTTAAAGTTAAGAAAAAAACAGTATTCCCGCAAGTAGCAGGGCAGGCAGAGGGAACCTGAAGCCATATGTTAAGACACTCCGTTCCCTTCTTTCCGCCGAGTTCAGGCATTGTGTGCTGAGTGACGGAACTTAATGCCGCGCTTTGCCTTGTTACCAAGCCCAGGAAATGAAAAATTCCATTTCTTGGAGTGGAAATCGAACCCACAACCTGTCGCGTTTACAGTCGCACGCCAGTGCCTCTGCGCCGTCAGGCGTCTTTTCATTAATTTCTGAATATTTTTCTGATTAAGTTACGTGATTGACAAAACGAAAAAAAATATATATTATATACCTTGTTTTTAGATTTACTGCAGGCTCGACTAGACACAGCCAAGGAATTAGGTGCTGATCATACTTTACTGGTCACTAAGGATTCTAACGAAGCAGAAATAGTACATAAGGTGAGTGTGTGACCTCTTAGTAGAAATAAACCTATAAATTATAATTTTATGTAAGGTGTTTAAATAAATAAAATTTTGCCTGAAAATATTTAATTTGTTTTGACGCCGACATTAATTCAATTTACTTTAACAAAACATATCCTAATAAGTATTTATTATTAAAAGAATAACATATGTAACAAATCAACTTAGCCACTTATTCATGCGTGGATTTAACGTAGGGTTTTTGACTTTCATTTTATTAATTATTTTTTTTTAAATAAACTTTCGTTTTAGGTACACGAGCTGCTAGGAAGTCATCCAGATATCTCGATAGATGCAAGTGGCGCACAAGCCACGGTGCGTCTCGCGCTGTTGGTAAGTTGTTACTATTCACTTTGTAAATAAAAATAGCTAAAAATATATATTTATAATGTGGAATGTGGATACAATATTCAATAAGTAACCAAAATAGTTCAATAAACTCTAAGTCAAAGAACCTTTTAGAAACTACTTTTGTATTTGATAAAATGGCGTACAATAAAATTGATAAATATTTTAATCTATGTGCCTAATTGAATTTGTGTAATGTGAAAATGTTGTCGACATTCTATAAGGTATTTTCAGTTAAAAGTCTGGAATATTTTTTTTTAAATTACAGTCGATATATTAATTATTTACAATTAAACTGTTTGAAATTTAAATCAGTTACGGATGTATAAATTGAAATTAACAAAACACATTCGCACATTACCTACTTTTGCGACTATTTATGCAACGGACATTTGGTCCGTATATTTTGAAATAAGAAACAAATATTCCTAAATATCACCATTTCAACGTATTTCGAACTTACCAATGATCAAGAATAGGTTTAGAGTTAATACGTTCGCGCGGTAGAGGTAGGCGCGAAAAGTATAATAGCGATATAATCTAATTAATCCTCCGGGCCTTATACCTACCTTAGAACTCTACTTAAATCTAAGCTTATAAAATTTATAGAACTTAGTGTGATGATTAGATGAGATAATCCAGATTTTGACATCAGTCACCTTGTGCTTATGTTAATATATTAGAGTCAGAGACTTGCTAACTATTATAGATTAATCAAGTATTACTTTAAATAGCATAGCCCTATTTTCGTTATTAAAATTGAAAATGAAGTAAATAAGTTATATACATTAGTCATAATATAGGTAGGTATTAGAGATTTTTCTTATTAAAAATGTTACTTTGTACAGGCAACAAAATCGGGTGGCGCGGCGGTATTAGTTGGTATGGGCAGCCCCGAATTAACGGTGCCACTGGCTGGTGCGGTCGCGAGGGAGGTGGACGTTCGCGGCATCTTCCGCTATGTCAATGAGTAAGCTACTAGCCATATTCTAATAATTATTTGTTATTCTTTCCCGCAAAACCTAATATAGCTTTAAGTACATAACAATCGCATATAGGACACAATTCATAAAAAAATGTTTAATATAGCCATAATATACCTAACGATAAGTGTCTAGTTTCATACCTTGGTATATGTTTTCATTAATTGTTAAGACTTTTTGCTTGTCTTTATTAATTTAAGCAAATTTTTAAAACAATTTCAAACGAACGCAAGTTAAGCAAATATTGATTTATCATGTTTACGGATTTTCTTGAAATCGTTGCCATCTCCACCTATTCCTTAGACCTTAGTTATATTTACTTATTAAATTAAAATATTATATTATTTCACAATTAGATACCCAATAGCCCTATCGATGGTGGCTAGCGGACAGATAAACGTCAAGCCACTAGTTACCCACCACTTCAGCATAGAGGAGACGTTGGAGGCCTACGAGGTGGCGCGACGCGGCGCCGGCATCAAAGTCATGATACACGTACAACCGCAAAACACTAACAACCCTAATAAATTTTAGAATAAAGCATAAAAAAAATATTTATAATTAAAACTTTAAATCAAATATTTATATATTATTTTTATATTTTAAAAAATCCTGGCAATTTACTGTGATTAATGCAGATAGCAAAATATTAAATCGTTTTTACACGAAACTCAGGGGAATTTTTAATTTATTTTTATTTTACTGCTCACATAATATGACGTGCGGCGTTAAGTTCCGCTACTTAACACATAAAGTCTCCATTGGGGAAGAGTGTAGAATGGAGTGTCTTGAAACTAAGTTCTCTTTGACCTTATTATTTGATTCATAATGATATTTATAATGATACTAGCGGGATATGAAATAAAACAACATTGTCTAGATGCATTATATTTTATTAAGTTAAGAGCAGGGTATATTTTCATAATATTCTTAAAATTGATCTAGTCAATAAGGATTATGCTACAGTGTACACCAATTATGAACATGTAATACATCAACTACTTTCAAAGCTTGAAATAAATATATTTATATTGATTAATAATGTTTCATTGAAATAGTCCTTTACTGTTTGTCCTATTAACTAAGTTATAGTCACTACTACTATAATATTCTTTATAACAAAAAATATCTACAAAATAAGACTAGAATTATAATACCAAAAAATTGCAACGGTCAAAACATAGTCATTAATAGTTATTATAAAATTAATAAAGCTTAGACGTGTCATTAAATGCAAGAGTATATTTATTCATTATTAACACTAATATTAATAAAAATAACATCAGTCTGAACTTAGTTCTATATAATTAAAAATAGTATATAAATTAATGTATATTATATATAGTACATATAAAAATATTATACTTATTTGACAAAAGTAAATGTAAGAAAATAAATATAGAATACTTTCCTAGACTAAATGATGATAAAATCTTAATTTTTAAGTAAATTCATAAATGGCCCTCAGAGGACAGAAAATTTTTATTTTATTTCAAGTAATACACAAAGGACACACTTAGTGTGCAGAGTAACATAGCTTAAACAAATCAATTTTATTTCACAACAAAATAATTTAAATAATAAATTGTGGGACTAATTGATAATTTACTATGAGAAAAAAAGTTTGTAAATTACTAATAGACACATTTTTGTTTCTAATTTCTTATCTTAGTATTTCTGATAAATGCCAGTAATAAGTATAGTCTAAATATTTAAAAGTAGACTCTAATGATAGACATTGATTATTGTGAAAGATATTTATGTTTACCCTTGGCTATTTTGTGAGCTTCTAAGTTCCTCATACTTTTGTCTCCACATTTTAGCTTCCTTTTCCATTTCAATGCATTTCAATTTTTGCTCTTCCAATGATCGTAATGATTCTTGTAAATTTTCTTCCATTTCATCCATCTTTTGTTGTAGGCGTTCTTCAGCATCCTCAGTAGCCGCTTCTGCAGTCAGTCTTAAGACTTCTTGTGTTTTCCCAATCATGGTGTCAAATGTTTCTTGCAGACCATGATGCATAATGAGAATGGTTACTACTCTTTTGATAATAATTGTAAATATAACAGAGAAGACTATGATGAAAAAGTTTCTTTGAGATTTGAATAAATTAATGCTGTTCTTTATTTCACTAGTCAATTGGATTTGATTAAGATCTGGAGAGTGATAATATTTCACTACATCCCTAAGGGAATCGACTAAAAATACAATCAATATTCCCATCAATCCGAAGAAACATATAGAAGAATGTTCTCGAATACACAACATCAAAGGCCTCTGTAAAAGATTGTTCCATCGTCTAAAATTAAATATGGGTGAAACCAAAGCAAGGACTGCGAAAACCTCAAAGTATAGGACTCCTATTATAAAGAGCCACTGTATAGACATTTTGTCAAAATCGATATATACAATTTTTCGAGTTTGCTCTTATTGATTCTTTGTAGTGATGAACAAAGGAAATAGTATCTTTATTTTCACAAATCACTTGACGCCGGCTTACGACAAGGAGACAGGAGTATTGATTAGCGATAAAATAAACTATGATCCAGAAATGTCATTTGTCAACTGTCACTACATTTTATAGATTCTGGAATTAGGACGGAGTGTACCTGTCTTAAGTTAATTCGTCCTTTATATGATGTCCGTCCTCATAAAGTACCCCGTTCCCTTAATGTTCAATGTTAGTTAATGTTTATGTTTAGTCCTTTATGTAAATTTTTGTGTAAATATATTAATTTTAACAAGATCAGACTATAAACTAACCCTTATGTAAATATTTCTTCATTACTTACCCTTTGTGCTGTGTACATATCAATTGTAAATATTTATTTTGTTATAGGTGTAGGTCGTATAGTGTTACTGGATCTTTTTAAACATGCAATTTCTCATAGTGTGAATTAGTTTCTTTTTTACCGACCAACCCTCCTTCTTCTGATTTTTTTCTTTAGTTTTATTCATTGGTAGTGTATATTAAATTACTATGGCCCCTTTACAAAAATATTAGGCAATTTGACATAGAGGAAGGAATTGCTTAGAAGTCAAAAAGCATCAATAATTAAATTTTATAACTGGTCAATATGTTTATACTCGTATATGAATTTGTAGATACTAATTAAAAATCTTACTAAAATAAAAATTAAATGAAGTTTTATTATGGCTTCTACGGTATATGGGTATGCCCATTGCAAGAAAGCAACAATATTTATACACATATTTATGATCCAAGTGGAAGGGGTAATTGTTTTATACCGCTGCAGTTTTAATGTTCTTTCATAAATTATATCGTGTGCATTGTGCAAGAAATGCAATACTGTTATACATTGGCTCTTATGTTATGAAATAAAAAAATAATATAATGACGAACTCGATTTACCTTTAAACTCAGAATTGTCATCGTAATGAATTACATACATACATACATAGCTTCACGCACTACTACTGTAACTAGTGTTAAGACACTCCTCACTTTCCGCCGAATTGAGACATCGCGTGCTGAGTGGCGAAACGCAACGCAACAAAATGAAAGGTTGTGATTTGTTAATTGCCGCCACGCCGGATTTCACGGAAGATTGAGTGAGTTTCAGTTAGAGGACAGTGAAAGGAAATAAAGTTAAGAATTCCTAGTATACCTGTAAAATGATTTCCTCAAGTTAAAAAAGATAGTGCTATATTCAAAAATTATAATTAAGCTGCTGAAAAATCACGCTCAAAAAGTATTAAACAAGAAAATATTCTTATATGAAACGGTTCTGTACAAATTATTCTATTTTTGTCGTCTATTATATACTCACCGTTTAAAAATTAAACATCATATCATTTTGTATATGACATTCAAAGTGTAGCCGTAGTCGTAACACGTATGTTTATTTTTTTTATCGAAAGGGTACTCCTTTACGGATATTCGACCGATTGGGGACTCGAGACGGTATTGTTAAAAATTTACGATACTTCTCTCATACCGAATGTCGTCAGCAGAGGTTACAGAAACTGACCTAATCTTCTAAGAACCCGATTAGAGTTTGCTACCTATGCCCGACTCTAACAAAACAACATATTCTAATAGAGAGTAACGATCTTGAGCTTTTCCGCTTCATGTGAGATTAATATTTTTAAGTGTTATTTGCAAATTTAAAAAAGGAAAAACATTTTTAGAGTATGTATTAAATAAATAAATAAAATAATAATACTTTATTGTACATGAAAGCATACAAAAACTAATTGTAAAGATACATAGTACAGGTTATGTGCAATGGCGGCCTTATCACTAAGAGTGATCTAAAAAAATTTGAACCTAGCAAGATTTGAACCCACGTCCCTTGGAATTCATCCAAGCGCGTTCGTAACGTTATTAATAAAATATCTTCATTCTTTATGAAAATATTTTATTAATAACGCAACAATTCTAATAACAAAAAAAAGTTTATGAATTTATAGTTCTAATGAGAAGAGAGTTTGATTAGAGCGGAGTGGATTTTATTTAATTAAATATTTTTATATATTCATTAGTTGTTAATCATTACTTATTATCCATCAAATTTGTATCGCGACCACCGAAAGCATATTTTAAGGAAATGTATAAGTTTCAGGTTACATAAAATACAACAGTTTTATAACTATAATACTCAAAGTATTATTGCTAAATACAATAATTATTATTTATCTAATATTTACAATATCTGTATTTTTAATATACAATAAATTTGTCATTAAAAAAATGTTTATTTATATTTATGTTTATTTATATAACTTTGTTATTCTATAGTATTCTCGGCTTAAAAAACATTATTAGACTAGTAGTAGTAGTAGTCTGTAATCAGTGATTAATTTGTAGTGCCAAATGTCATTTGATACGTCAAATGAAACGTCATACGTCACTCTTATTAAATTATACCTTAGGTATTGTACAGTAATTATAAAAACAAAAAAGTCATAAATACGAAAATAAAAAGTAAACAATCACAACATACATTAAAGAAAATTATTGCATTGCTAAAAATAATATTATCTTATTAAAAAGGGGCTTAATAACGAATCAGTATTATAAGTTAACGACTACATCAGTTTCATATATTTGTTGCAATATTTTCGTACATTTCGATTTTTAAAAAGTGCTGTATACCGTTAGGTATACTTTATTTATGAATGTGGGAATTTTTAATAGAGTCAACAGTAAAGTGAGTACCGTTTCCTTTTATTTTATGCGTTACTTTCTTATATTTCTAATGTGTTGTACATAGAAATCACATTATATGCCCGATTTCTCTGAGAAAGTTTTTATATCTTATGTGACTATGGTTAAATGTTTTAAGCCTTGAATTTTCATAGTTTGTTACTTAAAAAATATATATTTTTTTAAAATTATAGACTGAAAATAATTTAAAATAGTTAATATTCATATTTGCTAATGTTATATTGTACTGAGAGTCACAGCTGTAAGTTTATTATATTGATACTTTTATTAAGTTGTAGTTATAATATAGTTTAAAATATACTTCAGCAAAGTATGTTTTTACCCACTTGCTGCTGTAGAGTCTAAGATGACAACAAAAATAATTTTTTGTAGAAATATTATGTAATATAAAGTGTGTATACCTTAAGTTATAATCATATTTACAGGATTACAATGTTAGTTTACTATCTTTTAGGTCAAGGAAGGTGACGGAATGTATTCTGAATGGAATTCATTACCTTTAGAGGGAGGTGGGCGAGGAGTGCTAGGTGCAGTTGGAGGTAGAGATGTTGTGTTAGCAGTTGTTTGTCAACTTGCTTCTCATCAACGCAGCCCACTCACAACAGATGCAGAGGTAAATCAAAGCTATATACAAGTATGTTGTTTTCATTATTCCCTATAAATTAATATTCACATATTAACTTCTCATAATTAAATTTTATTATTGTAAAAGAACAATTTAACAAAATCTTCTCCATCTTCATATTATCTACACTTCCATGACGTAATGGTACCTTACCATGACTTGTCTTGATCAAATTTTCTATTACCCTCATTTTATTTTATAAAGTTGCCAACCTTTATTTAAATAATAATTCCATTATATAGGAAAATAAATGCTTATCATTATACAATACTTACAATTTCTTTTTAAATAATCAAAAGAGATAGGCAAGACAAAAATAACAATTATAAAATAACTTCTGAACAAGAGTAGCTTATTTGAAACTGTTGGGTAAAGAATAAAGACATTTGTAGCATAAATCTCTTTGAAATGACTGAAAGGATTACCTGTTGAACAGAAGTACCGTTTTGTAAGAAATACTCAAGTTTTGTTCATGTGAATTTTAAAAAAATAAAATTGCTCCTGTCCAAGAATAGTATCAAAAGTTGGATAGATAACTAGTCTGTCCAAATAATATAAGCTGGTAAACAATAGAAAAATCATTTTACAGGTAGAATGGGTTTTAGAAGTAATCCGCTATGGATTATCTTTACCACTGTCTGAGCATGAAGCACTACGGGCTTGTGTGAATATATGCTACTCATGGCTCTCAGCCCTTCTGCCAGCCTCGGCGGCGGCCGCACCGGCACACCCTCCACAGCCTGCTGTACCACCACCCTTAGCTGCTGAACCACATAAATATGCAAATAAGATATTCAATCATCTTCACAATTTGTTTGTGCCACGGCCTAATGAAAGTAAGTAATATTTTTTGTTCTATATTAACACTATTTTTACCAACAGGGGTCAATTGACCCCATTTCATTCGAAAAACGTAGGCTTTTAAAAATTCTCGGTATAAATAGTGTTAATGTTCAAGAAGAACTTTAAATATTCATAATACTAACAATATTTAACAATTACTCTGCACTACTTAACTTACTGCAATATTTAACTTACTCTTTGGTATAACACAAGAAATCTATACATTTTGAAAATCTTTTATAAGATAAAATTGTAAAATTTTAAAAATTTCTTTTCAAGCACTTTCCTTTATTTACCAAACGGATTTGGGTGAGTCAATCTGTGATTATATGGAATGTTATTGTCCTATATTTATTGTTCCTTTTGTATTTGGTATCCGTTATTTGTTAAGGTTCTATCATATGTTGATGTCAGTTCATCAGGTCTTTGGGTAAAGGCTTTGTATGGCCAACTGAGCACGGATCACGTCTCCAATGTCACACTTTTAAAAGTTTATGTATAATGTGATGTTTAGCTTTTCCTTTTCTTTGGCTACTTTGCAAAATAATGATAGATAGTATAGATAGATAGATGGTTATTCATATTTATTTAGTTTATTATCATTTCATCATATGCGTAACTTTATGTGCTTGGATATTTTGTCAAAAGGGGAAAGCATAATTATTTTATCATATATGTCTTCGTACATGTAACAGCCTCAGCCTGTATTGCTCTATTAAATACGTGAATACGTGTAAATGTTACAATACATATAGGCGGAAACCTAATAAGCAAGCACGCGGTACTCTGCCACCGCGTGCTCCGCCTCGCGCGCCTGCTGGCCGACAGCGGGTCGCTGGGCGCGCGGGAGTGGCGCTCGTTGTTGCTGCTGTTGCTGGCGGCGGCGGCGGCGTTGCTGGCCCCGCCCGGACCTTTGCTGGGCGCAGCTGAGGAGTTGTGCGAGAGGGTGCTGTGTGTGCTCTTTGAAGTGTGGATTTTAGCGTGTCATAGGTGAGGGTGACTTTTTGGTGTTGTATTTAGGTTTAAATAAATAGTTTCAGGTCTCAGATATTGCCTGATTGTAAGCACGGTTGGTGGCAAGTTCGATTTCCGTTCGCAGGAATGTTTGTGTTTAAATTATCTTTATTATTTGACTCTGTTAAGAAAAAGCACGACGCTAAGTTCCGCCTTATATCACGATATGTCTGCGATGAAAAGTGAAGAACAGAGCGGAGTCTCGGCATCAGGTTCTCTCTCACTATTCTACTATACGGGAAAAAATGTAAAACTGCTTTCTGATAAGTGGTACACATATATTTGATTAATTGGTAGTGTAACTTAAATTGAATGTAACCAAATGTTAGATTATCTAACAGATGGCAGAATAAACACAAATCTATGAGTCACAGAATTGGTGTCTGTCAACGTAATCTAAATATTTTATCAGTGACAATTTTTTATACTTATATTGTACATTGTTATTATGTTATGAATTTATATACGTTTTCAGACTTTTTTTCGGAAACAGGATAAGCAGAGACAACCTAGTGTTAAGAGACTCCGTTTTCCACTTTCCGCTTGTAGTCAAGACATTGCGTGTTAAGTGCCGAAAATCAATGCCGCGATTCAACAAACAGATCGGAGAAATTAAAGTAGTATAAATATATCATTCCCTTGAGCGTCGATCGAAATCAGAACTAATTGCGTTTACAGCCAAACGCTTTTCCACGAAGCAATGATATATCTATATAATTTATTTGTAAATATTTATTATAGAACTTAATAATCTATATTTTTGATAGATTTCGAAATTCAATTAAAATAATAACTTTTCCTGTAACAGATGTTTCCCCTCACCCGCGCTATGGCGTACACTGCGCGAGCAGTGTGTGCGCTGGCGTCACCGCGCGCCGCTCACCGAGCAATGGACGCGCGTGTCGCTCTGTCTCACTGCAAGATTGTTGCAACATGCCTACGGGCCGATGTATCCTGCTATGCCGATAGGTGACTTAATTTATTAATACCCCACTTGGGCTTAGTTGAAGACAATTTTTTACTTTTTTTGTACAGTCTTTTTAACTGACTGACTAAATAACTCATCGTCACTGAGCGTAAACTACTGAGAACTCCTGAACTAATATAGTCATTTATCAGGGTGGAGTTTTGGAAATTTTACCCCTAAGTCATATATATTAAGTAATATATATTAAGACATTTCTGGTACGTATTGTATTGGCTCTAGGTTCTCTTTGACTACTATGCTATGCGGGGAGAAAGCTTGAAGTAGTATCAATAAATAGTACTGATATTTTCTATAGAAATCCAATATTTTCAAAATTATAAACACTGGAACTGATTTACATACAAATTGTTTATATGTATGTGTCAGGAGAAGAGGATGTGAACCTGGTCCCCGCGGACATGAGCGCGGAGGCGGTGACTCAGAGCTGGTACCGCATGCTGCACACCATCGGGAACCCCGTCGATCTCACCAAGTTCCATCTTATCACTAATACACCACTGTTTTTCCAGGTAATAGTTTGACATAACATATGTATTTCTTTAAATTATTAGAGATTAGAGAGAATCTAGTGTCAAAATACTCTGTTCTCCACTTTCCGACCAAACTTGAGACATTATATTTTAAGTGGCAGAATTCAACGTCGCATTTTGTCTCATCTTATTTATATGATACAGCATTGGATGACAGAAGAGAAAGAAGAAGGGAAAGAGTCAAGAGAGATGTGGGTGACGTCACTAGCTCATATCTTCCATCGCGCCATGCTCGGTGTCGCCGCTCATGTCGACGCTTTTCTTGGTAAGAAATTCTAAATATAGCTTTAAACATAAAAACAAAAATATCGATTTAATAGGAGTTTTTAGAAATCCTCTCTTAGTGCTACCCTGTACTTCCCTAGGAGTTAACGTGCCAAATTTCAGCTCTCTATGGGCTGTGATCTCGCCTATACGTTGTCTGTCAGTCAGTAATGAGTTTTATTTATTATACAAGTTTTTGAAATGAGCTTCTTTAGAATCATTGTGGATTCAAGTTCGTTATATCGCAAAAGTGACTAAAGAAAAAACACATTAGTAAGGAACAGAGAGTCAGTATTTATACATAGTTTGCGTTTCTTGTAATAAAAAGAAAATAATAAAATATAAAATAAATAGATAATCATAATAAAATATGTAGTAGAAAGTCATTTCTATGAAAGTTTCGCTTTTACTGTGTGTGCATTTAGCACAAATACTTTTTTTTTACTTTAACAGAAATTAAGAATTGCAAACGAAATAAATTAAACGTTTAAAATTGGAACGTTACGATTAGATAATGATTAAAAGTGTTTTGAATTTAAAATTGGAATGTCATAATGAGTTGCGGGCTTTTAAATTTGAAATTGGAATGTCATGGTTAAAAATGTCCTAAACATTTTTCTTTTGTGCCTGTGATTTGTGTGAACGATTGATATGATTTTTGTGTCTATTTTTCTTTTTTAATTTAGTTGTAGTTATTTTTTTTATAACTTGGATTGCATGAGTGTGTTTTAAAAAAAAACATAAGTTTAAAAAATTTTAAAAATCATTTTGATACAGTTTTTATTTTCTGGATTATATTATTATAATTAAATGTGTTTCATATTTATATAAATAATAACTGCTACTTCTTAACTACCTTTATTGATAGCACAATTCTTCTTTTGGGGTTCTTCCTATAATCTAATAATAATTATCACATAACTTTTAAAATGGAGGGTCTTATGGAATTACACAGCAATATATTTCTAGCTGTATTTCTGCTTAACTTACAACATATGTAATAAAGATTTATTTTAAACTATGTAGCTTAATGGAAAGTTACATTTTATTCAAGGAAAAAGAAAATGAATATAATTGAAGAAAGTATTTAAATACAAAATATATTCATTTTGTATAACTCAATTCTTTCAATTTTGCTACATAGCCTTTGCATCTCACAAATAATATATTTTAAAGAAATGTAATTATAGAGCATAACAATGCCTTTTATTAGTCCATGTTTTTCTATGTTACATCTATTTGTCATATATTATCTGTGGTAGTAGTTAGTTATTGGTGGATTCACGGTAGCATTCACGGTTACAAAGCAAGTAAATATTTAAAAAAGAATAAAATCAATCTTAAATCAGATATCCATAACATGATTTCCTTTAAAAATTGAATTATGTTTAAAATTTCATACTTGTATATACATAATTTGTATTTTGGTGTAAAATTGAGTCCCCGTGAAAGCACCATAACGGTGTAGTAGCGTAGCGGTGTGTGGTGAGTGTGTGCGTGACAGGGCGCAGTACGGAGCGCTGGACGGTGGAGAGCGTGGGGGCCTCGGGGGAGGGGGGCCTGGCGGGGGTGGCAGGGGGCCCGGCGGGGGGCGCTGGGGTCGCGGGGGGCCCGACAGCAGATGACGACGCCACGCCCCCGCCCCACCGCCGCCTCGCCAAGTCTTTCAGCGCGGCGCGCCCGAGGGACAAGCCTGTTGACAAAAGTATGACATTGTGGATCGTTGTTGTCAATCTTAGGTCATTTTTCATGTTTTTCATGTCGTGTGTCTATGCGCGTTTTGAATTTTAGGTTTTTTATGGAAGTGACTTTTCTAGGAGCGTATAAAAATTTGAGTGTAGTAAGATTCGAACCCGTACCTCATGGAATCTGTAATATTTTTTTGCCATTTTTAAACATTTTTCATATCTTGAGTATGTGAACAGTTAAAAATTCAAAAGTTCGTCACAACGTACTTTTATCATTCTTAATATTTGAAGTAATTGGTCCTATTTTTTATACCTTTACAATTGTTAACATTACCAGCAGTAATAGCCTATATATTTCTGATATACAAAATATATTTTTTTAATAATATCTTTATATCTATAAAATCTTTTTTTTTAACCTGCTTGACGTTTAGTAACAAAAGAAATGTAGCAACGGAATATTCAATAAAAAATATATACATATATAAATTTCCATGACACACCACATGAAAATAATCATTCATATTATTTTGTTTTATACCAGGATGACATTTATATTTATTGCAAAGTTGATTAGAATCACATTTATTCATGTTAACACTTTATTACGAGTATTTTAGTGACCTAAGAGTGGTACTTGAAGTCCGTATTTAATAAATGTTATAGTTGGTTTTTTTTTTTGTGATGGAAATTAATATCATAATTTTTTTTTTAATCATTTTATGTTATGCCTGTATTTCAAACTGTTTTTTTATTATGATTTTTTTATATATTAAAAAAGTCGATTAAAAGACTTGTCGATTTGTTATTATTTTCCACACACTATATTAATTAATAAATAAGCATAAAAATGTATAACAAATTGAACGCAGTGAGACTCGAACCCGCGCCTTTTGGAAACCGTCCAAGCGCTCTAACCGCTAAGCTATGCGTTCGTTCAAGGTTCGAGTCTCGCTGCGTTCAATTTTTTATACACTTTTTTTTTTATAAAAAAAAAAGTTTTTATACTTATTTATTACTCTTAAATTTATTTCCATTCCTTTTAATTTCACTCTAATTTATTTATTTTAGTTGGGTTGATATTTAGTGTTATTTTTTGAACATTAGTTATGTAGACTATTAAATATTATTAGAATTTGCACTTAGCTTTTTTGCTTCTTGCACTGTAGATTAGCTAACTTTTGTAGAAAACAGTAGTCACCATTTATGATATATCTTTTTTTATATATGTTTTTATTATTATTTATATTTTTGTATGTATATATATAATGTAATTTGTGATATATTTACAGGTACTCCCCGTTCGTCGTTGATAGGTTTGACAAGCAGACCTTATCCAGTACCCGTTCCAGCAACACCACCCAATTCTATTACTTCTCAAGGTAAAGATATTATTGGTTTAAATTTACTTAAAAAAGGTGGTAAAAAATGAAGTCATCGTGACGCAGTGGTACGTTTGAATGTAAATGCGGTGGTTGTGGATTCGATTATCATCATTCTTTGTTAAATTACTTTCAGTTCGCTCTGGAAAGACAAAATGAAGCGAAGCTAGTTTCGTCACTCAACACACAATATCGTGAGATCAGGAGGAGAACGGAGTATCTTGACACTAAGGTTTCTAGTTAGAGTGATCTTAGTATTTTGTTCTCGTCTTTTTTCAGATTGTAGGTTAACTAGCCTGCTATGTGAGAAAAAACGTGAAGTTAAAAAAGTTCCCCTTGAGTAGATTTATCGTTCTTTTTTTTTTAACTTCACGCTGTAAGCCGCATATAGCAGGGTAGGCAGAGAGAACCAGAAAACCTAGTTTTAAGACACTCTATTCTCTTTTAACAATTCCATCACTTTCCGCCGAATTGAGGCATTGCGTGTTGAGTGGCGGAACTCAACGCCGCGCTTTGCCTTGTTACCAAACTCAAGAAATGAAAATACTAAATTTTACATTTCCTGGAGTGGGAATCGAACCCACAACTACGCTACGACAGGCCACGACAGACAGTTTTATCGTGAATGTATAACAAACACATTCGTATTTATAATGTTAGGAACATTGTATTAATAAATTTGTCAATATTTAACAAATTACAGTGGTCGAAATAGAAAAACCCCCGCTGACGCCGTTGCGACCTAAAGTCAACTCCATATTCCATCTATTCGGAGAGTGGCTGTTCGAAGCCGCGCTCGTTGGTACTACGCCTGTGAATAATAATCAACGTAAGTTATATTGTATACTTTTTTTTTTAACTTCACGCTGTATCCCGCATATAGCAGGGTAGGCAGAGGGAACCAGAGAACCTAGTGTTAAGACACTCCATTCTCAATCATTCATTACTGTATACTAAATATCTAATACTATAATAAAACAATTAAAAAATATATCTGTGTATTGAAATGAATATATTAAAAAAAATATATATTAAAAAATACTTAGGGTGATGCCAAAACAGATATAGAATGTGAGTCTATGTCCTTTTTTACTTTTGTCTGTTTGTACGTGGTTTTCTTTGAATTTACTAGACGAATTTATTTGCGTTAAACTTTTTTATTATATAGCTATTAGCCCTGGATATCATTAGAAATTGTTGCCATCGTGACGTCGTGGAATTGCTTTGAACGTAAAAGTGATGGTTGTTGGTTCGATACCCACTTTTATACCCACATTTCTTTACTCTAATAAGACAAAGCGCAGTGTTGAGTTCTCAGTGTCTCGAAATCGACCGAAAAGCGATCAACGGAGAGTTTTAATACTAGGTTCTCTTTGAGTAGCGTGCTATAGGGTAAAATGTGAAGCTGTCTTTTTACTGTGTTAGTGTTAATATTTTATTATATTTGTTTTCAGAGCGCTCAGAGGGGACTCCCCCGCCCGCGTCCCTGTCCGACGCCTCGCTGAAACTTAACATGAGCAGTTATCAAGCAGGTTGGTAGCTATATTTACTAATTAGAAATGCTTGGAACTAATATTTAAACAGGTATTGATCAATATTATTAGATTTCTTAAAAGTAAAGTGTCACACAGTCACACATAAAATAACAAAAAGTTGAGATTCGCTATAACGAAATTATAAATATTTTTTTTAAATCTCTTTATAAGTTAAAATAATATTGTAGAATGCATAAATGCAGATATACATTTCATCTAACGATAATAAAAATATAGTCCAATGTTATAATTTTTAAGGGAGTTAATCGATTTGTGCGCTGAATGCCTTATATAACATGTTTGTTGTTCATGTCAGGCCGCGCAGTAGCGCTAGGTGCGCTGTGCCGTGTGCTGTGCGCCAAGCAGTGTCGCGAACAAGTACTGGCGCCGTACTTAGCGCGCGCGTACGCAGCGCTGCAGCGCGGCTTGCGCGACCGCGCCGTCGCCGCCGCAGTTGTTAGACATTCAGAGGATATATTCAGGTTTTTTTTTATATTATGATGGTCTCAATTTTAGACAAAACGTCAATATTTTCTATTACGATTTGATTATGTTAATTTCACAACAAAACATATATTTTTGCAGCTTTATGAATTTTGCTCAAAATAGAAACGTTGCGATTTGAGTGGTGGAACTCAATATTTTTTTTTAACAGAGCGGAGAAATGGCAATTATTTAAGTATAATCACTCTCTCGAATGCGGACCTTATCTACAACTGATCGATTTTAGAGTTAAACGTCATGATGATTTCTAGTAAAAAATGCAACCAAGAAATATTTTTAATGATATTAATTAATGAGCTCTTTGATTTTTGCCATTATTACATATATTAAATGAAACTATTTTAACCGGATTAATCGCGTATATTTTAGTATTCGAAAATATATTTTTGGAAACCCGACGTTTCGAACACTTTACAGTAGTCCGTGGTCACAAGACTTGTGTCAGGACATGTCAGGAACTGTGACAGGATTTGTGTTAAAATAGATTCACTTAAAATTAATTAATTAAAATTTTTTTGTTGAATTTTTGTTTTCAGAATCGACCTAGACGGTGTCCTAGTGCTCGTCCCGGACTACATAACGGCCCTAGACCGCATACTAACGGAGCGGGAACCCAAGCTGGAGTGCGGCGCGGCGGACAAGCGCGAGCTGCGCAAGGCCGCCATCAGCCTGCTGCTGTCTCTCGTGGCCTTCCCCTACCACTATAGAGGGCTGCCCGTGCCCGAGTTCCCGGGCTGTAGCGAATAGTTAGTCATTATATGTCTATTTAAAAAAACTACCTTCACGGTTCACTTCCTTAACGAACCTTAACCTTCCGTAGAGAACCGAGAAGTTTGAAGAGTGTCCACTTTACGCTTGAATTTGAGTATCTTATCAATAGGACTTATTATTAGGATTTAAGAAGCGAAGCAAAAGCAGTTACCCGCTTTATTCTTTGTAGCAGGAAAGTCGGAGAGAAATTATTCTCAAGACACTTCGTTCGTCACTTTTTAAGACAACCCGAATTTTAAGACATTGCAATGGCAGAACTCAAAGTCACATTTCGTCTTACTTATAATTTAAATATGATTATTTTCTTAAGTGAGAATCGAATCAATCGCCTTTATAAATAAGCGTTGTCCCACTGTCTCAAGATGCCTCTATATTAATAGTATAATGTGAAAAATTAAAAAAAGCTTTTAATATCAGACTTTAGATCAATAATAAGTTTTAATTAATACTTAACATTATACATTACGGGTATACTATATTTATCATTTATATGTCATCTTCCAACTAATGTAATCTGTTGAAAAGGCGGACGTCCGGTAGTCTCAATCAATAGCCCAGTACTTAGTCCATCCAAACTCCATTCCATAGCCCTATTTTAGTTTTCCATATGTTCCATAGCTCCTGCGCATTGACCGGTGACCATCTCTGAGCAATTGGCTATGGTTACTCAGAGATGGATCCCGGTCAATGCGTCAGATTAAAAAATATTGTTGTCTCAAAGGGGCCTCTACGTGTTGGACCTGTGTCCCCACGCAAGCCTTCCAAAGGACCGGGTTCCTTTGAACCCGAGAACCTGTATTACGAATTATTATTATAATAATTTGTAATAATATTAACTATATTACCCCACAGTTCAGGCATGACCCTCGGTGACTACGCGCGCGGCCGCCTCGCGCTAGTGTGCGTGGGCGCGGTACAAGCGGAGGCGTCGGACGCCCTCGCCGTACCGCTACTGAGCGCGCTATATCTCTGCGTGAGGCACAACGCCGCGGCCCCCAACTCCCCTCCCCCATCTGCTCCTTCCGCCCCATCTGCCCCACTCGCCTCGTCTGTCCCCAATGCACCTGTTGGGGAGAGTAAAGGTTTGTATGTTTTATGTACTGAGCAATTATACTTACTTACTTGGTACAGATATAATCTGTATGAACAATCTAAATCAAATTCAATTAATTTTATTAAAAATTGAGAATTTATATATATAATTTTTTGACCGTCCAGTATATTATTACCGGTTCACTAACGATTCTTTTCACTGGCGACTTTCTTTTTCAAGTCAAGAAATATTTTTATTTAGATACTTGGCTATGTCAAACTGTTTGATTTGCCTATTTGCAATACCCTATAAATTAAATAGTATTGTATATGCAATTCGACTTATTAACCTATTCACGCCAGTTACGGATATAAAATATATTTACTTAGTAAATTTCATAAATTTATAGAGAAAATAATTGATGTAAGTTAAACATTAATTTAAAAAAACTGACATTTTAATATAATATATGGAGAATGGTATTGAACTTAATTATAAATATATGGAAATATACTCCTTAATTCATTAGAAAGGAGTTTTACCAATATGTTAAACATATTGGAACACTTGAATAATTTATTTAGTTTTACATATTTAGAAAACGTATAGAAATTTGAACGCAGCGGAACTCGAACCCTCGAATGAGAACCCGAGTTCTCATGCGAACGCATGGCTTAGTGTTCAGAGCGCTTGGACGGTTTCCAAGAGGCGCGGGTTCGAGTCCCGCTGCGTTCAAATTTTTATACGTTTTCTAAATATGTTTTTCGTTTCGTAAGTGTGGGATTAACATTTTAAAACTACAAAATTATTTCGTTTTATTAATTTATAACATATTGCTATTTATACATAAACAAATGATACATCACATCACCCCACTATCACACACACATTTATTTGGTTACAACGATTACGCACAAGCTACGTTTTGTTTGCTTAACATGCCTTATAAGCGGGTTTTTGACACAAAAACTATAGTTTTAACAGGAAAAAAATTAAAAATGATATTCAATTTCTACTTTTACTGGCATATGTAGATAAGTGATGTACTATATAAAAAAAGATTATTCTATTAGAAGGTTATTCTACATAATAACTGAATATTATAATGTTTTTACCAAAATAATATTAATTTAATTAATTACAAAACACAAGTGAAATATTTTAGACTCTCTTTAGGAAATACATACTTATAAATTATATCTTAGATCTAAACTAAACATAATTAACCAAAAAAAAATGGTTGGGATGGTTGGCGTTCTATGAGGGAGTTACGTTCAGGAGTAAACAGTTACAGGGTGAAAAAAATATATACAGCCCACGTATTAAGAATACTGTAAAAAACATTGGTATACATATTATAATCCAAACAAATTATATTGATCCCATGTTATATAACAAGTAAATTACACTGGGGGTCATTTTAGCGCGGTCGGATAGCAGCGGGCCGGCTAGCGCGGAAGGCTCGCAAGACGACTACGCGGCCGATGTTAGGGAGTTAGACCCGTCATCGCCTTTTTTCGGTAATTTTATATTTTATTTTGCGATAAAAAGGATGATATTTGAATTTTTTAAAAGGGTCGTGGAGTAGACAGAGAGTCTAGTGTCAAGATACTTCATTGCGTAGTGAGTGGCGGAACTTAACACCGCGCTTTGTTTTATGGGAGCGAAGAATTGAAAATATTTTAAGCATAATTATTCTCCCGAGCTTGGATACATTTTAAATAAATAATTTTTGATGTGTTAGTTAAAACATGAAATTAATTATAACTACTTTTTTTTTATTATTATAAACGAACAGATAAAGAAAATAGAAAAAGAAATAAGTAACTAGATATTTTTAATCTGTCCCACTAAATAAAGGTATCTTTATATAAAAAAAAATCAAATATCATTCCAATGCGTCATATAACAATATGGCGCGTAGCTTTTTATTTTATGTTTTGTTGTTAATAAATGCTTGCTGGGTATTAGTTTTTTCATGTATTCATTGAAATGTAATTATTTTTCATTTCAGTATTTTTTATATAAATATATTTAAAATATATTAACAGCATGTTTTAAAAATAAGTACATACTTATATTGTTTGTTTTTTAAATTTTATTTATTCTTTATTCTTTGTGTAATAAATATATTCTTATAGAAGTTTTAAACTTCAATTTCATTATTTTAATTTTAAAATTTATCCTTTTGAAAGGTTTCGAGTTTGCTATTAGAAAAAATATTTCTGTTTTTTATTGTTGTGAAGTAGTTGATATAAATATATAAATTGTATTACGCGAATTTTCTCCAAACAAAGTTTACATTCAAAATGTGATTTTCTTCGATCTTCGGTTAATCCGTGTATTTTTATTATATTAGTTTTTAGATTTATTCCAATTTTGATTCAATATCGTATTTATTTTAATTTTAAACGGATTAATTGCATAATTTTGGTATTCCAAAATACAATATTGACCAAAATATATACTGATATCCATATTTTCAGAAGAATACTATCTCTGACTACGGAGTACTGTAAAGTGTTCCAAACATCAGTTTTTTTTATATATTTTTTTGAATATCAAGATGTATACTATCCATTTAAAATATGTAGAAAACCCCAAAAACTAAAGATCTTATTATAATATTTATTTCAATATAAAGTAATATTATAGGTTCAGCGCTAGTAGTGCGCGCAACGTACTTAGTGTGCCACCGGCTGATATCGTCGTGGAAGGGAGACTTGCAAGTGTCACTTGCTGCTTTAGAGCTCTTATCCGGTCTTGCTAAGTTACATTCTACTAAACCGGGTAAGTTATTATATCTTTTTTTTTGTTTTAGGTAATCAAAGAGAATCTAGTGTCAATATATTCGGTTTTTCAATTTCCATCCGAAATAGAAATACATATTACGTGTACATATCAGAATGAGGAAAGAAAATAATTTAAATATAATTTTTCCAACGTGTGGGTTCGAACCCACAATTTTTTTTTTGTAAGCGTCCGTCGCACCGTGTCCGCAGTGATCATCCGCTGCGGCTGGGGTCGCTACGCGTGGTCGCTGTGCACGCGCGGCGCGCCGCGGTGCGCGGTGCGGGGCGCCGCCGCGTGCGCGCGCCCCGTGCCCATCGCCGAGCCGCCCCCGCGCGCGCCGCCCCTCTGCCGCGCGCTGCCCGCGCACCCGCCCGCCGCCGTGTGAGTACACACTTATATACGATATACGTACGAGAGCGATATGACACGCCTTCATGACTGTCGCTGACCTGCTCATGTATTTAAAAAAAATGAATATCTGAAATGAGTATCTCACCATAGTCTTAAAATGCAATTAGGTGGTCTATTTAACTATGCACACGTAGAAAAAAAAAACAAACAAGAGGCACGGGCAAATTCAAGCCCGTGGATGTAATTTAACTCATAAAAAAATATATACATACGAGTGGCGACGCGTCCGTACAACTCTGTTCCCATCGGCTTACCTTACTTTTCAAAGTACAAGTATGAAACCGAGAAATAGATCGGTCGTCAGTAAAATGTACGCTTAAAATTGTATTCAGTTTGAAAAAAACAAGATCAAGAAAGGTGGAGAACTAAAAAAAAGGTCACTTCTACCCTAAATATACATCGACTTCTCTAAATTTAACGACTTACCTAACTAAAATTTTCACCCATCACCACTGATACATACTAATATACTGCCGCTAATGATTTCTACTATGTACTACTAATACTACCACTTCTCACTACCAATAACTACTGCTAATTACCATTGTCATACATAAATTCGATCATTCAGCCATTGCATAACGTTTCCATATAAGGCTTCCATTTTACCTAGCTAAACAGCTATATCACATTTGTCTAAGCGTTGTTTATTTCCTTTTTCGAAAATTTTAAAATTAAATATTTTTTTCCCACGACAATTCTACAAGATTCAGTAAAAAAATAAATGTACTCAAAATTACTTTACTTATTACTTATTAAGTGATTTCATCTGAAAAAAAAACAATTTCTGTATTGACTTCCAACAGCCAATATACAATGTCTAACTAAATGAAAAATGGAAAATATCCAAACATTGTAATTCCAAACATTGTTCTAACTCCTCTCTCTTCTTTCAAAATCCGTGAGTCCTTGAATAAAATTAACCCATAAATCCGTGCCATGCAAAACATTGAAATTAATTTAAAAATGAATTGTTTTTTGTTCAGAGTATATTTTGTTTTAAAAGTACAAGTCAAACAAATATATTATAGCATTTTTAAAATAAACCCTAACTGTAAATTTTATTTAATTTTATTGACTTAACTTTAAAAATTATGTAAACATTTAGAACCAAAGAATTTTCGTCCAAGAACATAATGTTTACGTACACAGTCTCCCCGGAATTATTAATCGTTTTAAATGAAACTATTTTAACAGCAAAACACGTATATTATAGGATTCGAAAATACATATTTAAAAACCCGACATTTTGGACATTTTTAAGTAGTCCGTGGTCACAAGTACCAAGTACTGTTTACCTGTAAGCATAGAAAGTTAAAATAATTCTTAATGAAAGATATCATTATGACATCGTCGTTAATTATCTTCTCATGGTTTTCTATAGAGATAGTGCATTTCCTACGCTGGACGCGGTTCTTCGTCAACTAAACGACCCCGAAGCGCCGACTTTGTTCCGTCTGTTGGAACAACAAGCTACGTTAGAACGACGAGTGCGTGAAGCTGAGGACAATGTGGTAACATTTTATTTTATTTATTACATCCTAGGGTTACTAGGCAAAGCGCAGCGTTTAGTTCCGCCACTCAGCACGCAATGCCTCAAGTCGGCGGAAAGTGGGGAACGGAGTGTCTTAATAATAGGTTCTTAGGTTCCATCTGCCTACCTAGCTAAATGCGGGATACAGCGTGAAGTTTAAAAAAAATTTCCTATGGTTAGTGAGCCAAAATAAGAATGGCTTTTACATATAATCCTAATGAAATATATGAATAATCAAGCTTTTATGTTCACGCATAACAGAAATCAGAAAGCAACTGGACACTGTACTCTAAGTCAATGTTGACATCTCAATTTAAGATATTATGAGTTGAGTCGCGCAACTCAACGTCGCGTTTAATTTAAAATAATCATTTCTCCGAATATGAATTGAATCGACAACCAATCGCGTTTGCAGACAGACGTTGTCTCTGCGTTACGATGGTGAAATAAATGTTCAATATAGTGAACAAATTTCAGAAATATTTTTATACATCTCTTTTTACATGCCAAATATATTCTTATTCGGTATTATAATTTATATTTTATTATTTAATTAGTAACTAAATAGTTATTGTTTGTTTTCAGACCCCAGAAGAATACGTCCCACCTGAGCCGGTGACGGAATTCCAAACAGCAAGATTGTTCTTATCTCATTTTGGATATTTAAATATTGGTGGCGAAAAGAAGGTATTACTACATTTATACATATATTTAATTCAAATATTAAATTATGTAATCACAATTATTACAAATCAAATAATGGAAACGAATTGTAAAATATTATAGGATACTTCTCTTTAGCGGGGAATAGCACTTGAGTGTTATTTTAACTAAAGTGTGTGAACATTAAATATAATTCTAAAAAAATATTAATAAATGTTGGAATATCAATTGATTTTATAGTTGGTCAACTGGCTCAATTGATTATTATACAAAAACTAATCTTTTTAATTAGTATGTCTTTTGACTTTTATTATAAAATGGTTGCCGCCACTCATACTGCGTTCTTTACGTGTTAGAACTTACGAGTCGAAAAGCGGTCTCTTCGAGTACTCTTTCTTTTCGGTGAAATATAATTAATTTATAAAACCGAATGACCGTTTTATTCACTCTAACCTCCTACAATAAATTATGAATTTTAGATTATTATAACCCACAAACACAATTCCCCATAATCTACATACTCGTACATAAGATACATTTGTCCCCAGGCTCGCCTCCCCCGACTCACGGCGCTCGACAGCACGTCGCCGGGGTTCAACGCCGCACTCCGCCGCCTCGACGCGACGGGCAGCCGCGCCGCGCTCACCGTGCACGTGTTCTACGTGCGCGCGGGCTCGGCGCCCGTCGCGCAGCAGGTGGTCGCCAACGCGAGGCGGAATGACCTCGCTCCCGCTTTTATTAGGATGTTGCGGGGGTGAGTGTGTGTGTGTATAAACGGCCGATACGCTCTAACTGATATTTTTAATAAATTCACACTTCGTTTGTTAAAATTTTACAACTGCTCGACCGTTCCAGACGTGATAATGTTTTGTAATCAAATAACCAAATTTCATTTGTTTGATTAGGCATACTAGAACGATTCGATAGATTTTTGGGATTTTTGGGTCCTCCACTCCGGTACGTATATATTTATTTGGCTACCTACATGTGTAATACTATTATAACTTACAGATCTATTGAAAACAAATATTAGGAAAGACCATTGAATTTACAAACGAATTGACCGGGTAGAGAATTAGAACTAATCTGTACGTGTACAAGAAAAAAAAATGTTTAAACATATATCGAGCCCCGTTTAGTCATTATAACTTTTTGTAGTTTCATACTACATGAGTACAAAAAGTTATTGCTATTCTTATATTTAAAAAAAAAACATTATAATACCATTTGTACAAGAATTGTATTTCTTTTTATTATATACCACATATAAAATACATGTTTATCAAATATTTTTAGTTATGGTATCAAATAATGTCGCCTCCCCCGCAGTCTAGGCACGCCGGTGCGCGTGGCGGGGCACGCGGGGTGGAGCGGCCACGCGCGCACCAGCTACGACGCGCCCCCCGCCGCGCCCCCCGCCGCGCACGCGCCCCCCGCACCCCCCGCGCACGACACCCCCGCGCTGTACGACGGGAGGGAACAGGTATAGATAAAGACAACTATATATGTTACATTATTTTTCTGTTTTAGCTTCACGCTGTATCCCGCATATAGCAGAGTAGGCAGAGAGAACCTAGTGTTGAGACATATTGCGTGCTGAGTGGCGGAACTCGACGCCGCGCTTTGCCTTCTTACCAAACCCTAGGAAATGAAAATACTAAACTTTTACATTTACTGGAGTGGGAATCGAACCTACAACCTCTTACGTTTACAGTCGCACGCTTTTGCCTCTACGCCACGACAGTTTAAGCATTTAAGTTAAATTCAATATTCAAATTCAAATAATTTTATTCAAAGTTAGAACTTACATGCTTAATCTTTTTGAACGTCAAATAATTTACCACCGGTTCACTAAATTTAATGCCTCAGACCTGAGATGAACCGGTGCAAGAAACTCAGGGAGACTTTTTGTTTTTTTTTCTCAGTCAATACTTCACAATTATTGATTAGAGACAATTACACCTTTGAAATAGACAAATGTTATTTATTGTTTATATTTCATTTGTCAGAAGTATTATACTTCTGATGTGGTCCCATTTAAATTTACTTAAGATCAAACAAGTAGTTTTTGGGTTATTGGTAATGATTATGCTTTTTAGTGCATTAATTAAGGTATCATTTTCTTATTTAACATTTATATGGCCGTCGAAAATTATATGGAACATTACTCTGACCATTACAAATATAAGTTATAACTTATACCTTGTTTTTACTCAATTTAATACTATTTCTTTTTAAAGCAAAATTTATATAGCCTTAAAAAATACATAATATTTTCATTATGTTAATTTAAATAAAGTGGGCGTGTATTGTAGGTGCTGTACTGGTCAGACTCTACGGACGAGATCGCGTTCGTAGTGCCCTCCGGATATGAACTTGGTGAAGACGACACAAACGACGTGGACGGCTCCTGTTTGTCTACTAAGTATGCTTATTTATTTTATTTTTACTAGAATTTAAATAATCTGCTTATTTGTCCTTTTTTATATTAGATATTGCTGCAAAAATATCAAATGTCTGCAGCAATTTCTTCAAAATTATTCTAAAAACTTCCATACTATTATTGCAAAGTAAATCATTTATGAACTACTCCATAGCTTTCGATAGGACTGACAATACTGACATTTTTATGTTAATTTCACATACATAGCTTCACGCTGTATCCCGCATATAGCAGGGTATTCAGAGGGAGCCTAGTGTTAAGACACTCCGTTCCCCACTTTCCGCCGAATTGAGGCATTGCGTACTGAGTGGCGTAACTCAATGCTGCGCTTTGCCTTGTTATCAAACCCAGGAAATGAAAATACTAAAATTTTACATTTCCTGGACTGGGAATCGAAGCCACAACCTGTCGCGTTTACAGTTGCACGTTTATGCCTCTGCGCACGACAGGTGTTAATTTTAATTTTTGATTTTATATAACATAAAACAATTTATAATAAATACAGCCGCAGTTCAGACAAGTCAGCCGGTTCATGGTGGGACGTGTCAAGCGGAAGCGGTGCCAGCGTGAGTTACGAGCGAAGCGTAAGCGAAAGTGAGCGAGGTGAGCGACGAGCGAAAGAGCAAGCAAGAGCGCTTTCGCTTGAACTGGACCGACCTGCGCCCACTGCGCCACCACCTTCACAGCCGTCTGGACTTTCTGGTATATATTATATATTATATTCGCATCGCAAAGTAGCATCTTGATTACGGCGTAAACTTGATAACGGAGTGATTTGAAACTAGATTCTCTCTGAGCACCTTGCTATTATTTATTGCTATTATAGACGTTTTTTTTAATGTTATTTAAATTTTAAATAGATATCATATACACTTAAAGTTTTTATATAGTGGGAAACGGAATTGTTGTAAGAGAACGGAGTGTCTTAACACTAGGTTCTCAGGTTCCCTCTGCTTACCCTGCTATATGCGGGATACAGCGTGAAGATAAAAAAAAAAGGAAAAAGTTTTTATACGGTAAATCATGTCTTATGTTTGAAATATAAAATAAGTCTTACAAGAATCCTTCTAATGTTGTTTTTTTATAATTCCAGGCAGTGGCAGAAGGAACAGAGATTTTATGCCAAAGATTCTCATTATATGGCTAGAAGATTTTGAAGATCATCTTAACTTACCTATTGGTCGGTATATAATACGTATAATTTTGTATAATATATGCAAAGTGCAGATTTCGTTTAATTTATTGTATGCAAATTGTTTTAGTGAAATATTGTCTTCTTTTGTTAAATGATTTTTTATCCATTTTGATTTGAAAATCATTTAATTTAATGCGAAATACAGGATTACGTATTTTGTATGCTTATATATTTACAATTTACATTGCCAAAATAATATATTTAATCTTATAACATATAACAAACTTTGCGAGTACAGTATTCGATAAAGTTTAAAGTAATTAAATAACCTATTAAAAATATGTGCGTTAAAATATTTATTAAGTATTAAATACAATACTAGATGATCGACATACATTTTGCCTCGGTAAAGTTCCTCTGCTTGCATAAGTTTCGTAGTATGAGTATGAGATGTACCTCTACAGACGAGCTGCTGCGCTACTGCGACACGGGCGTGGCGCACGCGGCGGGCGGCTGCAGCGCGCTGTGCGTGTCGGGCGTGCGCGGCGGGCTGGCGCGCGTGCGCGTGCGCGGCGGCGCGGGCGTGCTCGCGGACGGCGCGCTCGTGGCCCCGCGCCTGCTGCCGCAAGCGCTGCGCCGCGCCGCCTGCTTCATGGCCCGACGCGCCAGGCTCAACACCGACTTGTGAGTATTGCGAATGTCGGTATTGAAGGGGAAACATTTTACATACAATGGACGAAAATATTATGCAATGTAAGGTATACACTGTTAAGTTTTTGTCGACCTCGTTTTTGAGTTGATAAATCTGCTGATTTGTTGTAATTTACAAAAATTACGTCGATAAAAATTGTGTTATCGCGTTCGTAGCGACACCATTGATTCATATGTATAAAAGCTCTAGTATTGTCGTGTTATGTTAGTTAGAGAGAGAGAACCTTGAGTAGCACACTATGTCGGGCATGCGAGATGACGTGTTCGCGATGCCCCCTCTGGTGTCCACTGTGCTGCGTTTTTATGACCCGACGCACTTGGCTCAATTTTATAATTTGTGGATATTTTTCAATAGCAACTTCTAGCAGAATATTAGTAATCAAAAAACCCTAATATTGAGATACTCTCTTCGCCACTTTCAGACAGATTGTAAAAAATTATACTTTTTAACATGTTTAGCTACTTTTGCTTTTAAAAGCTCATAATAATAATCTTAATAATATATTTTTTACAACATTAAAAATTTTAAAAACATCACAAGTTTTCTTACATTATTTACTAATAAAAACTATTTACAATAATTTTTCGATGTAATTTTTAATAATTTTCGTCATATTTTGTATACAGATACCAACCGCCACACGTGCGCCGACGTCACCTCATACAGGACATCGCACAGCAATACAAGAAGGACTTGTCCGAGCCTGAACTACTCGAATCACTGTTTAGAGCACCATAACTTTATAATAACAATAGTTCATAATAATGTAACCCCAACACGCTAATATAATACTACATCTGTAGATATATTCATTTAAAATTAAATGTAAAAAAAATATACCAGACAGTCTAGAAGTGAAATATTTCATTAATATGTATCTAACGCTAAATGCGGCTCTTAGTTATTTATTTATCTAGTTTCAATTTCTTTAACTAAAGATATAATCATTTGTCTTGATTTCCGGCGGAAAGTGAGAACAAAGTGTTTTAACTCTAAGTTGGCCTGTTATATGACAAAAAGTATTATTCTTTATTTTTTATAACGCCTGTCGTGGCGCAGATGCACAAACGCGACGGGTTGTGGGTTCAATTCCAACTCCAGGTAATGGATTTTTTTATTTTCTGGGATTGGTAACAAGGCAATGCGCGGCGTTGAGTTCCACCACTCAGCACGCAATGCCTCAATTCGGCAGAAAGCGGGAAACCGAGTGTCTTAACACTAGTTTTTCTCTGCCTACCCTGCTATATGCGAGATACAGCGTGAAGTTAAAAAAAAGTTATTCTTTATTTGATCTGTATCGTCATGATATTTTGTATTCTTAAGTAATTTGTAATTTTAAGACTGAATTTTTTATTAGAAATAATTCAAAGTTATTTATATATTTATATAACATTCCAATGTACCTATGGATTGTATATAATGCAAAACCTATGTCCTTGTACTTAAATATATTCAGTATTAATACATAATATTTAAACATATTTCATTGTTTTATTTATTATGCCCTTTCCCACCCATCCTTTCCACAAAATATAGTGGCCCCGATAGCGGACTACTATATAGTCCTCCCCTTCCATCTGTATCCTCTAGGACGGCAACGCATTTACATCTTTGGTGTTATAGATGTTCATGGGCGAAGGTAACCACTTACCATCAGGTGGTCCTTCTGCTCGTTTGCCATCCGTTATCCATAAAACAAAATATATATATTTTTCATTTTAACCGACTTCCAATAAAGGAGTTTCTGAATTCGACTGTATTTGTTATGTGTGTTGCCATATAACTTTTTACTGCGTGAACCAATTTTGATGATTCCGGTCTGGTAATCATAAACGAAATAAGATATGGTTTCACTATGCAGGAAAGCTGTGGGTTCCGTACCCTTTCGGGGGAATGATTCGAAAAGGTCCACTTTTTCATCGAATAGAGGAGAACGGAGTGTTCCCAGAGCCAGACAAGAATTATTTAAATATTTATTAATTATTATTGTATTATTAATTATATTCATTATAAAATTAATTCAGCTGGATGAGGAACCCATGTACCTACACACCTAGACGCTGTTCCACTGCGCCATTATAACCTCTATATTGATGTCCAAAAATATATTTAAACTATGCAAATTCATTATAAATTGTCATAGAAATAAAGACAATAAAACTACGTGCATAATTATTATATGTGTATAATAATTTTCATAGCTTCACCGGTCGCAGCGAATTCTAAAGCCTCCTTAGCCCTCTCCATTGGTAAATGATGTGTAATGAATGATTTAAGGTCTATGGCTCCACTCGATACCGCCGCCAACGCTAATGGATACCTAGAAATAAATTTATTTGTTACTTAGAACCTACTGTTAAGATCCTTCGTTCTAATAACATTTCCATTCCCCATTTTCTGCCTGTTTTATTTACTTTTTTATATTATTACTACTACCCTGCAGGATAAACCGTGTTTGAGCCAATGTGGCCTCATTCACACAATGAAACAGCAGAAACAAGAAAATGAAAATATTTTAACCAGATTAATCGCGTACTCTGAGATCACTAAAGTAAAACTTTCCGAGTACTAAAATATACGCGATTAATTCTTTTAAAATAGTTTCATTTAATATATGTAAAAATCGCGAAAATCAAAGATAATCATAATATTAAAAATATTTACGAATTAAGTAATCTGTATGCTCCTCGGACATCAACTTCTCTTAGCAGCGCGTTGCTGAGCGGGACGCGCGCGAACACCTCGCCGATACCGACCACCAACACCGTACCACCGGAACGAGTCACCTGAATATAACATGATATATATGTTAGAGAATAATGACTAAAGAGTTATTATTTATATTGACTAGTTCGATATTCCATATAGACAATCGGTCAGCTGGCCGGCGATACTTTATTAAAAAACATAATGAGACAGTATAAATAGCGGTGTATATATAGTGCGGTGCGTCATTAGAGCATTAGAGTTCAACTTCTTTCTGAGCTTTCGCCTAAGCCAAGTGGAGCACACAGACCATGGCGTCCGAAGGTAGTGATTGCGTCGTTACTCCTTTAGACTCGGCTTCCGTGACATATAAATTTTTCTTTTATGGGGAGGGCAAGACCCCGTGTAACCTCAGAGGAGCTACAAGTGCGTTGCCGGCCTTTGAAGTGGAAAAGCGTAAAGCAACAATTGTAATTAATTTTCCATTTTATTGACACAAAGGGTAAGATTTCGTAAATAATTATTTACCTTTTTAAACTTACGAAGAGATTATAAAAGCCTAACCACTAAGTATCGATTAGTAAAAAAAATATATTAGTAATCAAAATATACTTAACTTACTTATTCATTTTTTCGTTTATATAATAAGTGAAACAATCTTAATTAAACTCTAAATATTGTTACTTTTATTAAAAAAATATATTTTCTTAATAATTATTTAAAATTTCGACCAGAGCGCTTGGATATATTCGTCAACTTATAGAAGAGCAGCGGGTTCAAATCCATTTTTTTTCATACATTTCTAAATATATGAACATACCATCATCGCCACACTCTGGCTGGACTCGTATCCGCACGCGTCTATCGCGACGTGGGGGGAAGTACCCAACATTGTCTTGATTTTGTCCACAATATCTTCATCCTTACTGTCACGTTTCACCAGCAAAGTGTAATCGGCAACTAAATCTTTTGCTATTTTCAATCGAGATTCTACTATATCTGAAAACCATTAATATTAAAAAAAAAATTGTATCTCATTTTATGGACATGGGCAGAAGAGTATGAAATTTGGCATACATACGTAACGTTTACATGGAGGAGGGGTATAGAAAATCATAACTTTTTACAAATGCGTTTGAAACACATTAATGAATAAAATATGTATGTCATTTTATACTTTTGTATAAAATGACATACATGAAGTGTATGGGCTAAAGCTAAGGCACGCTTTGGTACGTGGCAGGGCGGTTTCTAGTTTATTTAATTTTCTCTTATAAATATACATTTATTTACTGTATAAAAACGTCTATGAATATGAGTAACAAACATATACACACAGACATCACATCACAGACCATTTACATTTATATATTAGTAGGATTATTTTATGACGGTTTCTTAGTCGTGGCGCAGTGGAAATGCGTCCAACTGTAAGCGCTTTAGTCGTAGATACGATCTCTACTCAAGGGAATAATTATATTGAATTTAATTTACATCCTCTACTCTTTCAAGACAAAACGTCGCAATGAGTTTTATCACTCAACACGTAATGTCTCAATTTCGAACGAAAGTGTCTTGACACTATGTTCCCTGACTACATTATTATGCTGAAAAAAAACGTGAAAGTAAAAAAAAGATAATATCTGTTACCAGTCATAAGTATTTTGGACACTCCCATGGCTCTAGCGGTGAGCGCGCACAGCAGGCCGATGGGCCCCGCGCCGAGCACCGCCAGCACGCTGCCGAGGCGGATGTTGGCGCGACCGCACGCGTGTATCGCTATGGCCAGCGGCTGCACCGCCGCACCTTCCTCCATTGTTACGTTATCTGGGAGTCTATGTTTAATATTTATATATTATTATATATATATTCCTTATTGCACTTTGTAACAAAAATAAATACAATATTAAAAAAAGTTGTTAGCAAAGATGGTTTTATCTCTGATAGAGATTTCTTCCAGTCAACTTATGGGTATGAAAGAGAAGTAAAAGATTTGCGAGTGTGGAAGTGTGTGTGTTATTATGTATATGCTAATATATTAATTGAATTTAAAAAGTTGTTAATTTAGTAATTATTTCCTTTTTGGCTCAGTGGGTTCCCAATCGGTTTAAGTTCGGTCCCCACTCGGGAGAATGATTATATTTAGAGTATTTTCATTTATCAGCTTTGATAAGGCAAAACGCGGCGTTGGGTTCCGCTATTTATTACGCAATAACTCGAATAGGCATGGAGTTTAGAGTATTAGCAATCTCTGAATATGGAAGAAAGCGTGAAACTGTAAAAAAATATCAATCGTTTTCAATCTCACTTAGTGCGATCTCTATTTGCGCTCTGTCCATCTAACGAAACCTTATAAAATGCTCAATTTAATGTGATATTATAAACTTAATTTAAGTAGAAATTGAATCTACGACCATACCATCACTGCGCCTTGAAAACTTCTAAATTTACCTATAGGTAACTTATTTTAAAACACGTTACTGAGTGACTGACAGACAACGAACAGAGGAAACTATTAGCTATAGAATGTCGAAAAACATATATGTTCCTTGGGGAGTGAAATACAGCAACGAAGTAGAAGTTGGACATAAACGCGATTTTGCGTTTTATAGTCCACGCAAACGAAGCGGGCTACAAAGTAGTTAAATTAATAAAATAAATATCGTACTTATGACAAAAATCAGCAACATGTTTATAATAATTGCACAGGTTCCCCGAAGTGTCCGCAGTGGAACAGTAGCCGGGCTTCACACACAGGTTGTACCGCCCTTGCTTGCACAGGTCGCAGCTTCGACACGGCTGTGTAGGCTCCACCGCTACACGATCTCCTACCGCGATATTCGTCACTTTACTACCCACCTATGTATATTATAAATATTTTTTACTAACTGTTATCTGCGGCTTCGCGTGGTCAATGGTAGTCCATACTACATACCTACTATAATGTATATATGCGTTAATTTGAAGGCTTTGAAGTACTTAGGTCAAATTTTTGATAAACAATTATGTCTGCCAAAATATATTCTTTAATAAAAATATCTAATGTCCTTTTTAATACCTCTAAGAAAATATGAACAAAATTTCATTATAATCGATAGAGTAGTTTTGGCGAAAAAGCGCAAGAAAGACTCCAATTTATATTATTGGCAGGCTTAATTTTGGTTTATATTATAAAATTGACCGTAATCATATATTTTGTAGATATAAAATTATAGAAATATTTTTATTACATCAGGTATGCACAATGCATATACTTATGTTAGTTACAGTTAGTGTTAAGAAACTCCATTCTCTTTCAACAATTCCGTTCCCCACTTTCCGCCGAATTGAGGCATTGCGTGTTGTTAACCCAAGAAACGAAAATACTAAATTTTTACAATTCCTGGAGTGGGAATCGAACCCACAACCTGTCGCGTTCACAGTCGCAGGCTTGTGCCTCTGCGCCACGACAGGCGTTTCATAATGAATCACATTATAATAAACTTAATTAGCGGATAGCAATCAACGTAATTAAGTAAAACATGGAATTAAATATTTAAGATAGTAATTGTATTTCAAACATAAAATGATAAGTAGTTTATTGTATACATGTAGGTTTAACGGTATTTATTTAGTTTACTGTTTATTGTTTTGCACCGCATTATCTCCCGCTCTTTTCTGTAAATCCTTACAATTTGCTTGCCTCAAAGAGATCACTTTTAGTGATAAGGACTCCTTTATACATTTTGCCTCAAGTTAAAAAGTATCTGTTCAATGTATCCTATTTTAAATACACAATTAAAAAAATATTTTATCTCCAAGCCCATCGTGGCTTTGTGAGGCAGCATCTGAATGTAAACGCGATTGGTTGTGGGTTCGATTTCCATTTGGAGGAGTAATTATTTTTAAATTATTTTCGTTTCTCCGCTATGGTAAGACAACGCGAAATGGAATTTTTCATTTCCTGGGTTTGGTAAGAAGGCAAAGCGCGGCGTTGAGTTCCGCCACTCAGCACGCAATGCCTCAATTCGGCGGAAAGTGGGGAACGGAGTGTCTTAACACTAGGTTCCCTCTGCCTACCCTGCTATATGCGGGATACAGCGTGAAGTAAGACAACGCGGCTTTGAGTATCGCCCTTCTCAATGGCCCCAATTTGGACGGAAAACGATAAACCGGGTAACTTGACACTAGTCTCTCTCTGACTACCATGCTGTGTAAGATAAAGTGTGATGTATGTAATTTTTCATCTTATATAAAATAATTTTTCCTACCTGAACTACGGTTCCAGCACCTTCATGGCCCATAACAATGGGCTCACTTAGAACTTCCAAACCACATTTGCCACTAGAATATAACTTAACATCTGAGCCGCAAATGCCGACACATTCCATTTTTATGAGTACCTCTGTAGATGTTAATAATAAATATGTATAAAAATATTTATAATAAATACTACTGCGTATAAAAAATAAAATCATTCTTCATACTTTTTATGCGTATTATTTATTGCTATGTATTTTTTTTTAAATCTGATCTGACTATTAAACCTATTAAAGTGTAGTAAAACGCCATAATGTCCAGTGGGACAGTGTTTTATGTAACCGCGATTAACTATGGGTTCCATTTCCACTTAGGGAAATGATCATATCGCACCTTTAGAATTATACTGACCTATTTAATAAATATACGTACGTACGTATTGACGTTTCCCAAAACTCTATATTGATAGATTTGTGCATTTAAGTTTGTTGTAAAGAAATGTTTGTTTTTCTTAATTTATTATATATTCTTGTTTTAATTAAAGTCGTTAAAGGTCGTTGTTTTAAGTTGTTTCGTGGCAAAAAATCAAAATCATTATTTTTTTGATTAGGTCCCTAAAATTTTAAGTTGCGATTTGTAAGTTACATATTTTGATTTCGACTAGCTATTTTTTCTTCGCCTTCTATTTATTTATATAGTAGTAAATGTAGACTGACAATAAAAGCTATAAAAAATAGAATGACGATAAAAGCATCAAATTATAAAAAATCTATATAGGTATTATTTACCATTTTCATTGATCACTGGTGTCGGCCATTTTACCTGAAACAAATATAATTATGAATATACATAGTAACCGTCAACATTAACCGCACTATAAAGTACTCTAACTAAAAAAAACATATGTTATAAATATGTATGTATATACAACGCTTGCCTTGCTGAGTGACTGAAAGCTGACAGCGAAACTAAAATTTAGAAAGCTAAGATTTGGCTCCTGGATTTCTCGAAATTCCAATAAAAATGAGAAAAATTGGGATTTTACCATGTATAGTCTATGCAAATCAAGTCGCGGATTACAAGTTATACGATACTGAATAACTATTACAAAAATATATTTTGTATTTCAATATCATTTTATTAGTCGATAAGTCCTATAATCACGTAAAAAGCTTTCGAAGAAAATAAAGAAGAATTTTGAATATTATGTTAGTGAATATAAAACAACTAACTAAAAAATAATCGAAATAAATTATAACATCATGGTCAAAAATTATAGCATATAATGTATTTACTCTATACCTATTGCTGTAGAATTTCATCTAAATCCGTTCAGTAGTTTATTGTAAAGGAATCCTCACATATTTTCACAATTTACATAAGTAGAATTACTTACAACTCTCAAATCTTTAGGCCCGTATAAAACAGCTGCGGTGTTTTCCATCGTGCGCACGAAAATAATGAATAACGTATTACGATATTTAGTTAAAATTATTATGTAAGATATAATAATATGATAATTTTTGTGTAAACACAGATAGCATTGTTGATACAGAGTTTATAAACAATTAGTTTGTTTAAAGCAAAACAGAAAACAATGGCACTAAATAATATGTTTATGGCTGTAACAGTGATTAATCTTAAAACATAATTATGTAACTTGCTCTTACTTTTATCTATAAATAACGTAGAATTAGAAATTAGAAATTAATATCTTCATAGCTAATAGTGTTTATCTTAAATTGTTTTATTTTAGTATTGATTGATAATTTGTATATACTAAAATAAATAGGACCTATAAACGTTTAAAATACATTAAAAACTTAGGCTTGCTCTGTAACAACCCAGTAACTTAATCAATACATTAACAATGGTCCATCGATGGGGGCCTCGATACTTATCGAATATACAAAATTTTGAAAACATTTTTTTTTTACTTCACGCTGTATCCCGTATATAGCAAGGTAGGCAGAGAAAACCTGAGAACCTAGTGTTAAGACAATCCGTTCTCTTTCAACAAATCCGTTCCCCACTTTCCTCTAGATTGAGGCATTGCGTGTTGAGTGGCGGAACTCAACGCCGCGCTTTGACTTGTTACCAAACCCAGAAAATGAAAATATTTCACTTACTGGAGTGGATCGAACCCACAACCTGTCGCTTTACAGTCGCACGCTTGTGCTTCTGCGCCACAACAGGCGTTAAACATATCACCTTCTTATTCAAAAAGGATGCAATATTAAATGAGACCATCATCGTGTGACGGCATCTGACTGTACGCGATTGTTTGTGGGTTCGATTTCCACTCGGAAGAATGAGTATGCTTAAATTATTTTCATTTCTCTATTGTGCTAAGACAAAGCGTGGCATGAGTTTCGCCGCTTAACAAGCAATATGTCGTAATTGGAAAGCGGCGCACGGACTGTCTTGACACTAGTTCTCTTTTGTTTACATTAATATCTACAATAATGTCTAATCTGGAAACATTTTACAGTAGTCCGAGGTCACAGATAGATGTAATATTTTTAAAAATCTATGATCTCTTTCAGAAGAGATGTATTAAAATTTCATATGCATTTTTGTACTGAGATAAATATCTTGACTATTGCAGCGTGGTATTAATTGTAATTTGAACATTAATAATTTGCATGAGGTCTCGAATTTTTGACCTCGGATGCGAATGCGGATGAATGCAGATGTTAAGGTTAAGAACTTAAAACTGAACTTCTGAAGGTATAATTTCTTTATTACCTAAATATTTCCCCACTTTTTTCATCTTCTTACCTGGAATTTAAAATGTGAATAAGGCGCCCACAGAGTCCATCATTCGTTGATTCAAATTTGACGAAAGCGACGATTGTTAAACTACAATCGTTTGTCAACCCCACGTGAATTGTCTGTACCTTGCAGTCTATCTTAAAAATATAATATAAATTATATAGGTATTCGTAAATATGTAATTGTAATAGATGAAAAAATTGTCAAATATACAGAGGGGTAAAATAAATACGAATCAGAGGTTCTCATCCGTAGACCACCATCTATTGATTAAGTTCGAGACACATTTCTACATAAATAAATGTAGATTAATACTACCTAAGAATATGATAACTGGAAAGTTAATTGCATAGTGTAGTTTTATATTATAAAACGTTAAATTACGGTCACCTTCTACTAATACTTCACTTCCAGTACTTAAAATTGGAATTATGAGGTTTTCAGAAAGAGAACAGTAAAAAATATTTATGTAAAAAAAGTTAATTGTATTGTTACAAAACGAAAAGACTGTATAGGCAATAGTAATAAATAAATTGAATACACAATTAAGGTTGACAAAAATATATGAACACAATGTTCTTGCGAAGATGTAGAATCAACTTTTTTAAGAAATCATATATTTCCCTATTAATCGTAAACTTGTGACGAGCCAACTGGCTTAATTTTTTAACTTTAATGCTTTTTTTATTTCTACATAGGATTAAATTCTATAGTATAGTATTATTGGCATTAATAGTTAAATATGTCAGTGATTTTTTTTTAATTATTTAACCATTTTTACAAATCGGCTATTTCATATTAAAATAGTCTGTGTAGAGCTCGTAACTTTATCTGTTACACAATTTTGAGTTTTAAAACCTCTAATGACAGCAATTTGACAGTGTCAGTTGTTTTGTTTCAAAGAAATGTGAATTCGGCTTTTAATTTGTAAAATAATTAAAATAATGGCCCTCAGAAAAGCATTTTTTCTGACACGAGCGGTTTGTTGTAATAACCTTAAACTTCAAAGTACGAATTTGTTGAGGAAAAACACATTTCTCTTATCAACATACTCCGTAAGATTATATTCTTCTGAAAATATAGGTTAGTTTTCATATATTTGTATTATATTTTTAAAATAGACATAGGTAAATTATTTTGCTGCCCAGTATTTCATTACTCATACTTTCGGTATAAATTGCTATTTTAGTAAAATTGTGTAACGGTAATAATGAATCGGTTTTAGGAGATAAGAACAAAATTGCAAATGAACCTGAAAAAGTAGACATCCTAGGACGATTTTTCCCCCAAACTACACCAAGCCAAAAAGATGCTCAGGAAATACAACAAGAACAGCAAAAATTTGAGGAGGAACAAAAAGAAAAAACTGAGGAAAATGAAAAGAGTTGGAGACGAATGAAAATTGGGTAATTTACTTTAAAAATAGCTTTAAAACTCTAACTTTGTATTTATCAAGTATTATTAATAAGCAAGATATATTTCTAAAAATATATTAAACATATATTTTGAAATAATGATTTTAGTATAGATATGTATTGTTGTTTAATGAATATTAATTAATAATCACAATAAATAGTTTTGCAGCATTTGGTGGAGCAATGACTATAATGGGAGGCTGTATGGTGATAGAAATGGGGGCTCCAAGAAGGGATGATGAAGGTAAACCCATAGAGGATGAATTCTCTCATCTAGCAGTTCCCTTACAGTACCTGAGAAGAACTTGGAAGGAACTCACATTTTATGAAAAAGTAAGACAAAATATAGATTTCTTAAAACATTTTCTTCAAATTAGTTTCTTGGTGTATTTTGCAAAAATAATCTCCAATGTACTGTACTTTTAAAGTACTAACTTTGATTTCATAGTTATTTATGCACATTTTTCTATGCTTCAGCACTACATCTTTCCACAAACATATACTACATTAGATTATTAATTTCACAGATGATAAAAGAGCCTTCCCGTGAAAAACTTTTGCCAGACCCACTACCACCTCCATACCAACCTACTTATACTTTAGTATTGGAATTCACTGATGTGCTTGTACACCCCGACTGGTCTTATCAAACTGGATGGAGGTAAAAAATATGTTGCTTTACAGAATATGTTTCTATTGTAGTTATCTTTATATAAAATATTTTCCTTACTAAGTGACCTACAGAATGATAAAACTACCGACCATAGAAGGCAAAAATTTGACATGTAGGCTCTTTGGCGAGTGTAGAAAAAAAGCATTGTACAAAATTCCCATGAAAACAGGAAAAAACATTTTTCCGTTCTATTTAAAACAAGTTCCAGTCAATCAAAGTATTTTTGTATATTAAGTAGTTGCACAATAATAAAGCCTGTGTCATACACAGGCTTTTTTGCATTTTTTTTGCTTTTTTTTATTATGCAAGCTTTTTACTTTAACTTTTTATTTGTTATTTATTCCACAACTTACATATTTATTTAGAGGTGTATTACTACTCAGTTAATTCAGTTTGGCAGCTTAGCTTTGTCTATTTAAACCATACCTATGTATATAGTGAAAATTTAAATGGTCATAGAGGCTTAAATTGTCGCAAGCGAAAAAAACATGTTTGGTTTTGGCTTTGATGCCCAGTCAGAGTAATAATTAAGTTTAAATAATTTTTGAAGTATTAATCACACACTTAGGAAACAATGACTATATATAATATTGCTATGGCTTAGTGGTTAAAGCGCTTTGACGGTTTCGAAGAGACGCGGGTTTGAGTCCTGCTGTGTTCCAATTTTTATATGTATTCCAAATATGTATAAATGATTTTAATTTTTTCAGCCTGCTAAAACAAAGCACATTCAACTGTGTTATCTTAACTCCGAAAGGAAATAATAAGTCTCCGAAATATTAAATAGTCTTAACAATTGCAGGATAAAGCGTCAAACTGCTTTTTTTAAAGTATTCATAAAATAAATTAACAGTTTCAACTATTATAACATTATATATATAATATTTTTCTAATAATTTCAGATTCAAAAAGCGTCCCGGAGTTGATCAATTTCTACAAACAGTTGCTAACTCAGATTATGAAATAGTTATATTTACTTCAGAGAATGGTTTCATGATTTGGCCGGTGTTAGACAAACTGGACCCCGAGAACAAAATGATATCCTACCGATTATTCAGGGACTCAACTCATTTTATAGATGGCGTTCATGTTAAAAATCTTGAAGGTCTTAACCGGGACTTGTCGAAGGTAATTCTTGAAGTTAATATATGTAAGTTGATAAATTAAGATGCATATTTTTATAAATTATGTTTTTATGTTATTTAAACATGTCTTTTTAACCGACTTTAAAAAAGGAAAGGTTATTAATTTGGCAGTATTTTTTTTTATGTGTGCTACCGCATAACTTCTTACTGGGTGAACTAATTTGGATGATTCTTTCTATTATATGATAAATAGCGCGTCTGATGTTGAATGTATTGATGTTGATTCTGATGAGTTTCTTGCCGGCTCTCCTCAGCAGAACTGCCTTCCGAGCTGGTGGTAGCTTCCGTTAGGACTGACACGACTGACATCTTTTGTAAATTAACCATTCGAAAGTGCTTGTAACAGCCTATTTGAATAAAGTATATTTTGATTTTAGATTTTGATGTCATTTAAATTTCGTTAAAATGCCATTTAAATTTAGTTAAGATCTGGGAATTGTTTTTGATCTATTCGTAATAATTTTTAACTTTTAATGCATTTTATTTGAACTGTATTCTTTTTGTTAAAATCTCAATTATTGTATGTTTGTATTGTTGTATGTCCAGATTTTGTCATATATTCACTTGTAAATAAAATCATATGAAATTTCAGATAATTAACTAGAATTTAAAAAATAAAAATTTGGACATTTTATTTTTATTGCAGGTAATAGTCGTAGATTGGAACAAAATGACGACCCAGTTCCAACCGGACAACGCGCTCGTGTTGAAGAAGTGGAAGGGAGCGGACGACGACACCGCACTACTAGACTTAGCTAATTTATTACAAGGTTAGTTTTATAAATAGGACATTTACATATAATTTAAAAATACATTATTTTATACCAACATAAATACTAATTTTGTTTAGATATTAAGAAATTATAGATAGAAAAGGCGTTTTTCTTACGTAAGTGATAATTTCCGGGCAACTGACTTGTTAAGGTGTATATACCTTATATACATATGATTATCCTTTTTTTGCTTGTCAGGATAATCAGAAAGAATCTGTTAAGAGTTGAAAAAAAGACACAGTGTGGGGAAATAAGCATAATTATTGATGAAAAAAAATATTAAAGAAGGTTATCTATAAATTTTTTTTTATGAAAACACTCAATTTTTCATTTTCTTCCTAATCTTTGCTTATTAAAGCAATGAAAAAAAAATATTTTATTATATCCCTGAATGGCGATCGAATAAACAATCAATCGTGCAGTCTGACGTCCTACTGAACCACAATAATCTTAATATATTTTTACAACTTTACGCTTTTTCAATAGCAGGCCAAGCAGAAAGAACCTAGTGTCAAAACACTCCGTTCAGTTCACTCAACACTGATTTTCATTGTACAAAATACCACTTTACACATGTGTGTGTAAAGTGTGTGGCGGAATAGAATGTTTCTATTCCGCCACTCAACATGCAATGCCTCAATTCGGTGGAAAGTGGTGAACAGAATTGTTGAAAGAGAATGGAGTGGCTTAACACTAGGTTCTCAGGTTCCCTCGGCCTACCCCGCTACATGCGGTATACAGCGTGAAGTTATAAAAAAAAAAACATATTCTATTGCAATTGTTCAGCGATAACAATATCAAACGTGAGCGACGTGCGCGAGGTGTTGCGCTACTATAGCCAGTTCGAGGACCCCATCGCGGCCTTCCGCGACAACCAGCGCCGCCTGCTCGAGCACATGGAGAAGGAGCCGCAACCCTCCACCCTCACCGGCTCCTGGCTCAGGGGGTTCACGAAGCGATAGGGAGTGGGACTGGTAGGATGCTGTTATATTGCTTACTTTTTATTCAGGGTGGTTGGAAAACTTAATATATTTGGGTTTGGTCCCGAATTCGGGATTTCGTGTTAAATGGTGGAATATGCACGTCTTGTCTTACGAGGATAAGTTCGATGAACGGAGTTATGACGGTGTAGTAGGAAATAATTGTAGTAATATATAAACATATGGTATGGAGAAAAGCTACACTCACGCTGTATTCCATATAGTATGGTAGTCAACAACCCTAATGACTGGACACTTCGTTGTCCGCTATTGCGTCATGCGAAATAGAGAAATGAAAGACAAAGCTCAACTCCGCAGTTATCTTACCAGAGCGGGTAATGAAAATAATTTATATATGATCATTCCTCTAAATGGGAATCGAACCCATAACGAAGTCAAAGTCATTCGCGATTACAGTCATACAGTATACCACTGCACCGCAATAGTCTTTAGAAAATAATATACTTCCTAATGTTATTATATTTTTCTTTTCAGTTTCCTGTAAATGTTCATCGGATGTACTCGTAGTAGCAATTGTATAAGTCTGGCTTCGAACCTACGTAACTATTATACATACATATAAATAAAAACTTCCCATTCGTGTTAAATTAATGAAATTCACTTTTAAATTTATGATATTTAGAATATTTAAATGTTTTTAATGAATCTATCTGTGTAAAATATATTCTTTTTATTAACGTGATACTATTTAAATTACAAGAACATTCTGGAAAAGACATAAAATATATCTTTAACTATACTAGCTTACCAGAGCGAAAATTGATAAATTATAGACTTTCATGTGGTCTTTTTTTAAAAGGCCATTGTCTGTATTATATAGCAGCTTGCAGTGTTTTGGTAAGTTTACTGTTATATCTATTTTCGTATATTCATTATTTACCAACTTTTGGTAATTTTATATGACTGTCGATCAATGGCTATCAATTCTTTATATTTATTATATATGCTCAAACTTATGTTTAAAATTATATGACAATTAAATTACAGTAAATGTAAGGTTTATCGACTATAACTTTGTATAAAATATCCATAATGATGTAGAAACTAGTATAAAGATACTTTTTGATGTCAATATTCAATTTTGATCTCTTTTCAAATTGATGTAATAATACTTAAAGTTTTCATTCATTTTCACATAATTATTGTAAATTTTTAAGTTAATTTCATTATGTTTAAAATCCTGTTGCACTTTTTAATTCTCAAAAATATGAACTCAATGTAATACTTGTACTTATATTGCAGTAGTGTAATTGTGTGAGTGTGTGACGTCATGACGTGCTTGTTATCTCACTTGTAGATATTAATTATAGATTTGTTAAATAAAACATCTTTTTATTTATTGTCCTTTGATTATTTTTTTGTTTTAGTCAATACTACCTTAAAATAAAACACAGCCAAAAAATTAAATTTAGGTTATTGGGTAATAAATTATTGATTAGTATATATAATATCTTCACCAGGCCCAAATAAGTTGTTAAATCGCAATCGAAAATGCATATTTTCAGAGCATTTGTTTTATGTCTAAAACCAATTATAATTATTAACATATATTAACTCCAGGAAATGCAATTTTTCATTGCCTACCCTGCTATATGCGGGATATAGCGTGAAATTATGTATGTACCAATGAAACAAAATAAATAGACGTTAGGAAATTGTCTGTTTAAAAAATGCATATACAATGCATATCGATTTATTACTTAAGCATGCCTGGTACGGAAATATCATATGTAAAATTAAATTTAAAGGAATGAAATGTTTATACTATATACTATTTAAAGAATAGCAATAACTATTCTTTGCACTTCCGTGCATTCATGTGGCTATAGTGCATCGTTCGAAATGGACAAAGAGCCTCGGGCATGATGACGCTACATACACTTGGCCCATATACTTTTTCCTTAGTACTATTATTTATCATCGGCTTTATAATAATACTAGACACGTACAATATTATAGCTAAAGTACAAAAAATGTCGATAATTGTAGTTTCATATAGATCCTTTGCATAGGTTTTCCTTGAAAGAGTAAATCGTAATCCATTGTCATAAATTTTAGCATTAATTGCATCTTGTTTAGTCACACATACCAATTATAACGTCTATTCAACTTCGTCTTCAGAACAGTGTAAAATTAAAGCAAATGAGGACTGATCTACACTCTCACTGTGCCCCTTCAACCAGACTTCCTGTAACCCGCTGTCCACTTCCTCGTTTTCAAGCGCTTCAAAAATTTCCGCTTCGTTAAATAAACTTTTATCATTAAGATTTCCCTCCACTCGATATTTATCAGGTAATTTCTTTAACTGCATCCATATGCTAGCTATGTTTTCTACTGACGATACTTCAAAAGTTTTAGTTGGCAACTTAAATGATGTACTCCAGTCGTGAAGATTTTGTGGACCGTCATTTTCTACAAAAGTTTCCATATATTCTGGGAATAGTGTATGGCTAGTTATATCGCCTAATGCGTTTTGCATCAAAATGTCGTATTTCTCAGCTCTCTCCATTATTAAAGTGCCTGTTATGGCAGTACACAGTCTAGCATCAACAGGATTGTATAGATCATTACATAACATTTTTTGCCGAGCTTCCTCTAGAGTGTTCAGAATATTAGGAGGTCGGTAAGGTATGACTACACCACTACCACTCGTCTCTTTTATCATGTTGCTACAATTTGGTAAAACACACATGTCTTCACACCACTGACTGCTAAGAACCAAGAGTTCTTTGTTTACTTCAAAATTAGTATAGGATATGTATGAAGGAATGCATTCCATGCCGTGGGTCCACCGCTGTACAACTTTAGGTTTATCGGTATGGTGTACATTTCGTAAATCCATTAAAAAAAGATGATGATCCGTGCCAAAATACAGTGAATACTCTCCAATGAATTTTGCAACACTTATATCGTTACAAGCAAGTTCCTCTGTCATATTTCTTAGCTCTTTCCAAAATAAAACAGGATTATTATGTCTTTTGTCATAGACTGAAATGGTTTTTCTGCCCACATGTGTATAAAAGCTCCTTCCGGTACCTACAACTGTGTTCCAGTTGTCAATCATTGAAGTTTTGCCTTTTAATTTAACACTTCTTGCTTTCAGTCTGTCTAAATTAACAATACTTAACTGGGAGTCTAGAGTGGTAATATATAGAATATTTTTATGATAATCATCAAAAGATATGCCGGTGTATGGCAGTTCTGATTCTACACATTTAACAGTTTCAATCTGCACTTCACAATTTTGTGTAATCACTTTTAAAATGAAAATCTTATGTTTTGTTCTTAATGCAATAATATTATTTGCTGAACATATTGTTTCCAGAATGTTACAGTCCTCTCCACAGTTGAATGATGCAACTGGTGGCTCATCAATCACAACTTCATTTTTGTTGAAAAGAGATATATCTGAAATTACAAATTTTATGATAAATTTTTGAAGGTATTAATAAAAAATATTTCTTTACATTTCAATATCACTGTGTATACACAGATTTGTTGATATATTATTATTCTCATATATTATAATGAAAAAGATGTTTTTAATCAAATCATAGTAAACAATTAAGTTTAAAAATATATACTAACAAACTGTAGAAAATTCACTGTGTAATATGTAATCAATCCAATCTATACACATCAGTTGCAAATTCCCATTGCCAGCATAGTACCAGTTGTATGGACTATCAAAATATGTATCAGGATCACTGTCGAGATGAGCTGCCATGTCCACTATGTGCTTTGGACACTGCACTACTTCTTCATTTAGACTTTCATACTTTTGCATCATATTAGTAAAAGCTAAAAAACAATATTCTTATATAGGTGAAATGTAATTTTTTATACTAAACTTTAATTAGAGAACACCAACCAGCTGTTAATTTTAGATTTCGGCAGCCTCTTTGCCATTCCATCTTAGTTTTAATATAACTTGTGAGTGGATCTGCCTTTTCTATATTTTTTAATGTCGAAATTATTTTTGGAGTTAAACTTTTGTAAGAAAATGGTTCAAAAAAGTCAATATTAAGCTCTCCATCCCAGTCATCATCAAAAATACTGAGAGGAAAGCCTGGTACAACACAATGATAGTTCTGCAAACATTTCTGTGTAGTAAGTCTTTGCTTTATATTACGAATATAAAACATATATGCTTGACCATTTTTGTGCTGTAGTTCGTCTAATATCTTTTTAACAGGTGCTGTATTATCAATATTTTCAGCAGTAAATTCATTATTTTCCTTTTTGCGCTATAAAAATTTAAATAAGATTATTAATATAAAAAAGTATCTCGCATTCAAAAAATCTGTATAGTTTGAATTATAATCAAATAATCACCTTAGTCGATTTTCTTTTTTCAACGGACATGATGCTTAGTAAAACTATAAATGATTTTCTTAACAAAACTTAATCACGATTTAGTTATTATTAGTTTTATAAAATTGTTTATTCTTTATTATTTTATATTCACAAACTTTTACTATTTACTTTACTTCTTCGATTGAAATTTCAAATTTTATCTAAAATGTTAGCTTATAAATAGGATTAGACAGCTGTCATTAAATGAACATGTGTTTTTGACGTTAACTAACTTTCTTTACTCTTTCTGGCACGCCGAGGATCTTTAGTTTCACCATAACGATTTAAGAAGAATAACTCATTACTTATTTGTGTCCGTTTTAAGGTTAAATAAAATATGTTAAAATAATTAATCAATTTAATTTCATTTTCCAGTATCCAATATAAAATAATAAATAAAATAATATAAAAATATGTATAATTTACCAAAAAAATAATTTCAATAACTCTAAATTTTGTTTGACATATAAAATTAAATTACGCTGTAGGTAATAAATCAGGAAACGTCAAAGCAGTAAATATAGTTAACACAAGAATTGAATACATTGTTACTAAAATATCCCTTTTCATTTTCATTGTCGGATCAAATTCAGACAGCGGTTTCTCACCTTTTACTATTTTTTTCGTTTTAGACTTATAATTTGTTGTATTCTTCTTTTCATTTCTGGCTGGAATATTATTATATGAAAACATTTCTTTCTTATGTTTCGGTAAATCCGTTATCTGGTGAATTGAAGAATTGAAATGTAGTATGCTACAATCATAGAGTGTTGTCACTGAGCGACTACAACGTTTCTCAGTAGATTTTAAAGAATTTATAAAATGTGTATTTGTATTGACGGTACTCATAAAAAATTGTGAAGGTATATCTGTGAAAGTATGCCTGATCTGTTTTTGTGAAATTTTGACAGTTACTTCTTTATCAACACACATATGTTTTATATTATCAAGTACATGTTCTTGTTTAGTTTCAATTTTAGCAATATCTATATAATTACCATCTTCATAATTCGGTAGTACGAGAAGATTCCTACAATCTTCCTGTTTGCTGATAAGAGAGGTCAATGAAATCGAACTAGCTATGCTGATATCCGGGGAATTTTCTAATTTTGAAACATTATTGAGTAAAACTTGGAGGTCTTTATTTTTTGGGGTTGAATTCTTTTCATTACTACATCTTACAAGTTTTGCTTGACACGATGTTATCTTTTTGATTTCATTCAAAAGTCCCACTAAAATATCCAAAGAAGTTGAATTGCTAATATTGTCAGAATTAGCTGTTACATTTGTTTCATCATCATTGTACTTTTCTTCTAAAGTAACATCTTTCATTTTGAAACTATGATCTAATGTAATTTCGGTGGTTTCACTAGAACAATCGACTTTCCCAGGCTGGGGTGTTACATATTTATCTTTCGTCAACTTAAGTATGGTAGGATTATTAGGCTCTAAATCATCCTTAATCTTCATGTTACATTGGAAGGTTTTATGACATAGCTCTTTTATTTTAGGTGTACCTTTTTTATTAAGAGTTATTTTAGGTCTTTCTTTTAAATGAACTATTTCATTTCTAGTAGGTTTGGAAATATTTCGATCGTAATGCTTAAGAAAAGCATATCCTACAGTTGACACTTGAAAAGGAAAGGTATTGTTTATAACAATATTCGATAAAATGGGAATTGGTTTGACTTTTGATATGTCTGTTTTGGTCAAATTAATTTTACGCGATAATGTTGATTTAACAAGCCGAGTATCAGTATCTCCAGAATTAAGAGCGAATGCTTCCTGTATAGAATGCTTAGGTGTTAGCGTCAGCTTTTTTATTTTCAGTCTTTTTTGAAACGTACCAGTAGAAATTTGACTGTACAAGGCATTTTCTAATTTATGGAGTTCATATTCTGAATCCTTCACTTCATATGTCAAAATTTTTGGCATAGTACCTTTATCGGTTTCACAGCTACTTTGATTATCTTTAGAAATACACGCCACTGCAGTTACAATATTTTTGTCTTCATAAATGTCAATAGAATAATCAGATGTTGATATATCATTTCCTTTCAATAATTGAGAATCGGTTTCTGGGTGTTTATCATTTATATCAGATTTCTTAATGGATTCCTTGATACCAGCGAGAGCATTCAATGTAGAATTTGTATTAGTAATAGAATTTATGATTAAGTGTAATTTGTTGCCAAGAACGTTCGATTCTTCTGCAGAAGGAGAGGACGTTAAAGATTCTACAACGGCACAAATACATGTTAAATAGGCATATGTATGTTAATAAACAACAGACTGTCAATTAATTTAAATATGTACTACATTACATCCATACATAAAAGAAATATGAATATTCTACAAATAAGTATACCTTACCCAGATCAATACACATAGGTATAAGCGGCGCTCGAGAATTTTCATTATTCCCATTACGAGATAGAAATGGAGTAACTTTACTATAATTGTTATTGACAGTTTCCCCACTGATCATTCTTTTACTTCTGAAAACCAATAGTATAGACGTAAATTCTTAAAACTTTAATATTAAGAATAATAATAATATAATTACAATGAGATCTTACTTAGGAGAGGAAAAAGACGAGTTTGTTTTAGTGAATGAAGATGGTCTCTTTGTATAAGCTTGAATTTTCTTTTCATGTTCTTCCGAACTATCTCCATATATTATTTTAGAATTTATAGATTTTTCTGTAATATACAAAGAGAAATCAGCAACTATTATTTTTGATAACACATGTTCATCATTACTGATATCGTCAAATTTTATTTTGTTAAATTAAAAGTATAATGATAAATAATCGTCATACATAAAACTGATAATAAACTTAATTTAAGTTTTTAATGTGTGTGTTACACGAATTCACCTTTACACACCTGTTGCTGGATCAATATTCATCTCCTTCGTCGATAATGTAGAAGTATCGACAACTCTTCTTTGTCGTTTTAAAGCTGCTGGTGAAAGTTTTTCCTTATTTGGAAATTGAAAGGATACCCTTTGTCTGTCAGTCACAAATTGCTTCTCATATCTATTTTGATATTGTTCATGATGAGCCTGAACATATACCTTTTTTGGTTGCGCCAAATGATCTAATCTAGATCGTTTTGAAGGCCCTCGTACCGCCTCGCCTTTTAATTCCTTCACTTCATCAATGATGTCTATTACATTTTTTCTGTAAATTTTATTTGTACGTTTTTCACTAGCGGAATGCGGAGTAGGTTTGATTTTTTCATTTGTTAAATTTTGTTGTAATACTTTCTCTTTGTTCGATTGTAATTTTGAAGAACTTACTTCATTATTTTTTTTATACGTTGAAGGTTTCATTTTATTTTCTGAATACACATTTTCAGATTTCTTTGATGACCTTCTTTCATTTCCACCTTTTTGTCTCGTTTTCTGAACGTTATCTATATCATGGAGTAATTGAGATATTGCTTTTAATGGATTATTATTTAATTTATTAATGTCAGTCCTTTTAACTTCTTTTTTCATTTTATTTTCCAATCCTGTTATACGCTGCTTAGAATTTATTATAACTTTTGGAACTACAGCAACAACATCACTGTTTACATCTTTACTTAGATTTGAAGACATAAACTGATGTTTGTTGCTACTCCCACTATCACAACTTTGAGTACTTCCTTTCATAACAACAGTTGTTGCAATACTTTTGTTATGTCTAGAACTACATGTCTCCGGTTCATTCTTTATTTTCATTAAATCATATATTTTTTCTATATTTTTTCGGCACTCGGAGGTCATCGCTTTTTTATCATTTAGACTATGTTCATGTGTTGGTGTATTAGTTGGAACTATTGCTTCAGTACTTGGTGCCAATTTGAGAAAACTACGTTTATTGTCTTCACTTGCTCCTAATCTATAAGAAATGAAAATACAACATATGTACGTCAATTATCATAATTTTTAATTAAGTAACGATTTGAAGAATTGCTATTATACTTACAAGATTTGCTTATGTAAGCTTGGCATGGTATCTGTACCACTTACATCTGATTCAGATGCATTAGTAAATATTCGTTTGATAAGGCTCAAATTATCTATGTCATTAGATAAAGTGGAAGTCGAGCGAGTACCAATTTCTTTTATTACATCTTGAACACTATCTGATTTTGTAGATAAATGCAATATTTCTGTATCTGCATCATCTAAATAATAACTACGACTAATATAATTTTGGTTAATTTTATTTGGTATTAATTCGGATTCATTTTTATCTTCATTGTCATAATCCAAATCAAGTGACGAAAGATTATCTCTTTTGTGCCTTTTAATACCTTTTTTAACATTTTTGTTATCTAAAGTTTGTCCATATATGGAATTGTAAAATGATTTATTTGTAATAGATAATTTCGTGACAGAATAAGACGAATGAGCCATTATTGCACCTTTCCCATATTTCGGTTTAGTCACTTTATGACTCTCATTCATAACTAGTTTTTTCTTTTCTCGTTTTTCTCTAATTTCTAAAAGTTTCTTTCGTTTCTTTTCTTCAATAACATATGATCTATTTTCGTATGGTGACTTTATTCTTACGCGACATGGAGATCTTTTCTTTTTTATTGATGTGTCTTCACTTTCTTCTAGTACAGGAGAATGCATATTGAATCGTCGCATTGTATATGAATATTCATCCGCTATAGGATAAGGTTCAGTAAATTCGTCCACAAAATTGTTTTCTTCCGAAGTTATATCATCTCTTAAATCGAATTTGTTGCAATATGGTAAACTAGGTGTAGATTTTAAAACGATATTATCAATGTTGTTTCCAAATTGAGTTATTTTTGATGTTTCTTCATTATCAGAAGTGATTTCTATAACTGAACACTTCTCTGGAAAGTTATTAAAATGAATAAATTTTTACATATGTACATAATACTGAGAGAGTCTATTTGTAAGTAAATACCTACCTGTTTTAAGTTCATCTGTCAATGATGTTTTAAGGACCATTATTGAATTTATATTAGTATTCATGTTACTAGAATTTGAACATTGTAATTTTAATACGACATTTAGACGCGACTCCTTCATGTTTTCGTGATTAGATACTTTTTCCTTGTTCTTACAATTTATAATGAGTTTGTCATCAAAATATTTCCCAAAAAGTTTATAAGTACCACTTAATAATTTTGGAACTTGTAGATAAATTTTCTTTTCTAACATTTTTTTTACATATCTAATATCCATTTCAGAATGTATTTTATCATCCCACGTATTCTGGAAATGTCTTGTTTTATTTTTAGCTCGTACAGGTACGTTGGCATAACTCACTAAAGCATTTGTTTCACATTGTTTCTCCTTATGAATACTATCTATCTCTCGCCACTTTTCTTTAGCTGTTTCAGTTAAATAATCACCATTACTTATACGTTTTAACTGCTCGATAGTGTGTTGAACATGTTTTATTACGTTATCCATGTAAACATTATCATTATCTTCTAAGCGCTTGCTACAAATATAATCTAATAACGATACAGGAATAACAGTACTATCGGAGTATTTGCAACGAGACATTGAATGTATATTTAATTGGTCTTTAATATAAGAATCGTTAAATAAAAAATGGTTATCGTATTCGTTAGATTTATAAGCTGTTTCCATATTTACGTTGCCACATTTGTGGCATAACGTAGCTTGAAAAGAAGGAATTATATTGAGAAGATCGATCCTCTCGTCATTTATCATGATTACGTTATGGACGTCATCATTGCTGTAGATGTCGCTGATGTCTGAGACATCAGAATCCAAATCGTCATTATAAATAACCGTTTCTACATACTGATTAGGTGCTTTTTTGATTATATTATTAGGGATATGAGGGCCTTTCGCACAATGATCCATGTTTTCGTATAGAATAACTATTTCACGTGTACACAGATTATTTTCTAAAATTAAAAGAAAAACCATTACAAAAAAAAAAACAATTTCCTATGAATACATTTACAATAATATCATATAAAAGAGCAATGTAAAAAAAAAATAAGGTATACCATCACACGTGGATTCCTCAAGTTCGAATATTTCACAGTTATTAATATTTTGTTTCAAGCTGTTATTGAAATTTACAGCTTGTTCTGCTCCTGAATCGTCATTGTTTTCTGGCACTTGATCTATCAACATGATTACTCCTACATAGATTTGTTTGAATACCAAAATGTATTAAACTCAAATGAATAAAATAATATATATAATGTTTACAAAAACACAAAAGACACCGTCAACGGAATCATTAATTTTATGTGAATATTTCAAATAAGAAAAATTGCTAAGTTACAAACTTGAAATGAGATTGACTTTTTCATGTATTATGACTACTAACTGGCCTTGTCTGAATTCACTATTTTTTATAATTAACTTAATATAGTTTTAGTATACTTTATATTACAAGCTAAATGAGTTACTTTCTATATTTATTTTATAAAATATTTCTGTAAGAATTTATAATATAAGTATACATATTGTAAATATGTTTCTCAACGAAAATTAAAAATAACCAAAAAGTATTAATTTATTGAATGTCATCTGTGTGTAACATCTGATTATTTTGACATTTGTTGTGTAATGTCAAAAAAATTAAAAGTTCAAATTAATTTGAAATTGTGAATAGGTCCTTAAAAAATTATGGCTAGCATAGATTTAGATATATGGAGAGGGGAATGGGGGCTAGCGTCTATTGACTTAGAGTGCTTAAAAGTCTTAGTATGTGTTTTACTTATAACCTATTTATTTAATACCGGTGCTAATAGTTAATGCACATTCACTTTAAATTTCAGACTTATATGAAATTTATCGGCGTACCAGTGAGAGTTCGAGAATGTAGCAATCCGTTTTTCACACCTAAAGGCACATTACCTGTTATGAAAGATGGAAGAACTATTCTTACAAATTTTGAAGAGGTTGTAGAATATTTAAAGTCACTGGTAAGAAACATTAATGATCAATTCGGATTCTTTAAAATTTAATACTGTTAATATTTATTAGAAAGATTTTTTTAGCATTACAGTACTGATGTGCATTTAAATCAAAAACAAGCAGCTGAAGCTAGTGCATTTACACAGTACCTTCGAGATAAACTTTATCCTGCATATCAATATGCCTGGTGGGTAGATGAGAAGAATTATGGGGAAGTAACTAGACCTACATTTGCAAAGGCACTACAAATACCATTTAATTTTTATTATCCATCGAGATATCAGAATGTTGCTAAGGAAATGATAGATGCTTTATATGGAGAACATACAGAATTAAAGGAAATTGAAAAAACTGTTAGTATTATCTATTCTCTTTTATATTAAATCATATTAATAAATGTTTTTTTTTTTACTTATATTATCAGAATAATATAATCTATTGTTTATATTGTATTAAAATATAAATTTGTAGTATAATCTGTAAATTTGTTTTCTTTACCTAAAACTATTTGAATTGCTTAAATATTTTTGACTTAGTCATTTATTCATAGTAGAAATTAAACAAATCATAACTTCTACTAATATTTAAAAACTTATAAATGCAAATCTACTTGTCAACCTGTTCACACCTAATTATTATAGATATATGTATTATATTGAATATTAATGAAAATTGGTCATTTATATTTTGCAGGTTTACAGTGAAGCGGAAAAGTGCCTTAAAACCCTATCAGACAGGTTAGGAGAAAGTGAATATTTTTTTGGCACCCGTCCATCTTCCTTTGATGCCATAGTATTTGCATATCTGGCTCCACTAGTGAAGGCACCTTTCCCAAATGCCACTCTTTCAAATCACGTCAAAGGAATAGCAAATTTAAGTAGATTTGTGGCAAGAATCAGTATGAAAAATTTTAGGAATGTCACTGATGGTAAGATTTTTATTAAAATATATTATAAGGAAATTTTATAATATATTAATAATTTAATTTATACAATTAGTTGTCAAAGTATTAAATTGTTTAGGTATTTTGCTTTAAAATTATTAGACAATTTTTTATTCAAATCCCATGTTCAATGTTTCCATCCCAACTCGAGACATTGTCATTCTAGAGCGTACAAATGAAAATAATTTAAATATTATCATATCTGACTGCAATACAATAGCCTTATATTAATTTACATATATGAATATTATAAAAAAGGAAAATTTTAAAAGAATATAAAAAAGGAAAAGAATTGACAAATTCCTTTAGATTTTTTTTTTAAATTACGCAGCCAGTATTATGGAATTTGGCATAATTAAAATTTACATGGGGAAATGTGAAGAAAGCCAATATTTATTGTAATGATGCTTTTACTTACATTATAATATTTATATAAAATATATTTTATTGATAAAGGAGCGAGGAGTGTCTTGACTCTCTTCTCTCTGTGTACTCTCCTTTGCGGGATAAAACTTGAAGTTAAAAATATATATATATATATATATGTATTGTAATATTTATATTTTTATTTTTAGAATATAATAGGGAAAACGCAAAAAAGTCTCAAGGTACACAAGCAGAGCGAGAGGCGCAGTTTCCAAATGCTACACGTAACAAGTTCTTAGCTGGTATATTTGCACTACTAGCCATGACGGGGTACGCGGCAGCTACTGGCATGTTCCAGGTAAATATTTATTTTTTTATAGTTTCATAAAGTTTTGTAGGCAGAGAGTAGAAAATCATTTTTAGAAAACACATAACAAAATTTACATAGTGGGACTCAAACACGCGCCAATTGAAATTTTTCCAAGCCCTGTGACCAGTAAGCCATATGCTCTATCCCTTTATATTGAAATTCGTGGACATAGTAGTAGTTATTATGTTTTCTAAAAATGTAAAATTGTGTTTTGAGTTGCGTAACCCAACGCCGCGCTTTTGCCTTACTCAATGAGGGATTGGACATAATTTAAGTATTAATTAATTTAATTTATGGTGTGTCTATATTTGGTGGTGTATCTATTGTTTCATAGTCTACTAAAATTAAATAAAGCTTATTTTTACTGTAAGCTAATATGATAAATGAATAACATAAATGTTGTGTGACTTTTTACATAGTATTGCTATTTTATAATAATTATTTAATATTTGCTTTGCATGGTTTGCTTATTGTTTAGAAATTTTATTTTGCTTTTGCTTTTTTTTTTAATTTTTCTTTAACAACATAACATAGACTTATCTATTTGGAATAATAATGATTAAAAAATATATTTTTTTAAATTAAATATTTGCTAGTAGCTTTATTAAATAATGACAGGCAATAATATTAAATGAAACTATTTAAAGCGGATTAATCGAGTATATTTTAGTATTCGGAAATACATTTTTGGAAACCCGACGTTTCGAACACTTTGCAGCAGTCTGTGGTCACAGGTAGATTATTAATCCGGATAAAATAGTTTCATTTAATATGTGTACAAATCGCAAAAATCAAACATCTCATTAATTGGCAATAATATAATTGTATGGACGTACAGTTGTACTCTTATTCATTCTCGCGTTATTTGTCCAGGACTTTAGAGATTTCGAGCACTCGCAAGAGTACGGCGATATGTTTGAGAATGACGAAGACGACAACTGACACTGGGGTTAAGGCGTTACGCAATTTGAGGAATACTTAGGAACCACTCTATAAAGAAATTTGATTATTATATGAATATTTTAAATTATATTATGGCTTTATAATTATTGTTATAATTTTTTGACGAAATAATTTGGTTTGGTATATATGAAAATATAATATATTGATTATACATGGTGTTGAAAAATGACCAATATGTATATTTTTTTTAAATTTGCAGTTGTTTTTAGACTTTTCAATGTCAACTTTATATTTTTTTCAATATGTTACAAAATAGAATTTAGTAATATTGTTGTAATCTTGTTATGAAATTGATATTTCACGCAATTAAAACAAGCTAAGTGTATCTTTTGATTTTAGCAAATTTAATATCAGATCTTTGGATTTCACAATTATTATAAGTGGCTTAAAATTGTTTCATTTAAAATTATTATATGTCACTGCCTACTTGGATCCAATTTTTACTATAGAAGAGAATGGAGTGTCTCGACACTAGGTTCTCTATGACTACCCTGCAGCGGGAATGCTGCATTTTTTAATTATTGTAATTTAAAACCATTTTATGTTTAATTAATAAATTCTTAAAATATTATTTTGAAAGTAATTTGGTAGGTTCCTTCTTTAAAGTTTTATCGATTATATTTAATGAATCTTATGACTATTTAAAAGTATGCTCAAAAATTTTATATGTACGTTTTCTGTTTGCATTTCAAATCACATTCAGATTTATGCATTTTTAGTAGATTAGTTTTTTGTTACTTTAAGGGTATAGAGTTGTGGGTAATTGTTAAATTTAAACTATTTTTGAAATGACTTTCAAATATTAAACAATACATCCATTTTTGAATACAATATAATATAATGAAGTAGATATTTTTATTTAGCGTATGTGTATTTCAATATGTATCAGTGGCGAGGCGTTCATACAACTCGATTTCCACCGGCTTGCCTAAATTTTCAAAGTACAAGAATGAGACCTAAAAAGCTCAATAAACTAAAAGTGGAGCTCGAAAAAACAAAGTTAAACAAGGTGTGAGATCTAAAAAAGTCGTTTCAAGAAAATAAAGGACGTAAAACTGCAGCACTCAAGCTCTGACACGGATTCCTCTATACACCTAAAAAAAAAAAAACTCCTGCCAAAATCTGATGTTATTGAAAAATTACTAAACATTTTCTAACATCATATCGGCTCTTCATAAAAATTACTGTGGGCTGCCTTAAATATATATACTCGGCTTCCCATAAATATCACTTCAGCTTCCCTCAATTTACCCGGCTTCTTGCTCTTAACTAAAAGTTTCACCAATTAAGGTATGTGGCGGCGGCATATTGAAATGGTGCTTGCTAAGACAATATAAATCTCTTCTTGTACATTATTGAGCATTAATTCAAGACTAAGACAGATGTTGTTTCCATTAGTGCTGAACATTTATAATTTCCTTTAAATTTAAACTAAATTTAATTGGAGTAGAATTGCCATTAAACAAAGTGCGTGGGCATATCCCCGCAGCTCTAGGGAAAACGGTTCCAGAGGTTTTCAGAAGGTATAAGGCTGTTTCAAACGACTGAAACTGGCTTAGTTTTGCAGAACTCTATTAGTGGAGCGCTTAACAAAAAGCCTATGAGCCGAGCTGGTATCTGTTTTTTTCACTTTGCCTCAAAGGTCCCCTGTTTATTATTAGTACTCAGGAAACCATATTTCATTTTGGAAATACATAAGTCTATGTCAAATAAGGTAATGTGGCCACGCTAATTTAACTTTATTTTAATGAAAGATAAAAATATTGGCTTATTATAATTTCCATATACCCTTTCTCCGAATATTTTAAAAAAGGATACAGCAAAAGCACTGTACTCTCCATAGCCTCAGCCTACTCCATTACATGCTGATTTAGCGCCAAGATTTTTTTTTTTACTTTTTAGTTATGAAAATAAATATACTTATTTATATATTTTTTTATTATTTCTAAGTATAATACTTATATTGTATTGCTAGAATGCTTTGCCTATAATCGCTTTCAAATACATTACTTAGAAAAATATTTATTAAAATTGGTTTATGGGAAAAATAGAAGGCTAATTTCATAAATAATTAAAGAGTAAGTATCGACACCACGTGTCTACATTCTTGTATGCCACAAAGACGCGCCGTAATAACAATATAAATAAATAAATAAAAACATACAGAAAATAAAAATATTAAGCGGTCGTGGTACAGTGGGAGAGTGTAAACACGAACTACTTAACTGTAAACACGATTAATTTTGGGTTCGATCCCCATTCGAGGGAATGATTGTATTTAAATTACTTCCCCGCTTTGATAAGATTCCAATATATTCGATTGCGGGTGAAAAATAAAGGACGGAGTTTTTTAACATTAGGTTCTCCCTAACTACCCCGCTATGCGGGAAAATGCGTGAAGCTTCTAATAAAATATTATTTCAACAGCGTCTCTCGCTATGGAGCTGGGAACAGACAATACTTCTCAACAAATTCCGCATCGCCAAGAAGCATTTGCAGAAACTCAGGCGTTTGCGATTGCAAGAGGAAGATAAGCCTGCTACGTGAATTATACATTTATTAATTTAAAAATATTGATATGTTTTAAATTTGGGTAAGAAAGAATAAGTCTAGTATTGAGAAATTATATAATTATTGCAATTGTACAAAATTATTCAGATGACATAAAATGAGGTAATTAGAAAGAATTGTATGGTCAAAAGCTATTCTGGTGCAGTGTAAAAACGTCTAACTGTAAACCATAGTTGTGAGTTCGATCTCAGTCAGCATTTCAGCCATACAACGACAAACTGTTCCACGTTAGCCTATTAAATATTATTAAAGATAAAAATTAAATAGAAATATTAGTTTTAATTAGATGTTGATATTGAATAAACATAATAATGATCAAGACTTGCGCAATGGCTGTGGCTATAAATAACATTTTATGTGGGAAAAAATGCATATTGAAAAATATTTTTGAGACAAAAAATTTAATGTAGTCGGATTCTAACCCGCGGAACTGGAACTTGAAGCTGCTACGTTAGGCGATAATTTTGTTTTCCGTGGCAAAAAAATTAAAATCCCCCATTCCTTTCAAGTAGACATATGAATATTAAAAAATAAGCTATTTTTTAGTAACAGATAATAAATAAAACACACATAGATCGAGGTTAATTGTTTGTTGTCGTATTTAAACACATCTCGCGTCAGGTACCTACACGCAACGCTACACTCTGGGTTACCGATGAAATCATTTCCGCTGAACCAAATATTATAAAATGGCACAATTTTCATCAAAATATATAAACACAAAGCGGCAGTAAACCTCAGTTAATTTCTAATCATTGTAGTTGTAACAATCCGTAGAAGTATTTATATACATCAACTTAATACTAGACAAATACAATATCAAGACTATACTTCGCTTAAGTTTCAACAATTTTTGACATATACTCGATTACTATATCACGTTTATTTAAAATAATGGTTCGCATATTGTGAAAATCCAAAAATATATTTTTTAAGCAATTTATATATATATATATGAATATATTAGCTTTTGTTAATATAATAACAAATTTTAAAGTTACAGTCTTATGAAAATTAAAAGAAAAAAAAAATACAATATGCATAGAATGTATGCCAAATAATTAATTTTAAAAAACAAAAACCTCTAAGTCTTGCTAATAATATACAAATAAAACATAGAAATTTGCATTAAAATTAATAACAAATTAATAATTCAAAACTTGGTAGCTGCCATATTTACAACGAACAGAGTATCAGAAATAAATAAAATTTGATCAATTACAGATTAAAAAAAGTTAATACGTGCAAAAAACTACTCAATGTGCGTATTTAAACTTAATTGAATATAATTACTTTTAATATTTCAACTCACTATATATACACACATTATCGTTCATTCACTTACAATTTACATAATAAAAACAATCTATTTAAAAAAAAGCGAACGAACGTTTCTAAATCCATTCATTCATTAATAATCTGTAGTACTAAGGAATAATAGTAATTATATCTAGAAAGCATTATAATTGTGATTTGTTCATTATAAAAAAAAAAAACAAACAATTATGTACGTATAACACAGTCAGTGTTGCCAGATAACGTAAATATTATTAAAACATACAATATTTAAAAGAATGGTAACAACAAGAACATGTTATTATTGTAATAAATTAAATAATTTCTATGTAATTAAAACTATCATATGAATACATACTTAAATTCTAATCTTACAATTTTTTTTTAAATAAATTGAATTATTCAAGCAATACAATTAATATATACTTTTTAATAATAGATGTAACAATTGTATAGAAGTGTGGAAGCATATATCTTATCTAAAAACCAAGATACAGGTTCAAATCCTGATACTATCAAATTATATATTTAAAATTTAAAATTATGTATATACAATAAAAAAAATATAGGGACAGTATCTCACTGGTTATTAGTAAACACAATGGTTACGAATTCAATTCCAATTAGAGGAATAATTATATTTTAATTATTTTAATATGCTTGCTATGTATAAGAAAATGTACGGCGTTGAGTTCCGCCATTAAACACTCAATATCTACATCTATAATTAATAATTGTATGAAAAGCATCTATTATTCATATAAATGCTAATTACAATTACAATTCCTTAACAAAAACCTCAGAACAAAGCTAAAAGGAAACTAATTTCTATATACATGAAAATATATTAATCTATTTAATACTCATCATAGTAATGGCTAGTCATATTTTAAAAATATTTATACAAATAAAAATCGCCACTAAGTACTAATATGTATATGTTATACATTATTATACAACTCGAACTAAATTGTTTGTATAAGACAAATCAATGGACGAATTTTTAAATTATTTAACATTTTAATGTTAATTCTATTCATTTTATTATATTTTAGGTATAAATACCTAATGTCACTAAAATCACACTGAAAATGAGTGATGAAATTGAAATTTTCAATAAGTTTTTCTATTATCTATGTAAAATTTCTTACATAAACTATTAGTTATATGGATATTATGTATCTCTTTCCATTTACATACATTAGAAAGAGATAGAATGAATATCAAAACCTTTTAGTGATAGAGTTGCTAAGTAGACAAGTTGTAACTATATGTTTGTCTCTTTTTATTATGTAATAATTAATATTTTACGTATATATTCATCTCGCTCTTACGAAGTTACAATTTATACTTTATCTGTTTTACCATATTATTTAACTATTATTATATTCGTAACACGCGTGAATAGGTTGATAAATCGACTTGCATATTCAAATATTAACTAAGGAATTTATCGATTATTGATTTGATTTTGATTTAAGGTAAGAAATATATTAAAATATAAAAACAAAATTAACAGCTACAAATTAAGAAAAAAAAAAAACGTTTTCGATTTATTAACTTATTCACCTAGTAGTCTAAAACTGTTTTGGCATTTCACATAATTATTACAAACGTAAATATCAATAATACATAGGTATACAAAATTAATATATTTTTAAGGGCAAAGTATATATATTTTACACGAATAGTATAATATATTCCTTACAACCATTCATTATTTTTGTTAACATAAAAACAAGATAAACATATACAGTTTACTTTCCAAAGAAAAAGCTTTCTTTTCCATATTAATAATATCAGAATCTATTAAAAAAATAAATAATAAAAAAATTACATAAAACTACTAAACCATACTTAATCCGGTGCATTTAACAAAGACTGCGAGTCTAACAACTGGCTCGCATCTATAAGGCTTACTTGCATAGAGTCCAGGTTCCTACTGACTTCGTCGTTGCTTTTCAGGCTGAATGGATAGAATCTGGTTACTATGGGGGTGGGTGCGGGTTCGGATGGGTCCGTATCACCGTTGGAGTGACGATTGAGGATTGACAGTGACGTCAACTTGTCGTTTAGTTTTTGTATCTGTGGAAATAAATGATTTTTGTATTAGAGATATATAATATAATCTAATTTAATATTAAAGTAAACGACTGTCGTGGCGCAGAGGCACAAGCATGCGACTGTAAACGTGACAAGTTGTGGGTTCGATTCCCACTCCAGGAAATGGAAAGTTTTGTATTTTCATTTCCTGGGTTTGGTAACAAGGCGAATTGCGGCGTTGAGTTCCGCCACTCAGCACGCAATGCCTCAACCCAATGGAAAGTGGGGAACGGAATTGTTGAAAGAGAAAGGAGTGTTTTAACACTAGGTTCTCAGGTTACCTCTGCCTACCCCCTACTATATGCGGGATTATAGCGTGAAGTAAAAAAAATAAATAAATATTAAAGTTATTCAGATACTTAAGAAAAAATATTTAGAAGTGTATAAAAATTTGAACGTAGCAGGATTCGAACCCGTGCTTCTCGATAACTACTATCTGTTCTAACACATATATCACTGTACCATATACATTACGTGTTACAACAATGACAGCCGTAATGTATTACGATGCAAGCCACCGCTTACAATTACTATTCACTGTAACATAATATGAAAATATATCATATACATTTAGGCATTACAAAACAATAACACGCATTACATAATCAACAAACCCGCAACGGAACACGTATAAAGTAACTTTACCATGTATCATGTATACCATATACATTGCGTATTATAAGCTCTAATTATTTTAATTTAATAATAAAAGACAAATATACATAAATGTACAGTATACATTGCGTTTTATAGAACAACAACTAGCATTACCTCGCACCGCGCAATGGAACACTTAATACATTATGAATTACACTAACAATTAGTGTACCATATACATTGCGCAGTGCATAACAACAACCAACAACCCATTACCTCATAACGCACTACGCAATGGAATACGCAATACTATACGATATATATTAAGCTAACATATAGTGTACCATATACATTGCGCAATAAAAAACAACTAGTAGCATTACCTCGTCCCGCACCGCGCAATGGAACACGTAATATTGCACGTGACCGGCGCGGGGCGCGTCTAGCGGTGCTAACCACCGCTCGTAGCACTGCGCCCATACTTCGACACCGGCGACTGACGTCCAAGGTATTAGCCGTGACACTCGCGACACTGCTGACACCGTTGACACTTGTGACAGTTGTGACACTTGTGTCGAGAGACGACCGCCTTGTGCTTGAGCTGAAAATTTAAAAGCTGATAGCAAATAAAAAATATAATGTCATTATATAAATGTTGTGTGTATATTAAAAAAAAGTCCTAGCGCAGTGAGAACTTATTAATTATTCAGTGGTCAAATTTCAAAATTGGTATATCAATAAATACATTTTATAACTAAAGGAAAAATCAAATTATTTTGTTTAAAATAAGAAATTACGAGTTTTTTTAATTGAACATCACATATATTTTTGCCCTTGGTTCACTAAAATTAATGCCTCAGACCTAAAAACTAAGGCTGACAAGAAACTCAACGGGAAGTTTTTTTATAAAACCTATTTGCAAAAGTATAGCAGAAATAACTAGAACTCACAAAATAACTTACAATGCCTCTGTATAGGCGTCGTTTTTATCGGTCCCGAGTATAAAGGATTGTAGAACAGTGCGATATCTTGTTCAGAGAACTGCTCCTCCCAATCCCAAAGCGGTCTTTGAACGAAATTCTGCAAATAAGTTGAATTCATTTTAATTAAGTTTATAATGATGTTTTCTAGATTTATGCTAAATAGTTTAATATGCCTTATTACTTCTTGTTCATTCATATACACTTGACTACATGAATGGATTATGCATATGACATTCTTGTCCACACATATTCATACATTTAACTTGCATCTGTTATTGACTATCAAAGAATGTTTCCTTAGACATGGCCAAATCACTATAGAAGAAAAAAATAGATCTCCATGTACGAACTGTCTTAGTAAATGTTACACACACACAAACACAAACAAACATACACAAACGCATGCGCGCACACACGCGAACTCACACACAACACACTAATTCACTCTTCATCATACATACATAGCTTCACGCTGTATCTCGCATATAGCAGGGTAGGCAGAGGGAACCTAGTGTTAAGACACTCCGTTCCCCACTTTCCGCCGAATTGAGGCATTGCGTGCTGAGTGGCGGAACTCAACGCCGCGCTTTGCCTTGTTACCAAACCCAGGAAATGAAAAAATCCATTTCTTGGAGTGGGAATCGAACCCACAAATTGTCGCGTTTACAGTCGCACGCTTGTGCCTCTGCACCATGACCGACGTTACTCTTCATCACACACTAAAAATAGCGTTACCTTAGCGACAGCCAGCTCTCTATCCCTGGGACAGTTGAACAGAAAAGTGTCAAACAAATGATTATGTGCACAATCCCATAACGTAGTGAGATAAGTCTCCGTGAACTGAAAGGCGGCGGGGAACTGTCTTTGTAACTGCCACGCACAGTCTAAGAACAGGAGGAAGACTGGTGCGGTTTGCGCTTGGGGTTCCCGTTCAGCTTCCTCTTTTGATGAGCCTGGACGTGGGAGTCCGAACCTGGAATTATTTTTATATTTAATATAGTCAAAACAATGGAGGCTTTTTTATTTATATTTATAATATTAAATAAGTTGTATAGTATCAAAACTGGCAATCTGTACTTTATAGTTTACGAAGCAAGATGGTTTTTATCTTTCTTTGTTTGTCGTATTCGACACTAACTTAAAATTTTTACCTATATTTTATAGTCACTGTTTCACTACGCTACAATGCCTAGTAAGATTTAACTATCGAAATTGTTCCCGGAAAATTGGGAACACTTTCAATAGCGAATTTGAAACACTGCATATTTATGTAGCAATGGTGGAACTTTACGCCGCCGTCGTATGAGCGGGGAAACGAAAATAGTTTAATTATAGTAATTTCCTTGAGTGGGATCGGTTCTGGAGCCAGCCGCTGTTCCACTGCGCCATAATAATGTCAATATTAATTATTATCAAATAATTGATGATAAATTCCGTACCAAGATTCCATTGCATTTTAATTACCACCTTACAAGAATAATTTAAATTAAAGAAAACTTTAAAATCTAACCTATCACAAAATGGATGTCCCAATGCAACCCACTCTTTCTGTATCAGCGACTGAAATCCTGATATTGTTCTAAAATGTTCATCTAAGAGAAGCTGAGTGAGACAGGACACCACTGCACTGTAATCTACACCGTCACCTGAAAAATTACATTTTTTTATTTTAATAAATAATTCAAATTTTAACAAAATAAGAAAACCGAAAACACTTTAAATGGGACCCGGCAGATATACAGCTATTTAATAAAAGGAAACATTAAAATTGGTTCACCCAATAAAAAGTTATGCATTAACAGATATAAAAAAAAAAACAGTCAAATTGATAATCTCTTCTTTTTTAAAGCTGTTAATAAAAATATACTATTTTTTTTTAACTTCACGCTGTATCCCGCATATAGCAGGGTAGGCAGAGGGAACCAGAAAACCTAGTGTTAAGACACACCCTTCTCTTTCAACAATTCCGTTCCTCACTTTCCGCCAGATTGAGGCATTGCGTGCTGAGTGGCGAAAATGAAAATACTTCATTTCCTAGAGTGGGAATCGAATCCACAACCTGTCGCGTTTACAGTCGAACGCTTGTGCCTCTGCGCAACGACAGGCGAAAGGCTAAAAATTTAAACATTAAAAGAAGATATAAAAATGAAACTAACCTTCTTGCAGTACAACAGTGACGTTATCGCACAAGTGTGTCGCCGCGTCGTCCGCGAAGGCGATGCACGCCGCCACGTAACGCAACCATCTGCTGGACTCCAAAATAGAGTAATATTGGGAATCTTGCATCTGGAATGGAAATTTAATTGTTATTTTTTTATTTAACGCATGTCGTGGCGCAGAGGCACAAGCGTGCGACTGTAAACAGGACAGGTTGTGGGTCCGTTTCCCTCTCCAGGAAACGGAATTTTTCTTACCCTGGGTTTGGTAGCAAGGCAAAGCGCGGCGTTGGGTTCCGCCACTCAGCACGTAATGCCTCAATTCGGCAGAATATAGGGGACGGAGTGTCTTAACACTAGGTTCTTTCTGCCTACCCTGCTATATGCGGGATACAACGTGAAGCATGTATGTATTTTTTATTTAATTTTTTCAGTGTCGCTTTTTCTCTTACAATAGGATAGCTAGTAATTTTTGTTTTTTTTTTTAACTTTACACTTTTACTTGCTTGCTGCTGGCTTGCAGGGTAGTCGGAGAACTTTGTGTCAAAATTTTAAATAGTATTGGTAGCATTAAGAGTCAGGACAAATTAATTGTTTTATTTTATAATATTTTTTTGCTATAACAAAGTAGGCAGAAAGAACCTAGTGTTAATCATTCCGTTCTTCATGTTGTAATGATAATAATAATGTTAAATAATAAACAATAAGCACTTCATTGTAGGCAACACATAATAATAATTTTTCTTAGATTCACGCTCTCAACCCGCGTAGAAGGTTAGGCAGAGAGTCAAGACACTCCGTTCGCCGAATGCACACGCTTCAGGCGAATGACCAACCAAATCAGTATTCTTATTACTAAAGTAAATAAAACTATAGAATTATAATAAAAATATCTCACCCAAAATCCTGAGAGCGTGGTGGGTGTACATAAATCGGCTAACTTCTTAAAGGACATATTCAACGTGCTCAATGGCGGCAGAGTCGAAGTTGAACCACTGTTATTAAAACTGTTGCCACACAAATATATAACGTAGGGAGGCGTTAACTTTGGATGAGAACGACGAACCTGGAATTAAAGAAATCATAGTAATTAAATTAAGAATTACTTAACCCTTTCAGACCTGAATTATTTTTTATGTCTGATAAATCTTAAAAAAATAATTGTAGCTAGAGTCGAGTAAAAGGACTAAGGAAAAAAAATGAAAAAAATCCTGGTTGTCAGGTTTTTCAGAAAAAATAGTTTTTCTTTTTGTGTACAAATGTGCACATCCGTCCTATGTATTGATAAGACTTGTGTTTAAGAGGGTTTCATTGGTATTATAAAGAGTATAATTTTTAAAGTTTTTATTAGGAAATATTAATTATTTTTATAAAATCAACAAAATTTAAGTACAATTTTTATAATTATTAGCAAAAAAGATTTCTTTTTTTGGGATAGGCAAATAATTGACGCATAAGATAAATCAATCATTCGCCTCATCCAAGAAGCATGTTTAGGTATGAAATGACAAGAAACAGTTTTTATCTTTGGTAAGGCAAAGGTGAACTTTGCATTTAATACATTTAATCCTGGTTCTTCCATTGCATCCAACCATTTTGCACCGTGTCCCAAGTCCCTCATCATGTGCAGGGAAATGCCCAACACCGTCTCTTGCTATATCCGCTACAGGGCGAACCTCTCCTGGTCTTCTTGGAATAATTTGCGGTATTGGGCTACTGCCACTGGGCCGTCCTCTTTTACCGATGATATTTTTATTCTTCATCACCAGACTTTCAGCCAGCTGACGACGAAAGTGAAGTAACGTAAGTTGTTTATTCTTTGGTATGCCTAGCAACGCATTGTCACTTTGGTACTCTCGGTACGCCTGCACTACAGCTAAATCAGAAGCATGAAATATCATGCGAAGAGTCCATTTTTTTGATTTGATGAAGGTCCTGTAGTAGCTCATGCGTTGATCTAATAGGTCAACTCCCCCCATTGCGTGATTGTATTTCCTGACCACTTCGGGGCGTTCAACGTCAATAAATTTCTTGTCTTTCTTACACCACCTGTTGACAAAGTCTTTTTCGCCAATACCAACAAAATTTGAAGCAAGATGGGTAATCTTATTATCCAGCCACTTGACCACAGTTACATCTTCGTCAAAACTACTTACTTCTTGAGAAAATCCTCGAGGTTTTTTATTGATTTCTTTATCGCTTAGTAGCGATGGGTTGGCGAATCTATTTATACGAGCTGTGCATGCAGCCATAATGCCTTTTCGTTTCAAAATTTGCAATAAATGATACGACGAGAAGTAGTTGTCAAAGTATAGCTCGTGGCCCTTGCTTTCTCCAATTCTCTTAGTGAGATGAAGGACAATAGCTGCACCGTATCCAATTTTTTTTGTCAAATTATTATCAAGTTCTGGACTAGAGCTTTGATAAAGTAGAAAATCATAGGCTTGCCCATGTTTACCAAATTAAAAAAATATCTTAAGCCCCCATGGACAAGGTTTACCTTTTATGTATTGTTTGGCAATGTGTTTCCCAGTGAACGGAACCATCTGCTCATCAACGCAAAGTTCTTTTTCAAGCGGTAACTCTAAACATCGATTCCTAACAGCATCAAATATTGGTGGAACTTTGTAAAATGCATCTTTGCAACCAGCTGGTATTTTTGTAATATCAACAATATGTAAATTATTACGTAATTCAAAAAACCGATCCCGGGCCATATTCTCTGAGAACAAGGGTATGCTGATGCCAGTTTCCCAGTACATTTTCAAGCAAGGATAGCTAAAAATACCAGTAGCTAAATGTAACCCAAATAAAATTTCTATTTCTTGTGCAGTAGTAGGTTTATACCTGGGTTTATTTAAATGTATTGCGTATATGTTAGTCATTTCAGCCATAATGTCAAATAATTGTTTTGGCACGTACCGAAAGTAATAATCCACTGGGGCTTCAACTGTAGGGTCAATTGATATTGGTGGAAACGCATCTGATGAGATTGTGTTTAGGAGTTCCCTGTGTCTCCACCTAATGTTCTGTTTAGGCGTAATATTCTGAAGTATATTTTCATGAGAGGACTCTATTTCTGTTGTCGGTGGTACTTCGAAAACCACTTCATCGCAGGTGAAGGCTTCGTCTTCGTCAGTGTCGGGTGGAAATACCTCTCGTTGGTTTTGATTGATGACATCTGCACCAACTCGGACAGACCGCAGTTCTCTTTCAGATGTAAATGCAAAAGGTTCTTCGTCATCAGATGATAGCTCCAAATCGGAAAGAGTTCCAGCATATAGGGCTTTTAAGGCATCCGGTGAAAACATATCTATGTTTTTTTATCTGAAAAAGTAAAAAAACTATTTTATCTTAACATATAACATATATTTTATATAGCATCAACAACAGCAACATAAATAAAGTAGTTACAAACATATCCAAAGAAGATCTTTCAAATACAGGTAGGATACTTCAGCGATCGTAAAAACATTGTTTACGCCTGATGTGTACATTTGTACACAAATATGAAAATTGTGATAATTGATATAAAATACAATACAACATACTCAAATAATTTGTTATTTATGACCTTAGGAATATAACAAATCAATTCATATTTTTGCACAGTGTATATTTAACTATTTCCTACATTTTAGAAATAAAAATGACGAGCTTACCTACATAGCTCCAACTTCGGTCAGCCACTGATTGAACTATGTCGAAAAAGTCACAAAGAATTATAAGAGATGGCTTTACTAGTACACATTTTTGTAGTTTATAATGTGGATATTTGAACACAACAGTTCTCAACTGTACTTGTATAGAATTAAATACCAAAACATTTTTATATATTTTATGTGTACATTTGTGTACGCCAGGTCTGAAAGGGTTAATATAAATGAAAATACATACATACATAGCTTCACGCTGTATACCGCATATAGCAGGGTAGGCAGAGGGGACCTTGAGTTAAGACACTCCGTTTGCCACTTTCCGCCCAATTGAGGCATTGCGTGCTGAGTGGCGGAACTTAACGCCGCGCTTTGCCTTGTTACCAAACCCAGGAAATGAAAAATTTCATTTCCTGGAGTGGGAATCGAACCCACAACCTGTAGCGTTTACAGTCGCACGCTTGTGCCTCTGCGCCACGACAGGTGTAATAATAGATGAAAATAGTAAAATTTATTGGGCTTAATATTTGTGTATTCTAAAGCATTTTTCATTCACTACATTTAATAAAGGTAAAAGAAAAAAATCAGCTTCATCGGTTTCCGCCCGAATTCTTAACATAACGTATCGCAAAGGAAAGGTCCACTTTTACAAAAACAACCACAAAGTACGTAATTTTACAAAAGACACTAAACATAAAAACAATAACTGTATTATTTCTCATAAATATAAAAGAAATAAATAAAAATATAAGAAGAAACAAACCTGTTCCAACAGAACACTTTCAGCTGTCGCCGACTGCTCAGTGGGCAACAGTTCACCGCTCCTCAAAAGGGCCGCGCCTTCACTTCTGCCCCACACCCAAATAGGCACCCGGCCAGATCGAAAATGCCTCGCCGTTTCTATTAAATTATAATCGAGAACCGAACTCGGTACTATCAGGGTTTCCCCAGCAGTGAGCATGAAGGCATCAGAAGTACCATTTATACATGTTATTCTCCAATGCGGGCAGTCACATCGTTCTAACTCTCGTTTCCAGTCACCTGGTCTTTGGAACATGTTCAGGTCTGAGGGTAGAGTGGGGTAGTATGGCTCTCGACATTCGAAGGCGAATAACAAGTCGTGTCGTTTGGGGAAGGCGTGGTGGAGTAATGCTATCGCCACTTGCCTGGCGCTGCCGATGGCGGAGTGCATGAAACTGAATGTTAAGACTTTCATGTTCTGGAAAAAGAGGAAGAATATAAAATATAAAATATATAATATAAAAAAATTAATATATAAAATGAATTTTGCATGCAATTTTCTAAATTTATCATCTTAAAATATATATATAGTTGACAAATTATTTTTTTTCTCTGCTCTGGTAAGATAAAGTACGGCGTTGAGTTCCGCTACTTCACATGCAATGTCTCGCATTCGCAGGGGTGGAAAGCGGTGAACGGAGTGTCATGACACTAGGTTCTCTATGATATGCGCGATAAAGCTGCTCATTGTAAATAAAAAGTAAGCTACAATAGAAAAACTGGACTATTTGGATTGTTACAGATAAAAACACTTCATTTTTGACTTTTATTCACATAGGAGTACTACTTTAAAAAATCCTAAGTAAAAATTTATAAATATTTATTGTATTTATCTGTTTCTCAATTTGACGGTCATATTCTAATCATTGAAATATTATATTTTACATATGTGACTAAATTAGGTTGTACAATTCTACAAGCCATTGCACAACGTGTAACGGGAGACTGTAAAATAGGCGTAAACAACATTTATATTTAAATACAACATAAAAAACGGTCATACATATATAGTATTACGTTAATTGTCTTTACTTAGAAAAAGTCATATTTTTAGCAAAGTCACACAAAGCAGACGTCACACAAATCAAATTCGAGACTTGAAAAAACGTATCACTGCGTATTAAGTCGCAGAACACAACGCCGCGGCTTGTCTCATCTGAGCGATGAGATGACAATAATTTGACTTCTCCTCTTCTTCTTCTTCACTCCAGATTGGGAATCGAACCCACAACCATACACCACGTTGGCCTCAGCGCTCAATAAAGGTAATAGATAAAGTGATATTCACCTTACAAACAACCTGTAGTCCCTTACACTTGACAGGCACGTCAGAGCGCGGTAGGAGTCGCCGCCGTCTCGTGGGAGTGCCATCGGTCTGCCAAAGTGCTCCAACACCCGTCAATGGTACATCGAACACGCCTACTAATTGATTTTTCTGGCCATATTCCTATAATATTATTATTGTTAAATTAAAAAAATATATACAGTCTACCACAATGTTTACTATTGAAAATAGTAAAATCTAGCATTATAGATAAATCTAGCTTCTGTCTTTGAACAACATCGTAGGCATTATTATAATTAAAAAAAAAATTGTGTAACGTTTATTTAATGATGATGATTTTCGCCAGAACTCAATAATGTTTTGTCATGTCAATAATTTTTTTTTATTTAGCACGAAACCATAGATTATTAAAAATATTACTTAAATTCCCTTGTTGTATACCATTAATAAAAAATGATTTAAAATTATATAAGCTCTTAATAAAATTATTGTATTACATCCAAAACTAATTTCGTAGACAAGCGTACAGATACTGTTTTACTTTCAAATATATTTAAATACATAACAGTAAATTCTATATCTATGATTTGTATAGAAATGATAATACGCCTTGGGAATAAAATTTTCGCTTCAGTCTAATTCATAAGTATACGGGTGTTGGTCACTAATAAATAATTGTAAATATTTAAATTGTTAGCTTGAGAAAAAAAGTCCCAGTTAGTTTTTTACGCCTGTTTTTCTCAGGTCAGAGGCATTGACTTTAGTAAACCAGTGGTAAATTGTTCGTTGTTCAAAAAATCAAGCATTTAATTTCTCATTTTTAACCGACTTCCAAAAGAAAAGGAGGTTCTCAATGCGACTACATTTTTTTGTGCTACCGCATACCTTTTAACCAGATCAACCAATTTCGATGATTCTTTTTTGTATGATAGCCAATAGTGGCGAGGAGTGAAAATTTTAGTTAGGCGAGCCAATTTAAAGAAGCCGGTATATAATTAAGGAAGTCGGTACAAATATCAAGGGAAGCCGGTAATTTTTAGAAAAGCCGGTATAAAATCAAAAATTGTTTTTTTTTGCAATTTTATACCCAACATGTTTCTGGGGACCTTTTTGTTTAAACTCCCCTCCTTTCTTGACCTTGTTTAGTTTGCAAACTCAATTACAATTTGAGCTCCACATAAATCCTGGCGACTATTATATTTATTATATATATTTATATTACTTATATTTATCTTTGAAAATTGCAATTGAAATCGGTTTTCTGTTTTTTTTTTAATCTTAATTATAAATAAAATAATTTAACTTTGACTAAACATATTTCTAAAATATTCAGTACAGTTCAGTAAACTTACTGTGAAGTGCATACTTACGTCATTGCTAGAGATATCAAGTGGAACAAAGGACAGCTTGTAATTGGTGACGAATAGAGAGCCGAATCTGCCGGACTTGCGCTCGCTCAGGGGCGCTAGCATCATCACATTGTGCGCAGCGCCCACTATCTGCTCGCCTGCAACAAAAATATTAAATTGTAATCTACTTTTTTCTTTTTTTTTTAAACTTCACGCTGTATCCCGCATATAGCGGGGTAGGCAGAGGGAACCAGAGAACCTAGTGTTAAGACACTCCATTCTCTTTCAACATTTTCGTTCCCCACTTTCCGTCAAATTGAGGCATTGCGTGTTGAGTGGCGGAACTCAACGTCGCGCTTTGCCTTATTACCAAACCCAAGAAATGAAAATACTAAATTTTACATTTCCTGGAGTGGGAATCGAACCCACAACCTGTCGCGTTTACAGTCGCACGCTTGCGCCTCTGCGCCACGACATGCGTTATACTACTTATGCTACTTATAAATAAACTAAATAATTTAAATAACTTTAATAAATTGATAATCACAGCGCAGTGGGACAACGTTTAAGGCAATTGGTGAGAACTCGGATCCCACTCTAGGAATTACAACAAGACCTCCATTTTGAGTAGAACACGAAGAGTGGTGTCTCTTGACACTAGTATCTCTCTGAATATCCTCCTTTACAGGAAAAAACATATAATACAGTAGAGACCATTGTAGCGCATCGAGCGCGTTGTGGGTTCGATCCTCACTTGGAAATATATATATATATTTTAATATATATATTTTAACTTCACGCTGTATCCCGCATATAGCAGGGTAGGCAGAGGGAACCTGAGAACCTAGTGTTAAGACACTCCTTCTTTTACAACAATTCCGTTCCCCACTTTCCGCCAAATTGAGGTATTGCGTGTTGAGTGGCGGAACTCAACGACGCGCTTTGTCTTGTTACCAAACCCAGGAAATGAAAATACTAACATTTCCTGGAGTGGGAATCGAATCCATAACCTGTCGTGTTTACAGTCGCACGCTTATGCCTCTGCCTCTGCGACATATAATTAAATTATTTTAAATTCCACGCTCAGGTAATGTAAACCATGGCATTGTAATATATTTACTACTAAATCTTGCATAAAAATAGTGATAAACCAAGGTGCCGTTACTCTCCTTTCTTTTAGATTAGAAGAACTTTTTATCATAAAACACTTTTTGTGACATAGTTAGCTGACTTTTTGTTGGGTAGTAATTTGCTGAATAACACCAACAAAATAAAAATATTGGAAATCTAAATATAAAAAGTATATAACTTGCTGTATCCATTTTTTGCTTATAAAATATTGTCACAAATGACGGAATTATGAAAAACAAAATAATCGATAATCGATTGTTTTTTTAACGATCTAATTGAAATAATTTAATATTCATTTTAATGTCAATATTATTTGAAGTTGTCGTGCGGTTTGCCTGTAAACGACGCGATAGTTAAAAGTTCAATATTTTTAAGGGATTTTATATGTTTTGTGATGATGTATTTGAAATTAGTGTTATTTCTGCCACTTAACACGCAATACATCATATAAAAAGTATGTAGTGAAAAATCTTTGATTTTCGCAATTTTTACCCATATCAAATTAGACTAAGTATTTTAACAGGATTTTTTTTTATCTTCACGCTGTATCCCGCATATAGCAGGGTAGGCAGAGGGAACCTAGTGTTAAGACACTCCGTTCCCCACTTTCCGCCGAATTGAGGCATCGCGTGCTGAGTGGCGGCACTCAGCGCCGCGCTTTGCCTTGTTACCAAGCCCAGGAAATGAAAATACTAAACTTAAAAAAACTTTTTAACAGGATTAATCGCGTATATGTTAGTATTCGAAAATACATTTTTGGAAACCCCACGATTCGAACACTTTACCGTAGTGGTCACAGGTAGACAGTCTACCTGTTCATTTAACATAATAAAAGTATTAAAATATATTTTTATAATAAAAAAACGTTTATTTAAATGTTAATCACACACTTAGGAAACGAAAAAAATCTTTATTGTGGGAAAATAACTAACATACTTCTCCATTATAATATCGAATTTCTTAGCTACAAAGAGGCCTATTTATAAATATGCTATATTTAAAATAATGTTAATAATAATAATAACAAATTACGGGAACGAAGGTACTGGGAGTGAAGGGAGCTAGACCCCAACTTAAATCGTTCTTTGAGGTACGAGGGAGTGACAGGATTGTAGAGGATTGTGTAAATGTTCTATTGATTTAAGATTTTTGTGGGTCTATAATCTACGACTTTCAAGTTTCATACCGCAATGCGACTGTCACTAGCGTAGGTACGTAGCTTTCTAGATAACGATACTTTATTATTATTATAATTAAATAAAGTGACTAACCACATATTGTAGTAAATAACGTACTGTTATGGTATTTAATACAAAGTAAACAAGTTTGTTTAAGACCTATTTTAAAATGATGAAGACTGTAGACGAAAATTTAATTTTTTTTAGCAAAGAAAAGAAAATATGCGACAATAACGAGTTCAATAAAAACTAAGTCCATTACTGCAAATAAAAAAAAGTCAACCTATATTTACCTGTATGTCTTAGACTTACTTATAAAATTATTAAAAAACACACATAGCAGGGTAGTATCAGTGTGAACGTAGAGACAACTCCGTCCTCTATTTAATGCCGAATTTAAAGACAATGCGGGCGGGAATGAAAATAATTTAATTATAATCATCCCAAGTACGAAGCGAACCCGCGACCGTCGTGGTATTTCAGAAAAGTAATATGAAAAACAAATTATTATAAGTTTTTGAACACGTAAAACTCAAGTCATTGCAGTGACCCACAAATTAAAGTACCATATATCCCGCACCATAGCGAGATCGACATTGAAATCTCTAGCTATTTAGGTTCGTGGTAGATGACAAGGTTGCCTTCATTCAATTCACATCTAAACAAATTAAACGTAAAAATAAGTGAGATGACAAAATCAAAAGCGATCATTATTTTGTATCGTTTTTAGTAAACACAACTACATGCACTCAAAGAATTAGTGTAAGAGTTTTTATGTAGTTTTAAACAAACTAGTGTCCCCGTTGACGCGTTAACAACACGTTTTCTTTAGCAATATATGTATGTGTCACTTTATATAAACATGGTTGTGAAACCATGGTAGTGTTATTAAACTAATATACATTTATGCATTATTTAAAAAAAAATGTTAGCATTCTGCACTCCTTCTCTATATAAACTTCATGCTCCTCCGTCCGCGTATTTTTCGTAAATAGGGGTACAAAGTTTTTGTATTATATAGATTATTATTATTTTTTTTTAACTTCACGCTGTAACCCGCATACCCGGGTAGGCAGAGGGAACCAGAGAACCTAGTATTAAGACACTCCATTCCCTCTCAACAATTCCGTTCCTCACTTTCCGCCGAATTGAGGCATATAGATTATTTATAGTATAAATCAGGGGTGAGCAACTCGCGGTCCTTGGGCATGCAGCCTGCTTAATAATTTTATACGGCCCGCTAAGTGTTTATTTGTATTTAAGATACAAATATTTTTCTGATAATTTATTATCTATAATATGAATATGATTTTAAATACTATTAAGTAATGTGGTCGCCAATAATTTATAAATTTGGATAAGCCCGTTGCTAAAAAAGGTTGATCATCTGGTCTAAATCAATACGAGACCCATTTACATCAGAAGATAACTCCAAATTCACTATTAATAACATACATACATACTTCTTCTACTGCACGCTATATCCCGCATATAGCAGTGTAGGCAGAAGGAACCTAATGTTAAGACACTCCGTTCCCCACTTTCCGCCGAATTGAGGCATTGCGTGCTGAGTGGCGAAACCCAACGCTGCGCTCTGCCTTGTTACCAAACCCAGGAAATGAAAAAATCCATTTCCTGGAGTGGGAGTCGAACCCACAACTTGCTATTAAAAACGCAAGAGAAATAATGAGAAAAAATTAGTATACATACGCTAAGAAGTTTCAAGTAGCGGTTGTTTAGAAACTTCTGCAGACCTTGAAAATTAACATTGAACTAGATGAAGTTTTTAAGAACGAGCGCGTAATTGGCGTAAACAGTTGACCGTGAAGTTAGGCTTTGAGTCAGCCTATTCCAAATAATTATATATCATATTTAAATATTATTCTAAGAATTGATGGGACTTTTACGAAAGCTATGCGGACGAAGAGATATACATAAAAATTGGCATAATTAAAATGTATACACATAAAAAAATACATTAGTAAATATCATTTTTAGTTCACAAAGGTCGACTTTTCTCTAAGAGAGATCTCTTCCAGTCTTCCGCAAGAGATGGATGAGAAAGTTACAAGCAGGAATGTAGTACAATAGAAATAAAAAATAAAGACAAAAAAAGGAATGAACAGTAATACAAAAATAGACATGTATGCCTGTCGTGGCGCAGAGGCACGAGCGTGCGACTGAACCCGCGACAGAATGTGGGTTCGATTCCCACTCCAGGAAACGAAAACATTTAATAATATTTATTTTTTTTATTTCTTCGCTATGGTAACTAGGCAAAGCGTGGCGTTGAGTTCCGCTACTTCACGCACGCATTCCTCAATACGGCAGAAAGTGGGGAACCGAAATGTTGAAAGAGAACGGAGTGTATAGGTTCTCAGGTTCCATCTGCCTTCCCTGCTATGCGAAATACGAGTACAGTGTGAAACTAAAAAAAAAAAATAATAAGAAATATAAAACATTACCATGTGTCATATACTACTAGTAATAAACATTATGTCAAAAATAAGTATTCAGTTTAAATTACTCCTTCGTGGCGTAGTTACATTGCGTCTAGCTGCAAACGCGATTCGTTGTGAGTTCGATTCCTGCTCGAGGAAATGATTATATTTAAATTATTTTAATTTTTTCCGCTCTGGTAAGAAAAAAGGCGGCGACGAGTTCCGCCACTCAGCACGTAATGTCTCGAAGTTGGGCGTAAAGCGGGGAACAGAGTGTCTTAACACTAGGTTTACTCTATCTTTCTTTCAGTGAAACAATAAGTAAAATTACTAGTGCTATAAATAAAAAAAATGCCTACAAATAAGTTTACATAAAATATTTTTTTGTATTATTGACTCATAGTGAACGATAAATAAATATGTCAAGTGCTCAACGATAACCTATTTTTAGAGTAACAATAATGTGGTTCTTTTGTTGTTCAACTTAAATTTAAATAACAAACAAATATATTATAACAGCTTTATTTTATAATCTTTATGTATGTGAGATAGAGAGCCAAGTAACATATTTCTCTATATAATTTTCGCCAGGTTAAGACACTATGCCAGGCTATTGTATTATTTAAAAGAAAAATATATTTCCAAACTCAACACTCCCCTAATAAATAATCGAATCGATAACCACAGTTCCTCAGTGCAATTCTATTAAATTACTTTATTCACCGACTACAAAAAAGGAAGAGGTTATCAACTTTTGAGTGGGTGAACCAATTTTGATGATTATTTTTTTAAAAGATAGCTCAGATGTGGTCCCATTTACATTCACTTTGGATCTGATGAGTACTTTTTAAATAATTTTACTTTTCAATACATTTTATTTTCAGTCGATTTTCTTTCTTTTATTAAAATTTTGATTATACTACAGTTCCCGTTGACGCGTTAACAACGCGTTGTCTACCAATACATATATCACTTAATATAAACATGTTAGAGTGTATAACATTTATTTTATTAATTAAATATATTTTTATGAATTATTTTAATAAGATATTATCATTGTGCACTCCTTCGCTATATAAACTATAAGTGTACCAAGTTTCATGCTCCTCCGTCCAATTAATTTTCGTAAATAGGGATCTAAAGTTTTTTCTTCACGTATTAATACATAATTTATAAATTCTATCAAAATATTATATTTTCATTAGATTGACATAGAGACATCTTTTTTCTGTTCTTATATAGTATAGACAGATACTAGTTACATATTTCCCAACATGCCGTTATCATGAATGCCTAATATCATCAGATTACAAAAATAACTCTCTGTCGCGCCTCGCGTTACTCACATCTGTTATGAAAAATAATTCAGCGATAACAGTCACATAAAAACGAGGTATATTCTTTAAATGTATGTCGGTCTGTTTAGAACTATCATCGGTTCATTTCTAGCATGGAACATATTTCTAAGGCCGCGTTGGAAGGATTTTTTTAAATTTGGTTAGGTAGAGAGAGAAGTTTGAACAGTAGAGGCGATCGGTTATGTATAATACCCCTGTATTATCCTAGACTAAGCTTAAGTAAGAAATTAAGACTTGTCTCTTTTATTAGTCCATTGATCATTGATCTGTCTTTAACTATTAAAAATTCAAATACATTACAAACCAAACTATGTGTAATGATCAAAAAAGAGCTTAGAAAGGCTAAACAATAACTTAAAAGTATAAAATATGTCTACTAATATTATAAATAGAAAAGTATGTTTGTTCTTTCACATCATAACGAAGCGAAGTTACTTTATGATTATATTAGTATAGATAGTTATATAGCGGCTTTAGTGACTAAGCTACTTCTTACTATAAAACAAGTCATTACCATGGCTAGATAATAATGAGTTTATGAAGGCACCAAGGCATATGACTGGTATGATGAACTTATTGTTAATTCCCATTGGCCACGCGAACTAAGCCGCGGGAAAAAGCTAGTAAGTTATAAATTCAAAGGCATATTACTTATCATGAATGCCCAATACCATTAGATTATAAAAATAACTCTCTGTCGCGTCTCGCGTTACTCACATCTGTTTTGAAAAAGAATCTAGCGATAAGTAAGTCATATACTCGTAATAACAAAATGAAAATATTTTCATTTAATAAAATAATTTTTAATAAAAGATGAGGCCAGTCGTGGCTCAGAGGCACAAGCGTGCAACCATAAAAGTGACAGGTTGTGGGTTCGATTCCCGCTCCAGAAAATGGAAATATTAAAAATTTAGTAATTAATATATAGCATTTTCATTCCCTCGCTCTGGTAACAAGGCAAAGCGTGGCGGTGAGTTCCGCCACACAGCACGCTATACCTCAATACGGCGAAAAGGGGAACGGAAGTCTTAAGAGAACGGAGTGTTTTAACACTAGGTTCTCAGGTTCCCTCTGCCTATCCTGCTATGTGCCAGATACAGTGCGAAGCTTAAATATAACTTCTACTAAAACTTCCCGGTCTGTCTAGAACTATCATTAATTAACTTCTAGTACAGCACGTGTTCCTAAGGCGTATTACAAATTCTATGTATTTATTATTTATGGTTTTTCGACGTAGCAGTTGTGTACAAGGTATAAGTATTCGTACGCAAATAATTCGACGACAGGTGAAGCTGTCGACTGCTATTAGTCATCTGGTATAATAAAATGTGGTTGGATCATTGCTCTTTTATCATGCAGTATGTTATATACCTATGTTTGCATCAAAACAAGTGTTAATGTGTATATGAAGGAAATAAATTGAACCCTTTTTTATTATTTTAACAAAAAAATATCGACTTCAAATAAAATGTACGGAAAAGTAAAATTATTACGAATAACTCAAAAATCGTCAGGTCTTGACTAAATTTACCTAAATAGGAGTACATTAGAAGCACTACCTATCATATAAACAAGAATCATCAAAATTGGTTCACCCAGAAAGTCATGTGTATACATAAAATAAAAATACAGTTGAATTGAGAACTTCCTTCTTTTTTTGAAGTCAGTTAAAAAGTCTACTCTAACGCCTGTCATGTCGCAGAGGTGTAACTTGAGTTACTTACGTGAGACTGTAAACGCGACAGGTTGTTGGGTTCAATTCCCACTCCAGGAGATGTAAATGTTTAATATTTTCATTTCTTGAATTTTGTAACAAGGCAAAAAAGCGCGGTGTTGAGTTCCGTCACTCAGCACGCAATACTTCAATTCAGCGGAAGCTGAGGAACGGAGGGTCTTAACACTAGTTTCTCAGGTTCCCTCTGCCTACCGTGTTATATGCGGGATACAGCGTGAAGCAAAAACAAAAGTCGCTTTATTTATAATAGCAACGGCACAGTAAACAAATAGTATAATCTTTAGCAAGCCTTGAAGTAGGTAGGTAAGTATGAGCAATAGCCTATAAGTTGATTTAAACTGATATGCGATGCCATGATATCCGCATATCCGATATACAAGAAAGCTTTCGTTGTTACGTAACCATTCATAAACAAGGTATATATAATACAAAGAGAAATTACAAGTTTAAAATTTATATTTTTTACAAATTTTATAAAATAATTAGATTTTAACAAAAAAAGAAAACTGACTTTAAATAAATTACACTAAAAAGAATAATTATTAGGAACAATTCAAAAATAGTTCATCAGATCTTAACTAAATGTAAATGGGACCAAATGAGAAGCTCTATCATATAAAAAAAATACAACGGGTTGCACTCCGGGACTGTCGGCAGAAGTGAAAACTTGAATATATACGTGCATTTTTACTATTTTGGAATATTTCGGAATAATTTTGACGAATTGCTTTAATTATCAGTATAAAAATACTATTATTTATGAGGTGAAATACAATATTAATTTATTGCGCTATCGTACACATACATGGCAATCTCGTCTTATAAATTTTCGATCAGGTCACGTGTCCTGATGCAATTCAAGTCCGAACTACGCCATTAAATAAGTTTTCACTTCAAAAAAGCATCACACAGATAAATAAAAAAATATAATCGTATTTAGAACCTCCTCCTTTTTTGAATTCTGTTAAAAAAATTAAGAGCAAACTTATTTTGCTCTTAATACTGGTTGTCATGGCAAGGATATTTCAGTTACAGTTACAGATTTGCGCTATAATCTTTTTTTTTTCTTTATTTAAATAGGCTATTACAAGCACTTTCAAATCGTCAATTAACAAGAGATGTCAGTCGTGTCAGTCCTAACGGGAGCTACCACCGGCTCGGAAGGCAGTTCTGCTGACAAGAACCGGCAAGAAACTCAACAGTTGCTCAAATAAAAAATTACAATAAATTTAAAACTATGATGAGCCTCCCGGATGAGCATCAACGGCATTTAATTCCACACATTAACATCATTATAGTATTCTTGGACCGAATAATATATTTTTTTCAATAATATGTTTTTAATCTTAACTTAAAATTGGCAGGTCTAATTATTTGTGGAATTTTATTATACATATATTGTACTTGACAGGATCTGGACACGTGACAGTAAGAAGTGGGTCAAACTCGCGTCGTCAGATTTTCTTATATCGATAAATAGATGGTTGAAGCTAATAACATTTATTTAGCTACAATGGTTTAAAATTCAAATTTCTCTAGCACTCTATACAAGAAACTTATTGCAACATAATATTACACAACATGGCAGAGCTAAACATCATTGAGTATACAGGAGAAATTTTTCATAGTTATATTTATAATTTAAATAACAAATATGTAACAATTATTATTTATATACATATATATAATGAAAATGTTTTTTTTCTTCCTCCCATCACGTCAAAACTACTGAACGTATCGTGATGGCTCTTTGACCATTCGATGCGGTTAAATTTGTAAATAGTCGTGTGGTATTCATTTTTTTTAAATCTATACTGCCATTTATATTTTTTTTTCTCTAATATAAATATTGTATTATTATAATTATTTTTGTAATAGTTTTTAATTTAACTTAAATTACATAAATATTAAAGCAAAATTTTTAAAAAGCTAAAAAGTGGATGGTTGAAATATTTTCGCAGTGACTAAGTTATTCCCCGAGCCCAAATTGCGATGCAGATGCGTAAGAATCGACACAAGGATATATTATTATTATACGAGGAACAAAGATTCGGGGAATTCTTGAAACTATTTATAGAACGCACACTTTGCGGGTGACTTACTGTGAATAACCTTTTACTAATTGTGCAAACAAGGCAAAATGGGTTATGATAGGGTTTTAATTACTTTAAACGTATAAATAAATTTAATTTTTTTTCTATACTTTTTTTTCATATGTTATTTTACTTAAATACTTTTTTGTCTGAAAATGTTGTGATTTTTTCAGAATTTTTACTTTAAAAATTATTATTAAGCTGTAAATAAAGCAATTTTTTGATGGTTATTGATATCTGTAATTCATTTGAAGTCAAAGGTCATGTCGTACGCAAGTGTTACCTATTCTCAACATAAGTAATGAGTAAAATTTCTCGCCGATAACTAACCTTGCCAACATTAACTTTAAAATAAAAAATACAATAAAAAATAAACAGACCTGGTCTTAACACCATATCACAAAAACGCAAACATAACGCTGCTATCAACTGTCGCGAATGGAACCCTCTGTCTATCTTTCTTCTAGTATTAAACCAATAAGGAGCGAATTATTATCACAATTATAGTTCATATCTTTAATAGCATAAAGCTTATAATTTTATGTTAAAATTATTCACGGTAATAACTACATAAACGGCGATACAGTTAGCCGCACGTAACGCATACGTAATTGAGTTATTATTGTCATTTACATCATCACTGAATGTGTTGTTGTTGATGTTATAAAAATGAATTTACTCCCTATTTGATATTAGAGGATAATAGCTTAATTAAAAAAAAACACAGCTTCACGCCTTATCCCACAAACAGACACCAGTACCAGTACCAGTGGCGAGGAAAAATTAACTTTGTAACTTCATTTTGAATAAAATTATTTGACTTTGACTTTGAGTAGTCCATACAACACGGTTCCCACCGGCTTACCCTAATGTTTTTTTTTAACTTCACGCTGTATCCCACATATAGCGGTAGGCAGAAGGAACCTGAGAACCTTAGTGTTAAGACATTCCATTCTCTCTCTCTCAACATTTCCGTTCCCCCACTTTCCAAATTGAGGCATTGCGCTGAGTGGCGGAACTCAACGCCGCGCTTTGGCCTGTTACGCCAAACACAAGAAATGAAAATACTTAAATTTTACATTTCTACCTGTCATGTTTACAGTCGCACGCATGTGCCTCTGCGCCACGATAGGCGCAAGGCCCAATGCTTAATATGCAAATAAATAGATAAATAGTTATATTAGGAAATGTGTGTAGCTCAAATTGCAATGAGGTTGCAAAAACGGCGCCAGAAAATTGTTGGATATAATTGCAAAAAACAAGCTATGACATCTAAAGCCTCCTAAAACAAGTCATCACCAAAATTCGATACTGAAATTACTTAATACCTTAATATCCTAAACCCGCCTCCCTAAATATAGCAATATAATATTTAAAGTCCTTGGTTTAAGATAATTTAAACCAAGGACTTTAAAAACTGAAACTTTTATCCAAACAATTATAATACTGTGGTGTCACACATGTAAATTAATATTTATAGATTTTCCTATTAGATGTTCCTAATTTGTAATTATGTTCTCATTTGCAAAGAATTATATAAACACACAGCAGGGTGCAGGCAGAGGGAACTGGAGAACCTAGTGTAAAGACTATATTTCTTCCACCTGACCTGAGGCATTGAGTGCTGATCAACGCTGCTCTTTGTTACCCCAAATTCCAGGAAATAAAATCCATTTCCTGGAGGGGAACTAAACCCACAACTTGTCACGTTACTAGTCGCATACTTGTTCCCTACTCTCTACACCCACAACAGGCGTTATTTCCATTAAATTTTGTTTTTTTTTATTTCATTAAAATAACATATAATGCAATCATATGCTATTGTTTATAGGTATCATATAAACATATTGTACTTTGCAAAAGTGTATTTCAAATATGTATTCTAAGAATAATCCTGTTTGTAAAGCAAGCTAATAAGGATTCTAGTTGATAATATAATAAAAAGCAAAGATTTTTTCAAATATCTATGTACAAGAAAACTATTTTACCGCCTCCTTGTCAAGTGTGGCACAACATAACATTTCTACAACAAACTAATATCGAGTCCAACTCTACATTTTAGCTTATGCAATTTTCTGAAATAGCTTAAATTTGTCAATTTTTTTATTAAATACTTAATATATCTGATTCTAAATATTCCAAAACCACAAAAATACATATATATTTAAGTTATAAAAGAAAAAGGAATTCAAAGGGTTATTAGATAAAGATAATCTAAGAACATACATACATTTTACAGTAATGCAAGTATATGCAACAAGCATTTCTTTTTAGTCATACTTAAAAGTTATTAGAACATATAAAATAATACTTGCTTTACTCACTTATTAACTATGTATTCACTAATTAAAAAGAAGTACTTCAAGTAAATTATAATATGACAGGTGGCAAACAATGAAAGTCAATCATCTGTGGCTAATTGAATTAATTATAATTAAAAAACCCAATGTATTAAAGTAAGGCTTCCTTTACACATGTGACTTTTAAATGAAGTGCCTTTTTCCATATTAAATATAACTAGAATTCTTATTAAAAAATATATTTGTATTTTATATAGTGAAACTTATAAGTAAAATGTAATTTAATAATAAATAGTAACAAAAATGGTAACTATATGGTAACGGTAATTTCTTAATAAATGAGTACTTTTAAAATTATATAATGCACTCACTTACCCTAGAAAATATAAAAAAAATATTTTAAGGTTTGCAATATAAATAATAACTTACCATTTAGAAGCTTTGGTTTTATTTCTTGGACAGACCCATTTTTTTCAGCAGGCTGCTGAAATCAAACAAAATAAATGTTATTTACCACAACATAAAAGTTATAATAAATAATTGCTTGTCTAAATTTGATTTACTTAATTTTGAAAATTCTTAATGTTTAACATACCTTAGGTGTTATGTAGCTCGTGAAATTGTGCACTAACTTTTTCTCATTCATTGTAATCAATATGGTTTGATTATAATACCCACTGTTGACCCACTTTACCTTTTATTAAGTAAATTATCCGATTAAATGAAATATAATAATTTACACTAGGTAATACAAGCGTTGGTATGAAATATATTTAGGAGATATCCACATGATTAGGATTTATTTCACTCAGATTTGATAACAATCATCGACACAAACACTACACGCACAGATTACGAACTAATGGAATAATTTACATATTCATTTTCAAACTATGTAGTAACCATTAACTTAATGCACACGTTTAAAAATATGAGATGAAAGTCATTCCAACAAATTTTATATAAAATGAACTATTACACAAAATTATATGTTTATCGATAGTATCATGATATTCCGACGCAACGACAGATATTTTAGTGTTGCCTCTTACATGCATTGTCCAAGGGCCATTTATTAACGCTGTGTTAAAAAATTCGATGCTGTGCTTAGCAGCACGCATTGTATGTTCATAAAGACTTCAAGATTAGTTTTTACTATAATAATATATATCTAATTTTATAGTCATTCTAAAATATTGAATAGAGTTAAAATTTAGACGTATTACGTAACATAAAAATATTGTATTATCTGTTTATTTATTTATAGTCTGTACAATTTTAGTAGAATCTGTAGTCTAAAAAGTTATGACTGTGTGCATGTCTTAAAAAATGGCGAACGATAAATTTTTGTTCATTGATTGAAAGTACTGTTCTGTAGTATAATTTATTTTATTTTGTATTTATTCGTGTAATTGTAATTAAATAGTAATAATGGCTGATGCAGTGGTAGAACGTAGACCTGCTACTCGTTTCTTCTGCC